>MU158815.1:614984-772229 GCA_015888305.1 Antheraea pernyi
GCTGCTGCTGCTGCTGCCGCCGCCGCCGCCGCCGCCGCTTCGAAACCGGGGAACATTGGAGGACCGGAAGAGGTTCCACCGTCGTCTGCTTCGGTGCCCACCACGTCGAGAGCTGCAGCTGCTGCTGCTGCTGCTGCTACCACCGCCGCTCCGAAACCGGGGAACATTGGAGGACCGGAAGAGGTTCCACCGTGTGTTCCTGCGGTACCGCGCCCTGCTGCCACCAGGTCCGTGAAGTCTTCGAGGTCAAGAATGTTGGAGCTCGAAGCAATGAAGAAGTTGGAAGTTGCCAGGTCCGAAGCCGCCAGGTCTGCTGCTGCCCTGGCTCAAATCGAGTTGGAAATGATCCAGTGCCAGTCCGATGAAGACATCGAAGACGAATTGGAGCAGGAGCGATCCACGCATGTTGAACAGTGGGTCAACGAAAGCACATCGTATCTGAAAGAAGATACCACCAATAGGAAGCAACAGGAGGAAGAAGTCACAAGGAAGAGTGACATCAAGGAACTCGCGGACGCCTTGATCGCCGCGACTGTATCAAGAACATCAGCTGCACCGGCCGCACCGTCGAAGTACGCCGACTTGCCTGCCTTCACTGGAGCGCCGGAAGAATGGTTGCCTTTTATAAGGACGTACCGGGATACTGCAGCCATGTTCACCAACGTGCAGAATATGGCTCGCCTACGCCACTGCATACACGGAACAGCAAAGGAGACTGTTCGCCGTCTAATGTTCGCCGCCGCCGATCCAGAGGAAGTGATCGCCGCTTTGGAGAGGAGGTTCGGGAAGCCGGACCGGCTCGTGCTAGCCGAATTGGAGAGCATCAAGGAGTTGCCTCGCATCGGGGACTCACCGAAGGACATCTGCCTCTTCGCCAGCCGTGTCAGCAACGCCGTAGCTACGATCAGCGCATTGAAGCTACCACAGTACCTGTACTCACCGGAGGTCAGCCGCAACGTCATCCAGAAGCTGTCGCCGCTACTACGGTGTAGATGGTTGGACTACACCGCTGGGAACAATGAAGACCCTGAACTTGTGAAGCTGCGGAAGTTCCTGGAGCACGAAGCGGATCTATGGTCGACGCTCGCACCGATAGAGGCCGCCACCGGTGTGAACAAGAGGTACAACAATGCGAAGCAGGTACATACAACCCAGTCCCAGGTGAGCGTCTCCTATAATAGGAATTGCATATTATGTGAAGGTGATCATCGACTAATGGAGTGTCGCAAGTTTAGAGAAGCAACCACCGATGGGAAGTGGACAATAGTGAAGAAGAACCGGCTCTGCTTCAAGTGTCTCGGGCAGAGGCATTCTCGAGACAGCTGCAGAGCACCACCGTGCAAGAGGTGTGGGAAGCCGCATCACACCGTGCTGCACGCCGAGGCGAATCGATCGCCACCTGAGAGGCCAGCGCCGCGTCCATCAGGGGAGAGGCACGCGCCGCCGCCTACGAGAGAGAAGCTATCGGAGTCATCGGGCGAGAGGTCTACGCACCGTGACTCGTCAAGGAACAATGAAGATGCTGCAGTCAAGAGCATCTACGCCGCCGCTGATGGGAAGGAGGTCTACCTGAAGATGATACCGGTAGACGTCTACGGACCAGCCGGCTCCACACGCGTCCTCGCACTCCTGGATGAGGGGTCCACCGTGTCCCTGTTGGATGAAGAGGTAGCCCATAGGATCGGGGCTAAAGGGAAGCCTGACCTACTCATTCTGGAGACCGTCGGGGGGAAGCTCATCGAGAAGCAAGATTCTCAACAGATCGACATCAAAATCAAAGGAGCTCACCGACGGGACGAGCGAACAATGAAGGGAGTCCGGACCATCTGCAACCTCAAGCTGGCACCGCAGCACGTCAGCATCGAAACAATAGAAAAATGTGAACACCTGAAGAAGATGAGCGAGCTGGTCTACAGCAAGGAGAGGCCAGCTCTACTCATTGGGCAGGACAACTGGGAACTCATCGTGTCAAGAAGGGTCATCAAAGGGAAGCCAAACCAACCAGTTGCCAGCCTCACCAGTCTTGGCTGGGTACTGCACGGCTGCTGTACTGCAAACAACATGTCGCCAGTGAAGTTCGTGAACCATTGCCGACAACCGAATGAAGAAGCCAACATGGAGGAGCTTATGAAGCAACATTTCGACTTGGAATCAATCGGCATACAGCAGCGGCGCCCCAGCAACGACGCGGATGATAGGGCTCTCAAGATATTAGAGAGCACCACCAAGCGACTACCCGATGGGAGGTTCGAGTCGGGGCTACTGTGGAAGTCGGTCAACGAGGGGCTACCCAACAACTACAACCTGGCTCACCACCGATTGAAGGGCATCGAAAAGAAGCTCGACCGGGACGTCGCATTGAAGAATGAATATGGGAAACAAATCCAGCATCTTCTAGACAGTGGATATGCTGAGGAGGCACCGTCCAATACTACGATAGGAAGAACGTTCTACCTACCGCATTTCGCCGTGGTCCACCCTATGAAGAAGAAGATACGCATCGTCTTCGACGCAGCCTCACGTTACGAAGGGAAGAGTTTGAACGACGCACTGCTACCGGGACCAGACCTACTGCAGTCTCTGTTCGGGGTCCTGTTGAGGTTCCGCCAGGGGCCAGTCGCAGTGGTCGCCGACATCAAGGAGATGTTCCTCCGCATCAAGATACGGGAACAGGATCGTGACAGTCTCCGCTTCCTTTGGAGAGGTGAAGATCGATCTTCGAAGCCAAAGGAGTACAGGATGACATCGGTCATCTTCGGAGCAGCTTCCTCACCCGCAACCGCGATCTTCGTGAAGAACCGCAACGCCGAGGAACATCGAGCCAGTCATCCCGAAGCAGTCGAGGCAATCATACGAAACCATTACATGGACGACTACCTGCAAAGCTTCGCAACAACGACGGAAGCAATCAACACCGCGGCGACAGTGGACTCCATACACAGGGAAGCTGGCTTCGAACTCAGACAGTGGGCTAGCAACGAACAACAAGTACTGGACGGATTGCAACAAGGGGAAGCATCACCGACCGAGATTGCCATCGGAAGCAATGAGGAGAAAACGCTCGGGCTACGGTGGTTAATAAAAGAAGACGCATTGGCCTTTAATGGTGGCCTGCGTAACGCACCACAAGACATTGTGGAAGGCAATCGAGTGCCTACGAAGCGCGAAGTAACGAGCGCTGTAATGTCGACCTTTGACCCATTGGGGTTAGTCGCACCGTTACTAATTAAAGGAAAAAGAATGTTACAGGCTATCTGGCGAGCCGGGACAAATTGGGACGAAACCATCACCGAGGAGGCGCACCACCAGTGGTTCGAATACATCAGCAGCCTGTCCGCGCTACGAGACTTGAAGATACCCCGATGTCTGACACCAGCAGCGGGAGCGGGACAGCTGCACACGTTCGTCGACGCCAGTGAGACAGCGTACGCAGCGGCGTGCTACTGGAGGGCAGAGGCGGATGGCGTACACGTCGCACTCATCGCAGGGAAGGCGCGGGTGTCGCCGACAAAACCAGTGACGATCCCTCGCCTGGAACTGCAAGCGGCACTACTGGGGGCAAGGCTCGCGAGGACGTTGACGGAGGAAATAGACATGGAAATAACCGAGCGATACTTCTGGTCTGATTCTAGCACAGTTCTCCAGTGGCTGAAGGCAGATCCCCGTCGGTTCAAACCCTTCGTCGCGCATCGCCTCGCCGAGATCGAAGACCTCTCCAAGCCACACGAGTGGAGGTGGGTGCCTACGAGGGACAACCCGGCCGACATCGCCACACGGGAGGTGCCGCGAACCTTCGCCGAGGATAGCCGATGGTTCGTCGGGCCAGACTTCCTCCGCCGGCCAGACGCAGACTGGCCTCAGAAGAGCTTCCACCGGGTCGAGCCGTCCGGTGAGGAGAAGAAAGTTGAAACCGTCCTGGCAACCGTGAAGAAAGAAGAGAGCGTTCTACCACAACCGGAACGCTTCTCCAGCTGGATAAGACTCCTGCGAGCTACTGCACGAGTCTTCCAATTCATAGAAAATTGTAGACGGAAACACGTCGTCAACGCCGTGAAAGAAAACGACGAAGCTTGGAAGCCCCATCGAAAGGGGAAACAAGAAAAGAAAATGAAGATCTGCAAAAAGAAGATTGAAGAAAGAAACTGGTTGCCAATACCGGAAGAATTGTTGAAGAAAGCAGAACAACACATCATCCGAAACAGCCAAGAAGACTCTTTCGGAGAGGACATCGAGAAAATGAAGAAAGAAGTACCACTGAAAACAAACAGTCGCCTAAAGAAGATCGACGTTCAACTCGACGACAAGGGAATCCTTCGTCTAAACGCCCGAACCGCCAAGCTCAAATGGGACGGTTCCGCAACAAATCTGGCGATCCTAGACGGCCGCCATCATGTGGTTCGTCTGCTCATCGATCGCTACCATCGCCGCTTCTGTCACGCAAACCATGCAACAGTCGTTAACGAGTTGAGGCAGACGTATTGGATCTTATCTCTACGCGACGCCGTGAAACGTGTGCTGTACCAATGCCAATGGTGCCGCACCAGGAAGATGAAGCCGCAAATGCCGCCGACAGGAGACTTGCCCGTGGAACGACTGCGCTACGGATCGCACCCGTTCACGTGCACGGCCGTCGACTACTTCGGCCCCATGTTCGTCACCATCGGGAGAAGAAAGGAGAAGAGATGGGGAGCGCTCTTCACGTGCCTCACGACGCGCGCAGTGCATCTCGAGCTGGTGCCATCACTCAGTACCAGCTCCATGATCATGGCACTGCGGCGCATGTCAGCAAGGAGAGGCACTCCGCGGGTGATGTACAGCGACAACGGGACCAACTTCATCGGCGCCAACCACGAGCTTCGAGAAGAAATGGGAAAGCTCAAGAAGAATGAGCTAATCGACGCAGCGAATCAAGAGGGGATACGCTGGAAATTCATACCACCTGGAGCACCCAACATGGGAGGTGCCTGGGAACGGATGGTGCGCACGGTGAAGACCGCACTATCCGCAGTGCTGAACGAGAGGAGCCCTCCAGAAGAAGTCCTGCACACATTGTTGACCGAAATCGAGCATACGGTCAATTCACGCCCACTCACCCACTTGAGCGTGAATCCGGAAGACGAGGAAAGCCTAACGCCCAATCACTTCCTAATCGGGCGTTCATGTGGCTCTGCGATTGTGGGAAGCTTCAACGAGTACAACCTCATCGGGAAAGCAGATTGGAAGACCACTCAGCATTTGGCTGATCATTTTTGGAAAAGGTGGCTGAGAGAATACGTGCCAACTCTCATGCCCAGGAGAATAGAAGGGAAAGAAGCTCGTCAGCCGCAGCCAGGCGATATTGTGATTATCGCCGACGCATCTCTACCCCGCAACACCTGGCCTAGAGGAGAGGTCATCGCGTGTCACCCTGGACCAGACGGCAGAACGAGAGTGGTGGATGTCCGGACTTCGAGAGGCGGAATCCTGAGGCGCCCTACTTCGCGTCTCATCGTCATCGTGCCTGCAGCGTCGCGTCCACGGGATGGAGTGCACGACGGAGCGTACACTGGGGGGGAGACTGTTGGCGACGCAGCGTAAATTTAGCGAAATATAAAAATGTGTTGGCGCGCACATACCATTATCGGTCTGACGCCATATAGGGCACTGTGAGGACAATTCTAGTGTACCCAATTTTTTGTGTTAATTTGTGTTTTTCATGGTAATTAATAGGAATTGCGTAATAATTGTATTGTATTAATAGGTTTAAAGCTAAAAAGCATATATAGCAATAAAAATTAACGTAGAATCTTTAAAATTGTAGAAGTAAACATTCTGTATCATATTACGTAAAATATTAGAACTTGTGGATTTTTTGAGTAAATTACGTGTTAAATAATGTATAATTGTATAAAATAGTAATAAAAAGTAATGAAAGTATATAAAACGGCCAAAAAAGGCCAAAGTGAAAAATAGGAAAATGGAATTTTGTCGTAAAAACATATGTTTTTCGTGTATAACTTTTTATGTATTTATCGTATAATTAAGCTAATTATTGCATTGTATCGAGCCTTCAGAGACGAATCTATTGATAACACATAACACATAATTATTATAATTGTAATTAAGAAAATATTTGGTAAAATATCGCAAATTCATAGTAAAAATGACGATGTAAACAAGTAAAAATCGTAAGAGCCACCGCGGCTCTCATTACGGTATAGCCTCGAACTACTTAAGCTCGACGGGGGCCCCGTAAAATTGTGGCAGGTTCTTAGCTAATCAGACCATCTACAACAGAGTGTCAATCGTAAGAAGATCATCGGAATTCATCGTGCATCGTTTCATCGTGGTTCATCGTTCGCCGTGAGTCATCGATTCAAGCCGTCGCTACGCATCGAAGCGCTGCTACGCCGCCAGGAAGAACCCGCGTTTTCGGTCTGATCCGTAGCTACCGGCCTGCCTGTTCTGCGACCTGTACCCGTGTACAGTGACCGCTGTAACCGCGATTCGCGTCAGTTGTAAGGACTATTGTAAGTCTATCGAATAAATTCCCTCTTCGGCGAAACGTGCAGTTTGGTGTTGCCCGCCAGCGTCCCGGATCCTTTCCCCTTCACCCTCTACCCTTCCCCTCTCCCTAGTCTCCTACCCCTCCTACCCCCTAGCACCCGTGACTGGGCCCGGTCGTGGGTATTCGGGGGTTCCGTCCCTTTTAGTTATTCTATTTTAGACTAGCTGTTACCAGCGACTTTGTCTGCATGACATTTAGCTACTTTGAGCTAACGCTAACACGCAGCGGAAGCTCTCAAAAGGGAAAAAAAATAGATTTTGAAATATTCCTTATTGGTGCTCCGCTCCTATTGGTCTTAGCGTGATTACTTATAGCTTATAGCCTTCCTTGATAAATGAGCTTTCTAACGCTGAAATATTTTTTCAAATTCGCGGTATAAGAACCAGATGAACGTATCTACAAAAAATCCAAAAATCGTTTTTTTTTTCATAAACCAGATCAGAATGTTGTCCTTTATGAAGTGCCAAAAGGAGGTAATATTATATTCAATATTTCACGAATTCCAAAAGAACGAAATATCATACGAGTCACTTTTAATAGAGCCAGAAAAATGTATTATGAGTACCGCTAAATTAGTTTTAATTATATTACTACCAGTTAGAGTCACAGCAACTTATTTACAAATACAATAATTATTTTTCCTACAATATTGTTTGTTTTACGAACCATATGAACGTAAAAGCTTATACGTTGTTACACAAAATAAATTTAATGCCATAAATGACGTATTAATTAGTTTTAAGTAGCATAAAAAGTTAAAAAAAATGATGAAGGGCCACACTATCGTATGTCAACCGAATTTTAAATATATATGTATTGTGTCTATGTAAGCATATATAATTATTTTTTTTATATATCATAGGAGGCAAACGGACAGGTGGGTCACCTGATGTTAAGTGATCACCACCGTTCATAGACACTTGCAAAATCAAGGGAGTCGCAAGTGCGTTGCCAACCTGTCTAGGGAGAGTAAGGGAAGGAGGAAAGGAAGGAGAGGTGGACATCCGGCGCACTCACTGACCGAACGAAACGCAACAATGCAAGCACTGTTACTTCACGTCGGTTTTCTGCGAGAGGGTGGTACTACCCCGGGCGAGCTGGGCCATTCATGCTAAAACCATTAATAGCTTCAGCGTAGCTCTACCACCTACATTAAATTAATAATTAAATTAAATAATCCTTAACTTTTTCAAAGCTCTAAAAGTATGTTATTATATTAGTATATATTCTTCTTTCGTCAATTGTATATTAAGTCTATTAAAAAGTTGGTAAAGTTTGAAGAGGAGAATTTTCAAAGTATTTTTGCTCTCCTGTAAAATTAAGAAAATGTAGATACGTACATCTGACTCTTACACCGCGAATTAGACCTGAGATTAGCGCGTTCAAGCAAACAAACTCTTCCGCTTTATAATATCAGTATAGAAGTATACATATAAGATATACTACAAAATATTCGGGTATTTAATTGAGACAATAATGCATATGCTTACATTTTTCTTACACTACACTTTTCATTCATACTCAACTCATATCGTTATACGAATTAGAATATACTAGTCAGCGCCCAGTAGTCGACATTCGACCATAGTTCATTGATTTTTTAAAGAGATATATATTATAATAATAGCTGTATGTTACAATATCATTGTTGAATGTAGAATGAAAAAGGGTAATTGGAAGAGTAAAATAATACATACAGTCGAGCATAGCAACCTCCTTCATAACCTTTTTTGAAGTCCTTTATTGACAAATGTCAAAATGTCTTTTTTATTTACATGTGTGTATATGTTGTGTAAAATTGAAGCAGTAGTGTGAGTAATGCATATTTTAATTAATTTAATGTACTTCTAATGCATTTTATATCAAATAAATAGCTTTCTGCACTTCTCCTCCATATAAACTTTAACTATGCCAAGTTCACGTTCATCCGTTCGCGCATTTCTTTCAAAAAGGGATACAAAGTTTAGGCTTCACGTATTAATATATATGATGATTTTAATAACCGATTTAATGAAACAAAGACTAAATATTACTTGAGTACATGCTTTATGATTTTCTTTGTGTGGTTTTATCAAAAAAAATATTACGTTAACAGTAAAGCGTGCATTAACAGAAAACGGAAACAAAAAATGGTTGAAATACATTTATTCCATTACTTATCCCTATACACCCGCAAAATTTTGTTTTACAATAATATAAAGGGTGCAGACACATTTATTATAAGGATAAAAATAAGTTATAAAAAAAAACTTACTGCAGATCATTTTTTGCTGACAGACATTTGTCAGAACGGACGCATATTCCGGCTGTGTTTGTGTAAGCATCAGAGCAGGCCTCACCTATATAAAAAAGTGGTTAGTTATCAGCGTCAACATACTCACAACTATAATCGACGAATTTTAAACTGAGTCGTCGGGCAATAAATGTCACTGACAGAAGGAATGTGCACGCAGTGCAACCCGTTATCTATACTTAGCTACCTGCGAACGCGGGTTCGATACGCCATTGTGACCGTCATTAGCACTCTGACTCCTAATTGGTCGTTACGAGTAAGGGTTGTAGTTTTTTTATAAGTATAAGATTTTTTATTATAACACTCATTACATTACTTACGTTTCGATACGCATTACGCACAATGGAGAATTTATTTTCTAACGTGGCTTTGAAGAAATTAAACGGTGACATCGACGCTCAAGCTCGGGCGGTAATTCACAACGTGTTCCTGTTTTTAAAACTTTTATTTTCAGATAGCGAAACATGATTCCTATTAATACTTAATATAATTTAGCATATCGATCGTACCTAGCCCGTTATCGATATGCACCTCTACAGTTCTTACGCACATCACTACACCTCTCCATAATGACCCGAAGTCTCAGTTCATAATGCGTCGACAATACTCCTCTGTGTTTTATGTGGACCATAATTAACCAAAGGCCTTCCGAATTTTTACAAGTGGCTTGTATTCATTTACCAATGGCTAGTAGATTTTTTCATAGAGACAATTCTGTACAAAGCTTTTATACAATAATACTAGCGGGCCCGGCGGACGTTGTCCTCCATTAATAATAAAAATATCCTAGGAGTCAACCGCAGTGCCACCTACCGGGTCCAATTATGAATCTAAACCATTCTTGAATCTACCTGAATACACATTTAAAAAAAAAAGTGCGTGTGTACAAAGTACACATGTCAGAAGTGAAACTTCTTTGGCGAACTAATTTATATTATTATTTTTATATATTTATATTATATATATATATTATATTATATAATTCTTGTTTATATTTATACAAATCTAAAACTTTAGAAAAATAGAAAAAAAATATAGATGAAAAATCTGTGTTTTCTGCGTTTGAGGTCACTTCCGTTGCATACCTGTAAAAAATTTACCTTCATGCGCCTAAAGAAGTTTCACTTCAAAAATCCAAATCTATCCAGCCGTTTAGGAGGGATTCAGTCACGGACGGACAGAAGAATTACATAACTAGCTGTACCCGCGACTCTGTCCGCGTGGAACCTTAATATGTAAAAAACAGTAATTAATAAAGTCATCGGAATGTATTAAGTCCAGTTACTTATCTACTTAACTCTCGTACTTAAGTCGCGTCCTCATTAAAATTACAATAACTTTTGGTAGAGTGGACAGATTTTAATGCGGGCTAATTTGCGGGGTGGTAGGGTTTTACAGTCTGACTGGGTCGCAACCACCATGTATATGGCGAAAAAGCCCGTAATAGTGAGTCGCTTCTACGGGTCGTGTGTCGGGATCAACCTGTGCGTATCCAGCTTTTAGCAGGCCGACATGACAGCGGCGACCAGCGATAAATTGTGATTGCTCGGTGGTTGCCATTGTTTTTGGATTGTACTGTGCTTACCATCAGGCACAGTGCAGTCATTTTGGCGTGCTCAACAAAAAAAAAACAATGAGACAAAGACTAAGTTACTCCCGAAGATATGCCTTATAATTCTATTATATGAGGTTTTATTGTGAACCTAGTACTTTAGCAGTGATGCGTGTTCATACAAACAGACACACAGGCAGACAGACAGACATTTCTAAAAATTATTGGAATGTATTCTATTAGTTATTTCTAGACACTTACAACAATTTCTTATACGAAAATCTAAAAAGTACAAAGTACTGAGTACATTTACATTATATGTATAGGAGAAGAGTCGCCGCTAGATGGCGCTGAAGCACTTTAACTTGTGTGCTTTGGAATTGATCTTCGTTAAAATTTGTATATACCTATATATACATATATATGATGTATGGTATGTATTGAACATGATGTATATTAACACAACATCTAATACACTATAACTCAGATACTTTTCAATGACAATAGTGGAAAAGCGAATAAACATCGATATTTAGCTGAAAAACATCGATATTTTGATTTTAATAATGAAATCGAAAATACTTTATTCAGTTTAGGCCCTAATAAGGCACTTATGAACGTCAAACAAAAATACTTTATTCAGTTTAGGCTCTAATAAGGCACTTATGAACGTCAAAGACTACCACCGGTTCGGAAAACAACCCAGTCATCGAGAAGAACCGGCAAGAAACTCGATTGGGTACATTTTTTAACATAAATTTCCAATACATCATACAATAGCTTTTAGTGGACAATAACATGGACACATCGGTGTTATGAGAATAAAATTTCGAAACGTGAATATATCCTTTATGGACACGTAACGTTGGATGTACTGAGTACTAACTAGGGACTAGATAACTATCAAGTTCAACTTTCCGACACTAATCCACGTAATCGAAATAAGTTGTTATTTTGAATATTATTTCTTTGCATTTCCTAAGGAAAAAGGGAAAAAGTTTTATTCCAACACTGGCCCACTCCTATATCAGCAACAGAACAGACTGAAGGGAAAACATCTGTCAAAAGTTTCTACAGCGTGTGCCCAAAAATACTGTGAATGTTAATATTTTTCTTGTATTAACATGTTCGATAACAAGAAACCATTGATATATAAAAATCCAATAAAAGTAACGCTCAAAACCGTCCCCAAAAACTCACCGATATACCTAAGTAGATATATTATAATATAAACTTATATTTTTGCAAATTCTACATTACGCGAATTATTTGAAGTAGATTTTACAAAGCAGTGTACGGAAAGTGTAAAGACGCGAGTGACGAGAGACTATTTGAAATGAACGCGTGTGCGCTCATTTTATACTGACGCTTTTGAGACGTGGACTGTGCATCTTGGATTTTATATATCAGTGCAATAAACAGATCTAATAAATACAATAAATAGTTTTCTTGCTATCGAAAACATCGATGTTTTAGATATGTTCATGTTTTGATATCGATGTAAATCGTACATCGATACTTTTAAATCGATTTTAACATCGATGTTTTTCTAATATCAATCATAGTTTTTTTTTATATCATAGGAGGCATACGAACAGATGCGTCACCTGATGTGGAGTGATCATCACCGTCCATAGACACTTGCAACACCGAGGGGTCGCAAGTGCGTTGCCAGCTTGTGTTTATGAGACGGGTTGAGTGGGGAAGAGGGGAGTGGCAGGGAGTTAGGTATCCGGCGCTATCACTGACCGAACGAAAAGCAACAATGCAAGCACTGTCACTTCACGTCGGTTTTCTATGAGAGGGTGGTAGCATCCTGGAAGAGCCGGCCCATTCATGCTGAAACCAGTAATAACTTCAGCGTGGCTCTACCACCTAACCTATGTATAGAATAACTTAGCTATAGCTATAGCTTAGCACAACACTGGCTGTATGATAAAGATAGCCATAATTGTGGAAGCGCCTGTTATAGACGTATGTATTCAATATAGCTTCAGTCCCAAGTCATATGTCTAGTTTTATCGCTTCAGTAATAGCTTCAGCATGGCTCTACCACCTACAAAACTACCTGACAACCTAGTTCTCATTTATACAAATATATGGTACATATTTACAATAAACAATAAAAAAATTATTACATAAAATAAAAAGCGAATCAGCGGGTACTGGTAGTATGTATTAAAGGTTATTTGTTAATTACTCAATACTAAATATTATAAATGTAAATTTGTTAAGTTTTCCGAAACGCAAACAACTAAGAGTACCGACCATTCAACATTGATGGTATATTTCTGGCGATTTCTGCTTATTTATCACACTCCAATAGATTGATGGTCCTTCTGACGTATTAAATTTAATTGCGGAAAACCCCAGAACAAAAACGAATTTACAACAAATACGTCAATCTCTCACTTATTCTTCATTATTTCCTGTTTGTCCAGAATTTCCTATGAAACCCAACGTTATCAGCATTCAGTTACTACTTGCCTACTACATACTGGAGCAATTATAATTCGCAGCTCAACAACTGCGGGACCCGTATACGGTATCCATATATCAGCATAGATAATAACCTACGCGCACAAATGCGACATACCGTTTATTTCTAATTTTTGACTCTGCGCGTATACTAAAAATAAATACAAGTATTTTAACTTGATATTTGAATTTAATCAAATTTGTGAGACCTACGCAGTGGTCCATAGGCTTAAATATAACGTGGGAAAGAGTGAAATAATGATTTTCAGGCCGGATAACAAACGATATACTCTCGTTCCGAATTTCACTTTATGTGGTACCGCTCTAAACAAAGTCGAGCAATTTAAGTATTTGGGCCACTGGGTCACCGAGGACCTTAAGGATAATGTGGACGTGGATAGGGAGCGCAGGGCGCTGTCTGTCCGATGCAATATGTTGGCCCGTAGGTTTTCCCGGTGTACAGAGACAGTTAAGTTTGCGCTTTTTAAAGCGTACTGTCAGTCCTTTTACACTTGCAGCCTGTGGGTTGACTATACGCAGCGGGCATACAGTGATTTGCGCGTTCAATATAATAACGCTTTCCGGGTGCTGATGGGTCTGCCGCGCCACTGCAGCGCCTCCGCGATGTTCGCGGATGCTGATATTGACGTCTTTGCGGCGATCATGCGCAAACGGTGCGCCTCTATCATGCGTCGCACGCGTGACAGCCCCAACAGAATACTACGTGCGCTGGTGGACCGGTGGGACTCTCCGATGCTGGCTCGCTGGATACGGCTACATGCTGTCGTACAGTGAATTTCCACCATCACCGGAGGTTCCACTCGGACCTACCACTTAATGTTATATCCTGTGTACTGTGTTTTTGTTTATAATGTATTTTTCTGTTTTATTATTATTACCTAATACTAATTTTTTAAACCTGTAATTGTACCCACAAATCTGGATGTAACGATGAGTCTGAAATAAATGATATTATTATAAACTGCCACATATTTTAATTGCCTTTAAATAAGGTAAGTGGATGTTATGAAACAAAAATGTGTGACGAAAAGAGATAGCTGTAAATGTATATATAATGTATAGAGGTTTAAGGCTGTGAGAGAATGGACACGGGCATGTCCGTCGCCCTGGCACACAGTGGAAGGTATTCGGGGCCTCCCTCTCATAGGATTTTTGATATCGAAATGTATTATTTGATAGTTTGAAGTATACGGTTTTGTCATATATTTGAATTATTTAGCAATTTCAAGTTTTATTTTTATCTTTTACACCATATAATATGGACTTGTAAATTTCGAATGTATGAGAATGAACTTTCTATTCTTCATAACTTTTTCGTGTTTTAAGTTGTAAATCTGAAACTTATATGTATCCTTACTGGGGTAGTAACGAGGCCTTAGAGACCTTGACCTTGACCCCGGGCGTCCCCGTTCAAAAGATATATGTTGATGAAAATTTCATACTTAAATGACACTGTATTGAGGTGGAATCATCAATCTGTAGGTCTATTTTAGTCCTTATTGCTACAGATATCGATGAAACAAAGGTTGATTTAAATTATGTTTACCCCTGTTTTCCTCTACCGTTTCGTTTTCATTATCTTTTTAAATATACGATTCAGTATTCGTTTTAAAACTTCAATATACCAATTCTTCTATATTATAAGTCGTACACTCGCTCCCCCTTTGAAAGGCCCGTGTACATGCAATATTGATATTCTGCAGCTCATTATACGTTTGATTTATTAATTAACTTTATAAAAATGTATATCATTATTGCTCCGAGTGCCAATAGATATGAAAACCAAAGTAATGTCAGTAATTTCAATAAACAAATTTTGAAAGTTAAATATTGTCATTCACACTATTAATTTAAAAATTTAAAAGTGGACACAGGTATTCCATTGTTTAGAGTTTTCACTTCTATCGGCAGTCCTTATGACCGCCTCGACTTTTTTATTTGAACTGGTTACACTTAGGAGTGGTGCCATATAAATTTAAAAAAAATATTCAATATTCGTGCAGTACTTTCATAGATTACGATTTACATATTAAGCAAAAAAGATTTACTTGTATGTAATACTACCTTTTGACTTCGGTTTTACTCGCGTTAATGTAATTTTATGTATTCCTCTGGACAAGGTTCGTTTTCGAGATGAAAAGTATCGCATGTACTTTTCTATAAGCCTCATACGGAGTATGCAAACGTTACACGCTTAATTTATACAATTAGTAGATTTGTCTACCGTGTCGAGGACCCTAAGGCATTATTGAAGTGAAACTTCTTTAGAATCGTTGTGATTTCAAACCGGATGCAACGGAAAAACGACAGGTAAGAGACACGAATACAAAAATTAGTGAGCCAGAGCGAGAGAACAAATATCGATCTGTATGTATATTGCACACTGTTTAATACTTGCTTGTATTTGAGCATTTAACGTGTGTTAGTATATGTGAAAAGTACGTGAGCTAATACTACTGTACACTATATGCGGCTGCGTATTACAGCTTTTTAGTAAGAAGTCAGCGTGGTGTGTTGTTATTTAATAGTGTTTGTGAGTATTTTTATATCTTGTTGTGCTAAATAATAAATTAATTTTTAAACAAATAAACTTTGTAATTATCCTACCCTTGTTATATATATTCATCTCATTCTTTTTTCGATTTACTGAAGTTTCGCTTCTATCGTGTGTGAATCGTACACACATTTTTTTCATTACTTTTTTTTTATGTCATAGGAGGAGGGTCACCTTACGTTAAGTGATCACCGCCGTTCATAGACACTAGCACCACCAAAGGAGTCGCAAGTGCGTTGCCAGCCTTAGTTTGGGGGAAGAGAAAAGGAGATGGGTTAGAGGGAGTGCACTTTCGGCGCTCTCACTGACCGAACGAAACGCAACAATGCAAGCACTGTTACTTCACGTCGGTTTTTTGTGAGAGGGTGGTACTACCCCGGACGAGCCAACCCATTTGTGCTGAAACCAGTAATAGATTCAGCGTGGATCTACCACCTTCATTACCACTATTTATTTATAAGACAAGTGTCCACAGAAACAAAAACAGATTATATACTTACACATAACTTTGTAGTGAGTTTAAAAATAAAAGTACCTAAGTACCTAATCATCTATCTATACATATAAATGAGAATGTAAATCTAACGTTACAGTACTTTTTCATGAAAAAAATTGTTGCAGGTGTCTACGAATAAGTAATAGAATACATTTCAATCATTTTTAGAAACGTCTGTCTGTTTGTAAGGACACGCAACACTGCTAAAGTACTGGGTTCAGGATAAAACCACACCAATAAAATCATAAAGCATATTCAAAAAACGTGGAAAAGTTACTTTGGGCTAACGTTAAAAACCCCCAGTTTGGAAACATTCTTCATTGGTGTTCCGCTCCTGGGTCTTAGCGTGATGTTATCGATAAAGAAGGTACCTAACACTGTTAGAATTTGTCAGATCAGACCAGTAGTTCGTGGGCAAACATTCGTTCAAGCAAACATACTTGTGGCACCGATTATTTATAATAATATCGCCACCCCGTCGCGTCATCGTATCGGAGATTTAAAGAAGCGATCCAGCAAACGGTACCGGCCTGTGCCAGCCACCGAGACGCGCGAGCGCTGCGCACCCCCGCACGGAGGCAACCCCCGCACGTCGCGCGCGCCGCCCTCTAGACACTCCAACCGCGCTGCCTCATTAAGTGGACGTAATACGCATTGTTTATTGTAACATTATAAATTATATGAATAAATCCCTATATACTCTTCAGCCTTATAATATTAGTATAGATTTTTTTAAAATTGTACCACGGCAAAATGACTGCACTGTGACTGATGGTAAGCACAGTACAATCCAAAAACAATGGCGACCACAGAGTGACACACTATCCATCGCCGGTCGCCGCTGTCATGCCGGCCTGCGAAAAGCTGGATATGCACAGGCTGATCCCGAAACGCAACCCGCAGAAGCAAATCACTATGACGCGCTTTTTCGCCATATACATGGTGGTTGCGACCCAATCGGGCTGTAAAACCCTACCACCCCGCTTTCGCCATTGCCTCGTTTGTTATTCAGCAGCGTGCACCAAGTGCAGGTGAGGTTGGCTTGGATGTCTCAAGTCTTAGATGTTATTCGACACCCCTTACACCTCTTATTATATTGGTATATATAATATTAGTATAGATTTAACTATTCGAAAATTATAATATAGTACTGAAATATAACTCACCCTCTCTTTGGCAATTTACTACACTTAGTAGAACGACTATAGTAAACAATATGAGGGACATTGTCTCGTGCTGTCGGCCGGCTGCTAGATGAACTTGTTCTCTGAAAACAGATTTGGTTATTAAAAAGAAACGTTATTTTCCTTTGCCTGAAATGTTTTTGTCTATCTATCGCATGTCGCAGCACAACCGGCTTTTTTTTTTCTCGAACTGACTACGCTATTGACCCAGCAAGGTGTTAACAGCTTCACCCGGCGCGCGGCCGCGGTGTAGCGACAGTGAAAGGCGCTCGGCAGCAGTCAAACACAATCCCTGTTATTACAAAAAAGGTAAATACGCATTGAACTCTTACTTAAAAAAAGTTTGATCACAAAAGAGTGTCTTACCCTTGTTTACAGATTGACATTATTGTAATTTAAATACTCTCTAACACTTGTCTACGTTGACAGTTCTTATTCTATTGTTGTAATACTGTATCTCTATTTGCCGGCAAAAGAAGTTTCAAAATAAATTGTGGATTTCGTGGGTATAATTAATTTGGAAGAAGTAAATAAATTAAAGACTTTTATACATTCATTTTTTTTTATTGTAGCACGGCAAAATGACTGCCCTATGCCTGATGGTAAGCATAGTACAATCCAAAAACAATAGCGACCACCGAGAGAGAATCTATCCATTTCCGGTCGCTGCTATCATGGCGGCCTGTGAAAAGCTGGATATGCACAGGCTGATCCAGAAACGCGACCTCATTATACTGTTGTTCCACCTTACGCACTTTAATATAATATGTCTCTTCTTTATATATAAAATTCTTCTGTACGTGTGTATGCCACTGAACTCCTCCTAAACGGCTGGACCGATTTTGATGAAATTTTGTGTGCACATTCCAGTGGATCCGAGGATGATTTAGATTGGACCCGCTAGGTGGCGCTGCGGCTGAATTTTAGATTTTTTTTATTATCAAGGAAGGGCAACGTAAATTTTATAAATTGCTTATTTTATTGATTTTAAACATTATTTTCTTTTAACTAAAATATCACTATAATGGTAACTAATTTAATGTATCATAAATAAATTTTCTTAAGGAAGATCTGATCAAAAATATTATTCATAAATTGAAAATATCTGTATGTAATGGAACGTTTTTGAATAATGAGATCGAAGTGAACGAATACTATTCAGTGTTCCTTGCATAAAAAACTTAAATCAGATGTTAATTAGAGACAACTTGGAGACGCTTTTGTCATCATCTTCTTACCCTTATCCCACCTAAGTAGGGTCGGCACAACATGTTTTCCTTTTCCACTCTCTTCTATCAGATGTCATCTCAGTATTCACACCTTTTACACGCATATCATTTTTCATAAAATCCATCCATCCTTTTTTCGGTCTTCCTCTACTCTTATATCCATCGACCGTCATACTCAATGCTTTTCTAGTTACATGTACTCCTTAACTTGTCTGTTACTGGTGCTGTTTTCAAACTTCCTCTGATATATTCATTCCAAATCTTATCCATTCTAGTTACACCACACATCCACCTTAACATTCGCATCTCTGCCACATGTAGTTTTCTCTCATCCGTCTCTTGGATACGCTTTTGTAATAATGTATTTTAAACATGACTTCAACTAGATTTTAAATTTTAAGCCCTGCTTAGTAAAACCCGTGTTATACCCGTATTCATTTTTGTTTTTGTAATAAGACCAAATACGTGTAGCATCTGAATCAGTGTATTTAATACTAGCTGAACCCGCGACTCCTGCCTTGCGGAACTTAATGTAAATAAACAGTGACTCATAAAATCATATGAAGGTATTAAGTCCATTTACTTATACTAGGCGTCCAGTGGTCGACATTCGACCATAGTTCATTGATTTTTTAAAGGGATATATATTATAATAATAGTTGTATGTTACAATATCATTGTAGAATGTAGAATGAAAAAGGGTAATTGGAACGTAAGAGTAAAATAATACATACAGTGGAGCATAGCAATCTCCTTCGCAACCTTTTGTCAAAAATGTCTTTTTTATTTACATGTGTGTATATAATGTGTAAAATTGAAGCAGTAGTGTGAGTAATGCCTATTTTAATTAATTTAATGTACTTCTAATGCATTTTATATAAAACAAATAGCTTTCTGCACTTCTCCTCCATATAAACTTTAACTATGCCAAGTTTCACGTTCATCCGTTCGCGCATTTCCGTTAAAAAGGGAGACAAAGTTTAGGCTTCACGTATTAATTTACTTATATACTTTTCTCTCGTACTTAAGTCACGTTGCCATTACAATAAGTTTTGATAGAGTGAACCGATTTTAATGAAACGAAGACTAAATATTACTCGGGAATATCCTTTATAATTTGAGGGTTTATAGTAGGCAGTACTTTAGCAGTGATGCGTGTTCATACAAACAGATATACATTTACAAAAATGATTGAAATGTATTCTATTACTTATTCCAAGACACCTGTATCAATTATTGTCACAATAATCTAAAAAGTACATAGGCGTTTGATATACATTCTTATTATATGTTTTTTTATGTTAAAAGAAGACAAATAGGCGGGTCACCTGATGTTAAGTGATTACCACCGGCCATAGATACTTGCAGGGGAGTTGCAAGTGCGTTGCCAGCCTGTGTATGGGGGAGGGAAGGAGGTGGGCCTCCGGCGCTCTCATTGACCGAACGAAACGCAACAATGCTAGCACTGTTACTTCACGTCGGTGTTCTGTGAGAGAGAGTACTCAAAGTAAAATCGGCTGAGTGCCTTAAGCGCTCGCCTTAGTAGTCCGGTGAAGCTGTTAAGACCTTGCTTGGTCAATAGCGTAGTCAGTTCGAAAAGAAAAAAAAGTTCTGTGAGAGGGTGGTCCTACCCCAGGCGAACTACAGCGTGACTCTACCACCTTCAAAAATTGATATGTAATAAGTATGTATAGAAGATATGTTTTAGCGTTTGTTCACAGTGTCACCTAATGTTAAATGACGGTGTGTGTGGCCTTAGATGGAAAACACGATAAGCCTAGAGACTGGCTCTCGAGTGCGTGTGCTGGAACACACCAACAGGACCTTATATAGGAGGAGAACGGAGTTAGATAAAGCCGTACCACCATGCTATGGTTTCCTTGCGATGTTTTCCTTCAACGCGCGCGCTTCACTCCGACTCAGTTCCAAGGACGCGTACCTACGTACATCGACACTGTGTCCGAACACGTCACCAACTAAGCCAGCCATATTCTACCTGCAGCCCTCCGGGTCTTCGTAGTTTGTCCCATAATTTATTTTTAATTATTTTAAATTTCGTGCCCTTCAGAAAAATTATGAGCACGCTGAGTAAATTAAATGGAACCCAGATAAACCGACCGCGCTGCGTTCCTTATGATGTAAGGGTTATACCAACCTTGTTGTATTGGACAACCATTTTTCAATACATTAGTACGTTGTTAATTTGAAATTACGATTCTTAATGTGAAATATCTGTAGGAGCTTCGGTCTCACTACTATAAGATTCTAGACTGACACGGACAGCGTAGTAATAATACTCGGAGTGCGTGAAATAGACTGTTTATTTATACTAGTGGGCGCCCAGTGGTCGACATTCGACCATAGTTCATTGATTTTTTAAAGTTTGAATTTTATTAGGGTTCTCTTGTCAAAGGGTATTATGTTATAATATCATTGTAGAATGTAGAATGAAAAAGGGTAATTGGAACGTAAGAGTAAAATAATACATACAGTCAAGCATAGCAACCTCCTTCACAACCTTTTTTGAAGTCCTTTATTGACGGATGTCAAAATGTCTTTTTTATTTACATGAGTGTATATGTTGTGTAAAATTGAAGCAGTAGTGTGAGTAATGCATATTTTAATTAATTTAATGTACTTCTAATGCGTTTTATATAAAATAAATAGCTTTCTGCACTTCTCCTCCATATAAACTTTAACTATGCCAAATTTCACGTTCATCCATTCGCCCAATTCCGTTAAAAAGGGAGACAAAGTTTAGGCTTCACGTATTAATATATAGATGACCATATAACGCATTTATAGAGACGCGATCGTTCATTTGTTTGAACGACATTCTACTTACAATATATACAAAAGTTGTCTGCCAAAGAGGATGACATACTCGGTAGCTACAGATCTATAGGCGCGGGTCAACCTTATTGTTCCTGTGGCTATAGAGGCCGTGGTGTGTGTCTGAGACGTGGCGACGCGATGCCATACCCAAGCGACTGTGCGTAATCTCTCTTGCCGCACTGAGCTCGCATAACTATAGTGTAATTTGAGAATACGACAATTTGAGATTCGTTCGACTCAAACTATTTGATGTTTCACATCTGCCAGGCGTCCCGTGACGACTCAATTTTTTATTTAATACCTTTAATATTTGTAGTTTGCGGCCCGCGACACCACGTGGGAAACGTGTTTATGGCCCGTTTAAAATAAAGGTTGAGTACCACTGACCTATGCCAACATTAGGGGCGTAAGGGGTGTCGAATAACATCTAAGACTTGAGACAACACCCAAGCTAACCTCACTTGCACGTGGTGCACCCTGCTGAATAACGAACGAGGCAATGGCGAAAGCGGGGTGGTAGGGTTTCACAGCCTGACTGATTCGCAACCCCCATGTATATGGCGAAAAAGCCCGTCATAGTGATTCGCTTCCGCGGGTCGCATTTCGGGATCAGCCTGTGCATATCCAGCTTTTCCCAAGCCGGCATGACAGCGGCGAGCGGCGATGGATAATGTGTCACTCGTTGGTCGCCATTGTTTTTGGATTGTACTGTGTTTACCATCAGGCACAGTGCAGTCATTAACCCGTAAACAATAAAAAAAAACATCACGTAAAAAAATGGCATATTTTATTTTACAGATGTATTCATAAATCATAACAAATTGGATTCCAAAAAGAATAATGCATTTAATTATGATGTGCGAATTATTTAATTGGACTCAGGTAATTTTTTTATACGTCAAGTTTGAACACTTTTAAAGGTCATTATAAATTAATAGTCGTTTACCTTTGTTTATCGTCAATTAATAATTTCTATCTCAAATAATCGTCGACTAAATTAGTGTGAATTGAAGTGAATCTTCTTATGGCACGGTAGGGACAAATTTGCGATACGCGTTAGACGTATGTGAAATACGTTAGGTTGGTAAAATGGCGAGAAAAACTGGAGAATGTTGGTTTGAAAATTAGTAGAACAAAAACTGAACATTTGTTTTGCGACTTCGTTCGTCCATCCAGTTTTTCTCCTATAGCCTTTTATGGTATATCCTTATCAAACTGCTCAGGCTTCTGGTATCTTGGTTCTCTGATCTAAAACGACGGCCGCATAGACAAGGACGTGAGGAATAGGATAAATGCAGGGTGGTTGAAATGGCGAAAGATCTTAGGTGTAGCTTGTGACCCACGAAAGCCCTTGAAACTCAAGGGGAAGGTGTATAAAACTATTAAAAGACCAGTTATGCTGTATGCATCTGAGTGCTGAGCGACGAGAGAGACGGATGAGCGAAAACTATATGTGGCAGAGATGCGAATGTTAAAGTGGATGTGTGGTGTAATTAGAATGGATAAGACTAAGAATGAGTATATCAGAGCAAGTTTGGAAATAGCACCCGTGACAGAGATGTTGAGGAGTAATAGGTTAGCATGGTAATGGGATGTCAGACCATGAGACAAAGACCATGTAACTAGAAAAGTTTTGAGTATGATGGTGGATGGATATAGTAGAAGAAGGCCGAAGAATGTTTGGACGGATTGTGTGAAAAATGATGTGTGTAAAAGGAATGAATACTGAGATGACATCTGACAGGGGTGAGTGGAAGAGGAAAACATGTTGTGCCGACACTACTTATGTGGGATATGGGTAAGAACATGATGACTTGGTATAATAAAGCTGAAGGGTTTGGTTGAACGCGCTAATATCAGAAACTACTGGTCCGATTTGAACAATTATTTCAGTGTTAGATAGCTCATTTATCGAGGAAGGCTATAGGCTCTATATCAAGACCAATAGGAGCGGAGCACCAATGAAGAATATTTCAAAATCGGGATTAACGTACGTATTATTTACTTAGCGTTAGCCCAAAGCAAGTATTCCACACGGGTGAAGACGGTGGTAGAAACTAGTAATAAATAAAACCGATATAAAAAAAAACGTACACAGAAAAATTCGTCAGAACATTCACCTCGATCATATTTAGGTACCTAGTCTTCATCATAAACCTAACTCTACCTCAAACATTACAACATTACCTATTCGATTTTCCTGGTGTATTTTCGAAATTTAAGATCCCATGTCTATAAAATTGAAATAAGACCGCATTGAAAATATATCTTCTCCATTAAAACAGAACAAAAATGCTTTATTCAGTTTAGATCGTCTTCCGTTTATGAACGTCAAAGCTACCACCGGTTCGGACAAACAACTCACTCATCCAGAAGAACCGGCAACAAACTCGATCGGGTTAAAAGGTGGGATGGATGTATTTAAACGTATGTAGGTATGTATTTGTGTGTATGTTAGTATGTAAACATGTATGCCTGGTCTAGTATACCAAAATGAGTAAACTTACAATTAAGTATATTGCGGCTAAACTGTCAAAGTTAGAATAAAAATTTATATGGCAATTTTGTAGTTCTTTTGACGCTCTATGTAAAAGTCCTTAACGAATTATCCTTATTAATAATAACAACAAAGTTACAAAATTGCAAAGTTTAATTCTTCGCTTTTATTAATCAAACCATTCCGGCAAAACTGTACAAATTTGTTCAAGTTTGTTGTTTAGCACTTTTACTATAGACTATAGAGCGTCGAAAGAACTACAAAATTGTCACTTAAATTTTAATTCTATTCTAAATAGTTTAGACGCAAAATTATTAATAATTCAATATTCTTTTCTTTTTTTGTTTATAGTAGCACGGCAAAGTGACTGCACTATGCCTGACGGTAAGCACAGTACAATCCAAAAACAATGGCGACCACCGAGCGACACACTATCCATCGCCAGTCGCCACTGTCATGCCGGCCTGCGAAAAGCTGGATATCTGTGCATATCCTGATCCTGTGCTGATCCCGAAACGCAAAAACGAATCACTACGATGGGATTTCTCGCAATATACATGGTGATTGCGACCTCATAACTTGTTCATATATTTTTTTAAATCAACAGAAAATAAAATAAACCCATGATTAAGGATAATTATATAAATCGTTACGCCCGGGGTAGTACCACCCTCTCACAGAAAACCGACGTGAAGTAACAATGCTTGCATTGCTGCGTTTCGTTCGGTCAGTGAGAGCACCGGAGGCCCACCTCTCCTCCTCTTCCTACTCTTCCCCTTCCTTCTCTCCCCTCCGCTTCCCTTCCTCCCCCTCCAAAACAGCTTTGCGCGGATAATACAATGCATTCAGAGTGCTGGTGGTGTTGCCGCGCGGTTGTAGGCGGTAAAGCTATTACTGGTTTCAGTATGAACGGATCGGCTCGCCCGCGGGAACACCACCCGACCCACAGAAACACCCACGTCAAGTAACAGTGAACGCATTGTTTCGTTTCGTTCGGTCAGTGAGAACGCGGGAGGACCGCCTCCCGCTCCCGCAAACACAGGCTGGTAACGCACTTGCGACTCCCCTGGTGTTGCAAGTGTCTATGGACGGTGGTGATCACTTAACATCAGGTGACCCACCTGTCCGTTTGTCTCCTATGACATAAGAAAAAAGATATACCAATCTATACATTTAATAAGAGTGTCAAGCTAACGTGTCTGTAGATACTTATTAGATCTTGTGAAAAAAATTGTTGCCGGTGTCTTGGACTAGTAATAAAATACATTTCAATAATTTTTTTTAAGCCCGACTAGGAGGTAACTGGACGACAATGCAACGGAAGTCCGTTACGGCAATATGGCGGCACGTTTCTGTACCATCCGGTTAGATAATAGTTAAACATAACTAAAACTTCTATTAAATTATAATTAATTTAATTCGTTACCTATCATAGTAATCTGTTCGTACTTTCCTATATTTTATTTACTTTATAACAAAGAGTTGCTAATAATATTTCCTGTGTTATTTAAGTTCCGAATTAGCTGATAGATGGCACTACAGATAATGAAGCTTTGATTTAATTTGTTACTGACATTGAAACCAGATGGCAGCACGGTCGCGCGCCCATATATGCATAATTACTTCTGTTGTATGATTTTTATTATTATTCAATTTAATATTTTTTATTTTGATTGATTCATTTATAAACTATTTATGGACAAAATCAAAAATATTTAAAAAAGTGTTACTTCAATCGCGTGTGACGGTTACTCATTCAGGCACTCATTTTTTTTTAATGTCTGTCTGTTCGTTTGAACACATATCAATAAAATCTCCTTATTTAAGGTTTCAGTCTTCGCCGGTAAAAGAACTGTGATAACTTTTTGTAGTCACAGCTGAAATTTTAAATATTCGCAAGTCCAAGATTGGCATTGTACCTATTTATAATTAAAGTTTACAATAGGATATGGAATAGCATTTAAGTATTTAAGAATAATCGAATGTTTAAGACTAAATTTGTTTGACGAAAGCCGACACCGCGCTACTTTATATAATTGACTGTTATCGAAAGTGTTTTGTTCATTAAGTTGAAACTTATATAGAAGAAAAATAAGTATTTCGGAGTGTAAGGGGTGTCGAATAACATCTAAGACTGGAGACATCCAAGCCAACCTCACCTGCACGTGATGCACCCTGCTGAATAACGAACGAGGCAATGGCGAAAGCGGGGTGGTAGGGTTTTACAGCCTGACTGGGTCGCAACCACCATGTATATGGCGAAAAAGCCCGTCATAGTGATTCGCTTCTGCGGGTCGCGTTTCGGGATCAGCCTGTGCATATCCAGCTTTTCGCTGGCCGGCATGACAGCGGCGATCGGCGATGGATAGTGTGTCACTCGGTGGTCACCGTTTGTTTTTGGATTGTACTGTGCTTACCACCAGGCAGTGCAGTCATTTTGCCGTGCTACAATTTAAAAAAAAATAAAGCTATTTTTGAACAATATTTTCGATCACCCGCGTAAGTTTGAAGTTAGGCGTATAAAATTAAATGACCTATTAAGAGATGCAAACATTATTAAAATGTAACCAATAATAATAAATAACAGTGTTTTTCACAATCAGTAGATTTTATTACGATATAGTTTGATTTTATTTGCTATACTTGGAATGTATTCTCTATGTTTATATACAAAATATACATCCGTATTCGCGACATAAGTAAAGACTCAATTCACCACGAATAAGATTGTCTTTAAGGAAAACAAAATTAAACTAAGACATTCGATTTTCCGAAAAAAAAAGCAAACACAAAACAGTTCTGTACTTACCAAAACCAAACACTAAACGCTGTTGTATTAAAAAAAACTGGTTTTTGAACAAGGCAAAATGTTTTATACTTTTTATATTTGTTTTTCGATGTCCGGTATACGTTTTGTTTTTGCAAACGAACGACTCACGCTAGAGCCACCCGCAAACTGGTAGGGAGAATAAAACTTGTTCGCGTCCGTTATTAGATCACCCGACTCCAGAGCTTTAGTGTTTAAGTACGACATATCGATATTTTTAATCGATTTTATTTTATGAGTAGCTGGTGCCTGGAACTTCGTCCGCGTGGAATAGTTACTTCGCGGTAACGCTAACTTTGACTGGCGACTTCGTTTACGTAGATGAAAATATTTTTAAATAATAGGTACATACTTTCACCCCGATTTTGAAACACTCTTCATTGGTACTCCGCTCCTTTTGTTCTTAGTGTGATAATATATATAGCCTTCCTCGATAAATAAGCTATCTAATACTGAAATAATATTTCAAATCGGCGCAGTAGTTCCTGAGGTTAGCGTGTTCAAGCAAATAAACTCTTCAACTTTATAATATTATAGTATAGATGATCGTTTTGGCTATGAAGTGTTGAGGTAAGATATATCTTTATGTAGACATTAACACTAAATAAGTTACATCTATATATGTAAATGTGTAACTGACTGACTGACATATCAACGCAGAGCTCAAACTACTGGCACTAGGGCCATACAAAATAGCAAACGGATTCTTTTACACTGTAAGTGAGCACTAAAAACGGCAATGAAAGTTTGTATAAACTAGTTGTGCCCGCGACTTCATCCGCGTGGAACCTTATGTAAAAAAAACAGTGGTTAAAAAAGTCATCTCAATGTATTAAGTCAATTTACTTATCTTCTTATCTCTGGTTCTAAGTCGCGTCGTAATTAAAATTACAACAACTTTTGATAGAGTGAACAGACTTTAACTACTCGAGGATATGTTTTATGATTTTCTTGATGAAGTATTGTCATGAACGCAGTATTTTAGCCGTGATGTCTGTTCAAACAGATAGACAGACAGACATTTGTATAGATTATGATTGAAATGTATTTTATTACTTATCCCAAGACACCTGCAACAATATTTTTTCACAAAAATCTAAAAAGTACAGACGTATTCGATTTCCTCCTTATTATATGTGTAAACGACACTTCATTTCTTTTAAATATTACTTTATTCGTTTTTCTTTATCGATTTAAAAATCGATTTAAACATAAATTTTATCATTAACCTAAATGTTTCACATCTGACTGATGTCTAGCGACGCCTAACTTTTTGACAAAGAGATTTTACACCTCACTTGGTTTTAAATATATAATTTTTTGATATACTACATACTAACTGTAAATTTGCTGGGTATTAGAACATATGTTTGACAAAATAGCAACTCTCGGGGCACTCACCTGGTCATGATTGTTTTAGCATAAAAGAAATCTTCATTTCGTGGTAATACAATAAAAAAAATCGATAACTTTTTAAACTGTACGCGGACACATCTCTAACGACGGATACTAGTTTTTCTAAAGGCGATACGACTTATAATAAATATATACAAGATAAAATTAATTTATGCGCATATTTTTATTTTTTCGTCATGTTTCCTTTTGTATGTTAACGACTGACCGATGCAGCTTCGGGAGGAAAACATTGCACACTAGTTCTCCGACCCGGCTTTGCTCGGGTGTACTAAAGAAAATGATATCAAAATTTTCCTTTATGCTGCTCCTACGTGTATAGCCATGTTGTTTTGTCTATGGTTCCAATAAATATAGGCGTGGGAAGAAATTATTATTATGCGTTACGAACGTTCTGGCCACGTTAAAAGATTTTATAAAATTCAAAGAATAATGATTTATTTTTATTTCGAACCGACTACGCTATTGACGAAGCAAGGTCTTAACAGCTTCACCGGACTACTAAGGCGAGCGCTTAAGGCACTCAGCCGATTTTACTTCAACAACTAGCTCAAGGGTGCGCGGCACACCTCGGCTTTGGCTGTTGCCTGATACATGCAATTCGCGACCTATCTTTTTTTTTTTTTAACGTGGGGAAATCCCTTATGGATACGCCACCCTCCCGGGGGAGAGGGTGGTAACCTAAGCTAAGCTAACTATTCATACATATATGAGTTGTTGAAACATATATGTGTACCAAGCATACATACCTCAACAACTCCTATATATATTTCGTATCGGATAATATTCTAAACTATTTCAGTTTGATAAGGGGAAAAAATAAAACCCTTCCACCTGCATGTGTAAGCGTGTATGCGTGTACGTGTGTGGAGGTGATATGTGTAATGTTGTCGCAGTGATGTAAGATTTTGTGTCACTGTATCGCGCGAGCAGCGTACTCAAGGGCTTCACGCCGAGGGAACGGACCTAGGCTTGAGCTGCTGCCGAGGAGGGCCTAGCCTGGTGTGCGGGAGCGAAATTTACCCCCAGACCACGGCGGCGTGATCTGTGGTTACGCGGGCGTTTCCCAAAGAATAATGATAATTAAATAGCAATGTTAAATCAACATTGTAAGTCGCGGGAGCGCTTTCGTGTCAGTACTTTAGCGTGATGTGGCATAGTGGCTGCCAGAAGGTACGAATGAAAATAAAATAAATTCTCTCCGGTTTGTAACAGACTAGTAACCGCTTTGAAAGCTGGTTTACGAATCCTCTTTTATTTAACTGCGCATTTATTTATGCAATACAAAATGAAACACGTGCAAATACTTATAGATAAAAATACAGAAACATTCAAAATTACAAACAATTTTGAGTTATAAGATTAAAGTTAAATTGGAATTAAAAATAACATTAGGATATTAAACTAACAAAAATAATAAGTTATATACAAGGAATACCGGTAATAAATTACACATCCAAACAATAATTAATAGCGATGATCAATATCGTTTTCCTGTACATATTTGTTTGTGCGACGCAGATGTGCCCTCAAACCGGTTAATGTGCGCGCATTTTGCATTCCCAGAAAAGTAGGTCTTTTGAGAGTGCCGCGTATGGGTTCTCATGCAAGTTGTTGCAGTACATCCAGTACGTTGAATGTTACATATGTGTCGCTACATTATTCAATTCTGTGGCTTTGTTGGCATCAGTGGCGTGGCGTGCCCTGAGGAATTGTATCAAAAAATTAACGGGATTATACACGTCAGGGGCCTCTATAGCCCGGGGCCCTGTATCATTAATACGGCGGTAGCTATGCCCCTGGTTGGAATTTTTTTAGTTTTGAGCAGAACGAGTAGCCGAATCTTTGTCACGCAGGTATGGGACTAGCATTAAATGCTCGACTGAAGTGGAAACTATGATCTTTACAGCGTACTGTCGACCATTTTACACTTGCAGTTTGTGAATCAACTATACGCAGAGAGCATACAGCTGCTTTGGGCGTACAATGCATTCAGAGTGCTGGTGGGGATGCCGCGCATTTCTAGGCAGTAAACCCTCGCTGACGCTATTACTGGTTTCAGCATAAATGGGTCGGCTCGCCCGGGGTAAAACCACCCGACCCACAAAAACACCCACGTCAAGTAACAGTGCTTGCATTGTTGCGTTTCGTTCGGTCAGTGAGAGCGCCGGAGGACCGCCTCCGCCTCCCGCAAGCACAAGCTGGTAACGCACTTGCGACTCCCCTGATGTTGCAAGTGTCTATGGATGGTGGTGATCACTTAACATGAGGTGAGCCACCTGTTCGTTTCTTACTATGATATAAAAAAATCTGCAGCGGCTCGGGTATGTTCGCGGAGGCGAGAATTGATCGCTTGGAACTGATGCACAGGGTACGTGCCAGCACCAACAACATCCTGAATGCTGTAGCAAACAGGTGGGACAGCCCCATACTGGGATATTGGGTACACCTACATACCACTGTGACGGTATAAAAATAACCAGCTGCTCCCGCGGCTTCGTTCGCGCGGAATAGTTACTTTGAGCTAACGCCAAGACGCAGCTTCCGCTCTCAAAAGGAAAAAGCCCTGATTTTGAAACATTCTTCATTGGTCTCCGCTCCTATTGGTCTTAACCTTCCTTGATAAATGAGCTATCTAACACTCAAAGAATTTTTCAAATCGGACCCGTAGTTCCTGAGATTAGCTCGCTGAAGCAAACAAACTCTTCAGCTTTATAATATTAGTATAGATTTGTTCATATTCCTAATAGATGTAAGTACGAATACTAGTTTCTAAGTTGTGTGTATAATCAAATGGAATTTGAAAAAAAAAAGTTGTGTGTGCGATTCACACACGATAGAAGTGAAACTTCAGTAAATCGACAAAAGAATTAGATGAATATATATTACAAGGGTAGGATAATTACAAAGTTTATTTGTTTAAAATGAATTTATTATTTAGCACAACAAGATATAAAAACACTGTTAATTTTTTTTTATGTCATTGGTGGCAAACGAACATGTGGGTCACCTGATGTTAAGTGATCACCACCGTCCATGGACACTAACTACATCAGAGGAGTTGCAAGTGCGTTGCCACCCTTGGAGGGAAGGGTTAGGGGAGGGAGAGGAGAGAGGAAAGGGGAGGTGGGCCTCTGGCGCTCTCACTGACCGAACCAAACGCAACAATGCAAGCACTGTTACTTCACGTGGGTTTTCTATGAGAGGGTGATATTACCCCGGACGAGCCGACCCATTCATGCTGAAACCAGTAATACTTTCAAATAATAACACACCACGCTGACTTCTTACTAAAAAGCTGTAATACGCAGCCGCATACAGTGTACAGTAGTATTAGTTCACGTACTTTTCACATATACTAACACACGTTAAATGCTCAATACAAGCGAGTATTAAACAGTGTGCAAGATACATACACACCGACATTTGCTCTTTCGCTCTGGCTCACTAATTTTTGTATTTGTGTCTCGTACCTGTCGTTTTTCCGTTGCATCCGGTTTGAAATCACAACGATTCTAAAGAAGTTTCACTTCAAAAGAGTTTTGATTGCTGGTGTGTACCGGCATTTGGTACAATATTTACAATAATATAATATATTTGAATGCAGCAAACTTTATTCAAACCATAGAGACTGCTAACTATTAAAATACAGGTGACAAGACCTGTTTATAGCCGAACCGTCAACACTTTATGAATAATTTCAAACAGACTAATATATATTTAGAATCGAATCGTATGAATCAGGCAAACTGCCCAAGCCGAGGTGTGCCGTTCACCCTTGAACTAGTTGTCAAAGTTAAATCGGCTGAGTGCTTTAAGCGCTCGCCTTAGTAGTCCGGTGAAGCTGTTAAAGCCTTACTAGGTCAATAGCGTAGTCAATTCGAAAAAAAAATAATTATAAATAATAAAATAATTACATACATACATCTTACATCAGTACACTATAATTACAATGGCCGGTAAGAACGTCAATCAGTCAATATTTTTGAAGACCTTCTGTGTCACTTGCACGCTCACTTTTTATATGTAATTTACCAAATCAATTTTTTCTTCTTTTCATACGAGTTTCATACATTTATTTCATACAAATGTTGTCCTGAAAATTACGTACAAAACAAAAAAAAATACTGTTCAAATAGGTTTTTTTTTTTCGAACTGACTACGTTATTGACCAAGCAAGGTCTTAACAGCTTCACCGGACTACTAAGGCGAGCGCTTAAGGCACTCAGCCAATTTTATTTTGATGTTCAAATAGGTGTCAATCTAAAATGTTGCGCTTACATACATTTGGCAATAGATTTTTATGGTATAATACTTACGTATTAAATGCACCGCCGTCGTTCTTTTTCTTTTCGAACTGACTACGCTATTGACCTATTAAGTAAGGCCTTAACAGCTACCGGACTACTAAGCCACCATTATCTTTTTCGCAAGTCTAACCTAACATAACCAAACCGAGATAAAAGATCAAGCAGTCGAAAAAAAACTAACCTAATCGATTTATTTCATCAATTTTCCCGTCTTGGTTCTGTTAGGTTAGGTTAGACTTGTGACTAAGGCCGGCAACGCCCTTGACTCCCCCGGTGTTACTAGTGTCTATGGACGGCGGTGATCACTTACCATCGGGTGACCCGTCTGTTCGTATGCCTGCTATAATATAAAAAAAAAACAAAGGTAGCGTGAGCCGGCCACTGCAGTGGTCGGCGAGCGCATTGCTTTGCCGTTAATACGTAAGTACCATTTTCTATTTTACCAACTTGACGAGTTTTAAGTTGAAACAAAACAGTTTCGTCTCCATTTAGTTAGGTTAGATTTAAAACATAACGTTAGCCGGCCGCGGCAGCGGTTGACGAGCCAGGTGCAATTAATACGAAAATATCATTTTTATTTATTTACTATCACTACATATAAAACAAAGTCGTCTGTCTCTCCGTTCGCGATAATACAAGTGATTCATGAGGAAGGGTTAGGTTAATAATTTGACGTTATTTTTTTATTATCAGGGCGGGACAACGTCCGCCGGGCCCGCTAGTGTATAAATAAATAGACAAGTAACATTTGTGTATAACATAATATAAGCAATATATTTTATTAAAATATTAAAAACAAATATAAAAAAAGTATATACATAACTTTAGTATTTTAAGAGATGATTTTATTTACTCTCTTTACTTATTGTATACATTCCAGGACAATAATTCTTAAAGAACAAATACCAGTCGTATGCCGAGGTTGAGACGAATCTTTTTTTTTTAAATTAAATAACAATACAAATGGATACGTGTTTATATTTTTTAGGTAACAATATTATTAATTTAAAAGTTTTTATTCATCATTTAAAAAAAAACAGGATGTGTCTTAAAGACACACAGTAGGAGTGAAACATTTGTATGACAGGGATACATTTCAATTGAAAAAAGCCAACGTGACGCGGTGTCTCCGGTCTCTCATCCCAGAACTGACCGCGCCCGACGTTGCTTAACTTCGGTGATCGGACGAGAGCCGGTGTTTACAACACTCTACCCGACACAGTGTCTAACCCCATCACATTTCGTTACACAAAAAGGATGCCGATCAGAATTTCATAGCTCTCCCATACGAAACATCACTTTCAAACAATAGACAAAAATTTATTTCTAAACACATGCATTTTTTTTCTCAAAATTCTACAACTTGCAGACACATTAGATTTACATTCTTACTGTATGTATAGAAGATAAGTATATCAAATAAGTTTAAGTGATGTATAATTAAGTTACTTTCTCATTGTACTTTATTGCTTATTCAATGGAATTGCTGTGATTATCTAGTTTTTTTTATATCATAGGAGGCAAACGAACAGGTGGGTCACCTGATGTTAAGTGATCACCACTGTCCATAGATACCTACTACACCAGACCAGTCGCAAGTGCGTTGCCAGCCTGTGTTGATTGGGAAGAGGGGAGCGGTAAGGGAGTAGGTGGGACGCCGGCGATCTCACTGACCGTACGAAACGCAACAATGCAAGCATTGTTACTTCACGACGGTTTTCTGTGAGAGGGTACTACCCCGGACGAGCTGACCCATTCTTGCTGAAACCAGTTATAGCTTCAGCGTGACTACCACCTACCAAATGTACAAGTACATGATGACTTCAACGTTCTAAACAGATTGTAGTCCCTTGTAAGAACTTTTTGTTACATTTCAGAATTCATTTTCTAATTTTTATAGCCTATTTGATCCAATCAAATCACAAAACCAAACTATATTGGCATGAAGCCACCAATATTTGGTCAAATAACCTAAAATTATGATTTTTTAAAAGCCACAACATGTCATATTAAAATCCCGCCAAAAACTCTATACATAAAGAAACTGGTCCCAATTTTAATTTTGCTTTAATAAATTAATAATATTTATTAAGAATATAAACAAACAGCAAGATTAAACCAACTCTTATTTAAATTCTATATATTACATTACATTTTATGTAATACCTTATTATATATACATTCAAAATACAAAAGATTTTTATTGTTATATATATTCATATTTGTTATTCTCTATCGGGCTGGCCTGGAACTGGTTCACAAGTCAGAAAAAAGGCAGACCACTTAGAACATCGGTGGATGACATTAAAGCCGTAGCAGGAGCCACTTGCACGAGAACTGCTATGGATAGAGAGGAATGGAAAAGGTTGGAGGAGGCCTTTGCCAATAAGAGGCATACAGACAGTGTTGTCAATGTATTATAGTTAAGTGTATGATAAAAAAAAAAATATATATATATAAAAGTAAAAGTGTTAGACTACATATAAAGACACATATAAAGACACATATAAAGTATATATATAGATATACCTTAATTTAGTGACTTGCACTGGGTTCCAGCTGAAAATCAGCACTAAGTGTTTCTTAACACTTTAGCATATGCTGAGCTGGGTTCCATTTCGTAATGCTGCGACGTGCATATTTTATCCACTCTTGTATATTTTGTAAATAATGCATTATGAATAAAATATTTCTTTCTAATTATTATACATAGATATTGTAACCAAATCTGTCTCAAATAAAGGCTATTATTTAAACCATTAATTTTTTTTTAAACAAATAATTTATCCATTAGTGTTCTTCAAAACCTTACCGGTGTTATTACAAAAAAGTTAAATACGTATTGAATACTTGCTTTAAAAAGGTATGGAATTAAATGCACCGCCTTTTCCGGAGGTAAGTTTGCGTTATCCTCTTTCATCTAACCTAAGTCTAAGCGAGACAGAAGAGTATGATGGCGAACATTCAGAGACCTACATGCCTTTAATTCGAAACCTTCTTAAAGCAATATGTATTTAAAAATTTTGTAATAACAGTGTTTGTTTATTTAGTAATTTAACCTTATATATATCACACAGTTATTGTATGAGTAACATAATTTTTTACAAAAGAATGTTTGTAATTTATAAAAATATACACAAATAAATGTGGCAGGAGTACAATATGCGCTAAATATATAAATTTAGTTAAAGGAGGAGTACTCCCAAATGGGTACATCCATAAACCTCTTCTGTTTGCGTCCCGTATGTGATGCGAAGTGTAGGCAATCGTAACAATAAAGGCTAGCAAGTAGATTTTAATTTTCTTCACAATATAACCATATAACAAGATGGATAGAGTGATGAGAAGCCAAAATGTTGTCGCATGAAAGACACCACGGTGTTTCAGATTCAGCATGTCCTGGAAGAAATATTTATAATGACTATTTTTATGATAAGGTACAAGTTTGTGAGGTTGTAGTGGGTAATCTCAGGAAGTACTGGTTTGATATGAAAAATTATTTCAGTGCTAAATAGCTCATTTATCGAGGAAGGTTCTAGGCTATATATCATCACGCTAAGACCGATAGAAGCGGAGCACCAATGAAAAATGTTTCAAAATATGGGTTATGTTCCCTCTTGAAAGCTTTCACTGCGTGTTAGTTTTAGCCCATAATAACTATTCTAAACTAATAAATTATACATAAAGGTTATACAGAGGGATATGAGACTGTAATATTGCTATTATTACCTGCAAAGTGACTCCCTTGTGACATACTTGACATTGGCAGAACTTGTATTTAGAAGCAACCAGTATATAAAAAGTGTAAGTTGATAGGCAATTGGTGTTTAGCTCAATGGGGAGATTTTGGTGTAATTTTAGTCTGTTATATAGAAGTATTTTATATTTTATTAATAATATTGTGTTATTTAACTCTACATTTTGTAATATTGGAGATATTTTACATAATACAGTTTAGTTATAGTGCACAAGTGTTGCGGATTAGAATTGACGAATTGTTTAACATTATGCCCGTAGCTGTTGTCCACCATCACACTGCTCGTCATCGACAGGGAATTCATCCCCACACATTGGAACCGAAATGGTCTCGGACGGTCCGGTTCCAAACGGGTTTCCTTCCACGAACGATCTGGATGTGGAATGAGCTTCCTGATTTTCCCTGGAGACTATAGTATGGGGTGCATCAAGGGGAAAATGAATAGGTTATTTAAGGGTCGGAAACGCGCATGTAACACTTCTGATTTTGCAGGTGTCCATAGGCTGCAGTGACCGCTTTACATCAGGCGGCCCGCATGCTTGTTTGCTAACGTTGTGGTATAACAAAAAAAATCCACGGAGTGTGAATTCCGAGATGCCATATAAACACTCCCAGGAAATTTCTAACATGTAAGCCACTATCTTCACATGAAATAATGTTCAACTTGGCTACATGGCTTAGTTACCTTTGCCTTTTCCTTAAAATAGAAACAAAAAAAAACTCAGTGTTATAAGACATATAGTCTATATAATAGTATGCATGCTTGTCTAGTGGTCGAAATTCTATTATATTTTATTATTTTTCAAGGTTTTATATGACGTTTGTGTAGTTTGACCATTTCGCAGTATAATAGATATAACGCAAAGTTCGAAAATACAGTTACTAGAATTTATGTGTTATATAGCATATCTCACCTTAAAGCTAAACGATCGCGCTACGATAGCATGATCAATATCGATCACAGCTGATAGAAATGTACACAGTATCATGCCATATACACAAGAATCACTGGAGACATTTAAATTATAACTAAAGAATATTGCCGACGAAATTAAACCAATGGTAGCATGAGTTACACTGTCTGCACACGCTCTGAACACTCTCGACTCAGAGTATTTCGATTTGAACACGACATAATCGCCTAGCATCGCTGTTGCTAGTAAAATAACACTGAGAATTACTTGTACTTTCATTTTAATGAAAAACATTGTCAGGTTATGTTTACATTGTTATTTACATGACAGATGACACATATATATATATCTGTCATATTATGTATCTGTGCCGTGAAAACTAATAATAAATCAGTGTTGCCAAATGAACTAAATACAATGTCGCTACACAAATCTAAAAAAAAGCCAATTATAGCTAAAACATTTAGTAAGTAATTTAAATCAAAATCAATCAAATTACACACATAATATACACTCATTAAAAAAGTCTAAGCACAACGTTATAACGTGAAGAACCATCCTAAAATTTAAATTATTACATGTTGCTTAGACTTTTTTAATGAGTGTATATTATGTGTGTAATTTGATTGATTTTGATTTAAATTACTTACTAAATGTTTTAGCTATAATTGGCTTTTTTTTAGATTTGTGTAGCGACATTGTATTTAGTTCATTTGGCAACACTGATTTATTATTAGTTTTCACGGCACAGATACATAATATGACAGATATATATATATGTGTCATCTGTCATGTAAATAACAATGTAAACATAACCTGACAATGTTTTTCATTAAAATGAAAGTACAAGTAATTCTCAGTGTTATTTTACTAGCAACAGCGATGCTAGGCGATTATGTCGTGTTCAAATCGAAATACTCTGAGTCGAGAGTGTTCAGAGCGTGTATAACATAACTGTTGAGCCGCTGTATGGATGAACTTCCTGAACGCACCTAAACCTTTCTGTATTTCCGGGCTGACGATACACTCGTACCCTTCTTGTATCAGGCTTAAACCCGAATCGCGACTCATCGGAAAACATAATTTTATCCCATTGTTCCTGGGTCCATGTTATGCGTTCTCTACACCATTCATATCGACGAGCGCGATTCCCGTGACGTATCGGTGGGCACCTGATTGGGCGTCGAGCTCGTAGGCCGTACTCATGCAGTCGATTTCGCACAGTTTGAGGACTTACATCAACACCACTTGAAATTTGTAGCCTCAAACTTATCTCTCGAGCGGTTAACATCGGCTGGCGTCTTGCAGTCAGTTGTATGTACCGGTCTTGCCGAGTGGTTGTACTCCTTTTACGGTCTGGATGCTGTTCAGAGGGTTCTCCTGTGTTATTGTAGCGCTACCAAAGACGACAAATAACACTTCTATGAATATTCATAGAACAACTTCTATGAATGCCAAAATGTCGATATACCTGAGATTGATTACTTCCCGCTTGCAACATCCCTACAGCTCTTTGCATTTCATCTGCCATCAAATGACGTCGCTTCATGACGTAAAGAATATCTAACAATTCAATTTTGTCGCTAACTTTATTTAAATGGTTGGCAAAATTATAAAATCAAGACTAAACGTAGCAATTAAAACGCACTTAAATTCAAACAAATTCGCAGTCATTTGAATTTTATGAAAAAACAAAACATAATATTTATTTTTTTACAACCAGCCAATATGTCACCAATAACAAAAAAGTTTACTTACCTACGCACTTTGTTTGAGTAAATACTTAGAAATTAATTAATATAAATGATAAAATTTGTAATATCACGCATGTTGCTTAGACTTTTTTATGTGTGTATATATAGTATAGTTAGTATTTGTTGATTACATTTTTATTTAATTCACATATGTAATTCTTAATTAGTATCATGCTACTCCCATACCTGCGTGACGAAGCTTTGATTATTTATCACGCTAAAAATCATTCAGCTAAACAATCGCAGATTAAACGGTCCCAGACTTGTGTCATTCTAATAACTCAAAATCAGATGTTTTCGGGATCTTGCAATGTAATGTAGTAGTTATATTTTATTTATAATCTTGAAATCCCTGGAAAGTTCTAACAAGACGGCCACCATCTTGTTAGTTCATTGAAATTATATCAAGAAACTAATAATATCATTACCTACTCGACTAGACTCTACTAGAAGATAGGTTGCCAAAAAAAAAACTCAAAATTAGCGTCCGCCAAAATCCTTTGACGTGCGTCAAAACCGCCGGCCCAGTTATCGTCCCGCATCTATGGTCATGTAACCTAATAACTTGTAACATATGGCAGTAATGTTTTCCCACACCTACATTTATTTAATCTACATACAAAACTTCGTGACGATACTCGCAGATATTTAGCAGGATTAGCATCATGGAAATATTATATGATGGAATAAACAATCACTTAATCATCGCCATCGTTAAAATTTTCAATTATAGAGTACAAGGTGCTATGCCAAAATTCTCAATCAACATCAATTTTAAACAAACAAATAGGTAGGTATAAGTTTTCGGTTCCAACATGTCTTTTGAGGCTACAAGTGTATAAACTTATATATATAATAGGTACATTTGGTGGTAAGTCATACAATAAATACTTGATTATTTAATGGTATTCAATATATCCGTCAATTGTGATATTTTATTTAATCTTTGCTTAAAATACTTAAATACTCTCTTATGGTACTCGGTACATGAGTTCAGTAGTACATGATAATTTTACTGGCAATAACTTTATGACCATCGCAAGAAACATATAAGTTTCTATGGAGGGTTGAGTCATGTAGATCTTTGTTAATAAAATATATACATATCAGACGTCCATACAAAAGAAACGTAAAAACTTAACATCCTTTAAAGGTGGTAGAGCCACGCTGTAGCTATTACTAGTTTCAGCATGAATGGGTCGGCTCAGGGTAATACCACCCTCTCACAGAAAACCGACGTGAAGTAACAGTGCTTGCATTATTGCGTTTCGTTCGGTCAGTGAGAGCGCCGGAAGCCCGCCTTCTTTACCCCTTTCCCTTCCCCTTCCTTCTTTCCCTCCCCCTCCGCCATAGACAGGATGGCAACGCACTTGCGACTCCCCTGATGTTGCTGGTGTCTATGGACGATGGTGATCACTTAATCAGCTGACCCACATGTTCGTTTGCCTCCATTTGACATTTAAAAAAAATCCTGGAATCGGGTAGCGTTTTGCAGAATATGGCAGCGTAATCACGTTGCTAATCTCAACAAGTTTGTAAGGGATAATAATAAAAAAAATATATATATGTATATATATATCTGATTCCGAATGCATACTTTAACGCTTTGAAGGCGGATTTATTGATCAACGTTTATTTACACTGAGCGTGTATTTACATCGAAAGCAAAACAACACGTTAAAGGAAAAGGTAAACCGGTACACAAAAATGCGATTTTGCAAGGAATTTTAAAGTAATCAAATAAAACTAAGGGCACTGACGTAGAGCTACAAAATAACAATTAAAAATTGTGGTAAAGTCGTATGACATATTTATGTATTGTAAATGATGATATCTAAATATAAAACACCGTAAAAATGAACAATTTTTTTTTTCGAACTGACTAAACTACTGACCAAGCAAGGTTTTAACAGCTTCACCGGGCTACTAAGGCGAGCGCTTGCTTCGCCATTGCCTCGTTCGTTATTCAGCAGGGTGCACCACGTGCAGGTGAGGTTGGCTTGGATGTCTCAAGTCTTCAATGTTATTCGATACACAAAGGTGTGTGTGTTTAGGTGTATTCAAGAGTGGTTTAGATTCTCAATTGAACCCGGTAGGAGGCTCTGCGGTCTTATTTCAGCGGTTTTTTTTTATTCTCATGGACGGAGTAGCGGGCACAGCTAGTATCTAATATAAAAACATACATTATATGAAAATCTTGTACAACATAATTGAGAATTCTTATCGTGTTACCTTTAGATATAGATAGATATATTTAAAAATAAAAATTTGTCATAATGTTATTTGGTTTTTCAAGAACCGCGATAAGATTCATTGGAAATACTATTGAGAGACGTGCGCGTACACATATACACCAACCGCACCTATAAAAACGATAAGATATGTTAGTTTATTAGGTGTCAGCGTCCAAAATCCTGGAAACAGTTATTAACGCGGTACAAAGTTGTATATATAGAATGAAATAACTAAAACATAATAATAAATATTATCATTATCATAGTATAAAACAAAGTCCACTAGCGCGTCTGTTTGTTCGCGATAAACTCAAAAACTACTGAACGGATCTTCATGCGGTTTTCACGAGTGGATAAAGTGATTCATTAGGAACTATTGAGTATATAACTAGCTGGCCCGGCAGACGTTGTCCCGCCCTGATTAAAAATAAATCCTTGACAGATTATATGCTAAAACGTTCCTTATGAATTATTTTATCCAATGGTGAACACCACAAGAAAATCCTTTCTGTAGTTTTTGCGTCTTTTGTATGTAATGTATTAAGTCCATTTACTTATTTACTTTTCTCCCGTACATAAGTCGCGTCCTCATTAAAATAACAATAACTTTTAATAGAGTGAACCGATTTTAATGAAACTAAGACAATATTACTCGAGGGTATGCTTTATGATTTTTTTGATGAGGTTTTTTCGTAAACTTAGCACTTTAGCAGCGATGCGTTTTCAAACAGACAGGCAGACAGATATTTTCAAAAATGATTGAGGTGTATTTCGTTAGTCATTTCTAGACACCTCCAATAAACTTCTTTCACGAAAATCTAAAAAATACAGACACGTTTGATTTACATTCTTATTGTATGTATAGAACTAGCGGGCCCGGCAGACTTTGTCCCGCCCTGACTATAAAAAAAATCTTTGACAAATTATATACCAAAATAGTAATTTTCCTCGTGAATCACTTTATCGACTGGTAAAAACCGTATGAAAATCCGTGCAGTAGTTTTGAGTTTATCGAGAACAGACAGACAGACGCGGTCGAGAACTTTGTTTTATACTATATAATGATAATGTTGATATATGATTCTGCTGTCTGGATAGATATTGATGTTTTTTTTTTGTGAGTATTTAGGTAGATTCAAGAATGGTTTATATTCACTATTAAATTCGGTAGACACTCAACCTTCTAAATTATTACTGCCATTGTTGATTTGGTAATAATTTATTTGTTAGAACTTTCCAGGGAGTTTTGTGGCATCTCGGAATACATACTCCGCGGTATTATTTCCCATTCACATCACTTGTGCATAATAACCTAACTGTATTACGTAAAGCACCACCAATATCACAAAATATAGAGTCAAATAACATAATATTATGAACAAAATATAAAATCCACTACATGACAGACTAAGACCCCGCCAAAAAACTTCTTACTATAATAAAATTAAATAAAGAAGTCTGCGGCTGCCGATATTGTTTTCTTATATAAAATACTATAGACCGAGTCCAATGTCTTGGCCACTCTGAATAGAGCTTTGAATTTGGCTTTGCGCATAGTACAGTCAAGAAGTTAATACAAAACAAATTCAAAATATTAATATTAGGAATTTAACATTGATGTTCATTAATCTTTGTTTCGATACATTTAGAATAATTGGAAAAGATTATAAATAAAAATGAACAGTTAATAAAAATTGAATCATTACTAGCAATGGACAATAGTAGCCGAACAATAGAATAATAGACAAAGTTAGAATATTAACAGTTCGCCACATCATGTATTTGTCAGATATAATTAAACCCAAATAACATTTTTTAGTGAGTTTTGAGTAATCGCGTACTTTAATTGAATGATCCCCTATATAAAGTATTTGTTTCTATTTGTGGCATATATCTTGCATGTATGTATATATGTGTTATTGTCAATAAAATACATTCATAATAAATAAATAATTTGTAATAAACAACACCCTTCATAAAAACATCATTTTTTGAACTGGATGGAGCTTATAATAACAAATATAAACTAGAAAAATTAAAGAACGAAAATAGCAAAAACACGCAATTAACAACAACAAAACTATTCTGATTGCGACTGTACTGCAACTAGGGGCGAGGTACGCCTGCGCGGGTGAGCCTGCCCCCTTTTCTACGACTTCTGCTACCCTCTGATACCTAAATTTGTGTTCTGCGCATCTACCTCAGAGCAGTTAAAAAGTTTGACGTGGACTATAACGCCCATTCTATTCCTATAATACTTATTATCTCTTTGATAACGCCCTTCGCCTCGCTAACGCTTCGTGCAGAGTACTATATAGTCTACATATATTACGGTTGTTCAAAGGGGCTAAATAGTAATTACTTAAAATTGATAAAAGTGTTATAGAGGATACTTGTGGTGACAAAAACGCATTAATGAGTTAAAACATGTAGTCCTGATGTAACAAAGTCTCGAGTACCAGTTAGTCAATAAAAAAATATATATTATTACATACCACTGTGTCATTATCAAGGAGTATTACAACGTTTATCAGTTTAACTGGATAAAAAAATCGAGATAAGACTTAGATAAGAACTAGGTGAGGTGGCGGCCATTTGCAGTGCGAGCGCCAACTCACTGCACACAATTAAAGCAGATTTAATATTCAACCGTAATCAGTTTTATATAGTGAGTGTTTGTGTGTGAAAATGCGTGAAATAGTGCATGTGCAGGCCGGGCAGTGCGGTAACCAGATCGGGTCCAAGGTTCGTTCAACAAATCCTGACAAATACCTCTATAATATCTTTATATACTACTGCTGTGCCCTCACTCCGTCCGTGTGGAAGCTTTTTTTTATGTCATTGGTGACAAACGAACAGGTGGGTCACCGGATGTTAAGTGATCACCACCGTCCATGGACACTAACAACACCAGAGGAGTCACAAGTGCGTTGCCACTATTTAGCGGGAAGGGTTAGGGTGAGGTTGGCTTGGATGTCTCAAGTCTTAGATGTTATTCGACACCCCATACACCCAAATTGAAATGACAGCATGAATCTTGTAATATCTCTAATATGTAACAAATCTACTCGACAATGGCAGTAATAGGTAATCCACTAGAAGATTGGTTACCAAAAAATTGCAGATTGTAATTTTATTCCATTACATTATTGCAAAGGAAAGGTTAGGTTTAATTTTTTTAACTAGTATACGCTAATTACCGGGACAGGTAGTTATTGTAATCTAAAATCGATTGGTCATAAAGTATCAAAATGCAACTGCCATTAAGACACTAACCTCATTAACAATCGGTTATAAAATAACTAATAGTTTAGTAAAATAATAATAATAACAATATATTTAAAAAAAATCCAATAGTTGCTCACAAAAACAACGATATTGACGTATATAACGAAACCAATAAAAAAGGTGCGTACCACGAGTTTGCAGAATAAGAACAAGACATAAAATTTATAACCATACACTAAAGGCTTATCTTAAATAAGACATACACATATCACCTCCACACACGTGCACGCATACACGCTTACACATGCGAGTGGAAGGGTTTTATTTTTTTTCCTTATCAAACTGAAATAGTTTAGAAAATTATCCGATACGAAATATATATAAGAGTTGTTGAGGTATGCATGCTTGGTACACATATATGTTTCAACAACTCATATATGTGTGAATAGTTAGCTTAGTTTAGCTCAGATAGGTAGCGAATTGCATGTATCAGGTAACAGCAAAAGCCGAGGTGTGCCGTGTACGCTGGAGCGATTTGTCAAATAAAATCGGCTGAGTGCCTTAAGCACTCGCCTTAGTAGTGCGGTGAAGCTAGTGTAGTTAGTTTAAAAAAAAGCTGATCTTAAGTAGTCTGGTTACAAATTTTTGTGCTTCAGACAAATTACACGCTACTTGTCGATGCTTGACAACAGGATTCGTTATTTGGAAACACAACCCTAAAAACAAACCTTGCGAATAATCTAAGATATGACACAATTACTGTGAACCTACAACATATATCTAATCGATTCGTTTATCAATTGATACATATTTTTATCACACATTTATTCATTATGTAATTAGTATGTAGCTATAAATGTATTTAAAGTTTGTTACCTTACAACAGAGGATCCTACATTTTAAAGATAACGGAACGCCAACCAAACACCTTTTATTTTATAGAACCCCATATCAAATGATTGCAAATCAACACTGAATTATATTCTATAATTCTTAACTTAAAGTTTTAATATGAAGAATGAAATTGTTTTATGAATGACTACTAGCCTTTGCCCGTTGAGCCCGTTAGCATTTTGAAACATACTTCATTGGTGATCCGTTCCTATTGGTCTTAGCGTGATGATATATTACCTATAACCTTCCTCGATAAATTAGCTATATAACACTGAAATAATTTTTCAAATCGGACCAGTAGTTTCTGAGATTACCCCCTACAACGTCACAAACTTACAAATTCACAAACTTTACCTCTTTATAATGTTGGTATAGATTGTTTTATAGTTCGGTATTATGTCCGACAATTGTATGCGTATATCTAGGGTAGCATCCAAACTTGACCTGGATTTATATAAATATAAATTTGACGGAACCCTGATGACCATTCTACGTAACCCAGTTTAAAAAAAATATCATATGAGGCAAAGAACAGGCGGCTCATCTGATGTTAAGTGATCAACGCCGTCCATAGACTCTAGCAACACCAGGAGAGTCGCGATTGCGTTGCCAGCCTGTATATGGGGGAAGGGGAGGAGAGGTGGGCCACCGGCGCTCTCGCTGACAGAACGACACGCAACAATGCAAGCACTGTTACTTCACATGGGTGTTTCTGTGGGTCGGATGGAACTACCCCGGGCTAGCCGACCCATTCATGCTGAAACCAGTACCTAATAGCTTCAACGTGGCTCTACCACCTACAATTTTATTTTTTGGGAATTTGGTTATCTCTGCACTACAAGATTTTAAGCTTGTAATATAGGTAATATTTTTAGTCGACTTTAAAAAGAAGAGGCTCTCAGTTCAAGTACAAGGTACAGGTAAAAATACTTTAAAAAATCGTTTATTTTGGCAACTAGTCTTCTAATACATTATTACTTCTCTTGTTGAGTACGTAATGATATTATAAATTTCTTGCGATTGTTTCAATGAACTGACAAGATGGCGGCCATCTTGTTTGAACTTTCCAGGGAGTGTTTGTGTCAAGGCAGAATTACTCCGTGATATTATTTTCCATTCATTTCACTTATGCACAATACCCAAACTATATTATGTACAACATCGCCAATCTTTCACAATATAGTATCGAATAACACAAGATTATAAATAAAATATTAAATCCATTAGATGACGTTCCAAGATCTCAACAAAAATTCCAAATAAAACGTTTCTTATCTCAGAACAACGTCATTTAGAAACCAATTCGGAAAATTCTTTTTTTATTGGAAATGGGAAATTTTCATTTGACCTCTGATTTCTACGATACATTAGTGAACTCCTCGATAATGAGTAGGAATTTTCGGAATAAATTTCCCCAGTCGAAATTTAAAACAAAAATTAGAATCTTACAGAGGCAAAATATCTGGTTCATATGTTTTAAGAAACGGTAGAGTTAAGCTAAGTATTTCGTTGTCAAACTTAAAAATATATATTGCAACCCTCTTTAGACCTAACTACGCTTCTGTCATCTAAGTTATATATAATTACTACTATACACTTTTTTATCATCAGTTCACGCTGTAAGCTGGTATTCAATTAATCTTCAATATTAAATAATACATACAAATAATACATAGTGTTGCCATAAATACTGAAACAAAGAAAAAAAATTCTATTGCAAATAACATTTATTACTTTTACAGTTTCTTAATTTATTACATAAATATAAAACGATTTAAAATATATAAAGCTTATTCGAAGTGGTCTCCATTGGCTACAATACAGTCCTTTAAACGTTGAGGCCAGTTATCAACAGAAGCTCTTTCCATGGGAAATTTTTTCACTGCCAATCGTACAGATTTTAGGGACTCCAAATTATCATGGCGTTTAGAGCAAGCCGTACTCTCTAAAATTGAGCATAACTCATAATCCAGCGGATTAGGATTGGGACTAGACGACGGTTAGTCTTCAGCTCTGATGAAATCCCAAACGTTCGTTTCCAACCAAGACTGCGTAGACCGAGCTTTATGACCCGGCGCCGAGTCTTGCTGGAAGGACCATTCTTGGTTATTGAACTTGGTGTTGTTAAGGGGCTTCACTACCTTCTCAAAAATGGTATTTTGATACACTTGTGTCGATGTTTTGATACCTTTCTTACAAAAGTATGGCTTAGTCACTCCTTCATAGCCAATACCTCTCCAAACCATCACTGAAGTTGGATAGTGCCCACGTTGCACTCTATCGACTAATTGGGAAGCTTCCTTAGAGCTTTGAGCATAAATACGGTCAATTTATTTGTCAAAATGTTGCGCAATTGTAAAAAATTTCTCATCCGTAAACAAAATTTTTCTGAAGCCTCCCTTTGCATACCGCTTCAGTAGTTGTTTCGATTTTACTACTCTATTATTTTTTAAATTATCAGTTAAGAAATGACCAGTACACCTCTTATAGGCTGCAAGTCCTAAGTCATCTTTTAAAATACACGACATGGTTCTAGGTGTTACCTTCATCTCCCGAGATAAAATCTTTTGCTTTCGGACAGGATTTCTTCGAAGTCTTTCCCTTACTGCTTTGACCACATTTTTCTTACGAACGGCCAGATCTTTTTCTGTCACAAACAGAGGAGGTCTCATTGTACCTATTAATAGTCCGGTACACAAACATTTTACTAATACCAAGCGTATGGAGAGTTTTAAATATTGCATTTGGCTCCATACCTACTTTGTGTAATGCAATCACAGCGATTCGGTTCTCTGTATCACCGCACTCCATTTTAATATCGCAAAATATTGTACAATGTATTTGCGTCAAAATGAGAAAATCCAATGAATAATCATATAAAAATAACAGATTCCAAATTCAAATGTACAATTATTATAATTTTTACGTTGCACTGTAGTCTGTCTCTGTAGTTGAGGTCGGACGTAGGGAACTAAAACTATTACAGTCGTAATTTTACAAAATCATTTAGATTTCTCTAACGAAAAGCAATAGAAATACACAAATGCACTTTTTACATTGGTCTAAATTGAATAAAACTGTTTACAATGTATGGTAATCAAACTAAAACTCTGCAAATCTCGTGATTTTCATCGGTCTTTGTTCTGGAAATTTTAGAACAGTATCTTACCACTATATGCTACAAGTACCCAAAATACCAGGTGTATATTTTTGCACTTTTTGAGATATAAAATTATGAATTTACAACTGTTGAAAATTAGCGTGCCCCCAAATAAGAAGTGACAAAGAAGGGCTGCATATATATATAGGATCGCTGGCCAGCACAACTACCATCTCCGGGAAACTCGCACCAATGTTTAATGGAAAACAAAGCAGCAACCCATTATATTTTTGTCGAAAATAAATCGACATTTCACGTCACTATTGTTAATATGTCAAAACGGCCATCATAGCGTACCGCTATTATACTTTTTAATTACGTGTGTGCGTAATTTGGTGATTTACCTTCTTCTTTATGTTCATTTTCTTCTGTTGTCATTTAATCTTGGGTTATAACCCGATAGAAAGTTACTTAAAAATCAATTACAAAACGCTATCCGATCACATCAAATCAAACCAGATAGTATATAAGGAAATTGTATATTTTCAGTTCTGGGAGATAATTTCAGACGAGCACGGCATCAACACCAGCGGTTTCTACACGGGAGAGAGCGACCTACAGCTGGAACGTATCAACGTTTATTACAATGAAGCTTCCAGTGGTAAATATGCTTATAAAATCTACTGATATGATAATCGCAATGAAAGGGTTAGTATAGGGTTGTGTAGGTGGTAAAGCCACGCTGTAGCTATTACTGGTTTCAGAATCAATGGGCCATCTATGTACCTGTAAGTATCCCGTACTTTTCACAATATCACCGAGATTGCAGAACAATAACCAAAAGAATAACGAAAAATATGAAATTCTTACCGCCATACTTCTATCTCCTTCTAGCATATGACTCTGATTTAATTTTACATAAATGTAAATCGTCACGCAACTGTATAATGGTGCTACTAATTGCATTTCGTTGCCACAAAATTCTTGTTTATTACTACTTTCTACTAATATTACTATTCAGATGTATAGTTATTTGTTTATATTATATTTATTTCAATAATACTTACCCTAAAGCATCGTTATCGCTTACACAAACTTAAATAGGATGATGCATGTTAATATTGAGGCAATTTAATGCGATATCTGCCAACTAAAGTACTTAGGCAAGCGCCCGACATCAGCGTAGTACGATATGTGTGAACATTAATCATTGTATCTCCTGAACCAAAGCATTCCCCATTTTAAAAGTTGTAGTATATTTTACGTGTATTTTAAGCTATGTATTGATATTAAAAAAAGTTTTAAAAAGTTCGCCCACGTTACTAAAATATCGTTTTGAAAACTTTACTTCCGGTTTTGTGCATTAAAAAAAATATTTTTATCAAGTTTCAATTTTTTTCAAATAGAGTAATTAATCTTCTATATAGATCGCTGCGTTTCATATTTTACCGTATATTTTTTTTCAATTCGAAAAACTATTTCCAAAAAATCCAAATTTTCAACGTGACTGTTCTTTAGAAGCCCACAACTTGAAAAATAAGCATGATAAAAAAATGTATTCACATTCATACCTACTACAAGTACCATTTGGCTCAATATGAACGAAATTCAGAACTTCAACATTTTTTGTTTGTCCGATTCACGTGAAATGCTCCTTCTGCGAATTTAGAGCAGTCAAAAGTCTCGCGCGGACTGTATTAATTAATATTTTGAATTGTTCTCTATCTACCAGTGAATGTTTTGTCAAAATTAATTAAGTTATTCCATAGATTAGCCTGGATTAATAAAAAATATTTACATTTTACTTATATGTAGAAATTTTAAAGGCAGTTAAAACGAAACTAGATGTCTATAAATTAAATTTTCCATTTCTCAGGAAAGTACGTGCCTCGAGCGGTTCTGGTCGACCTGGAACCTGGTACCATGGATTCAGTCAGAGGTGGCCCATACGGTCAGCTGTTCCGGCCAGACAACTTCGTGTTCGGTCAGAGTGGCGCCGGTAAGTGAAACGCCATCTAGTATTGTTGGGAAGTACTAAACTAAAACATATTTATTTGAAATTTCTTGCTATTTGATAATGGAAATACATGGAAATTCATAGAGATCGACAAATTTTTAATAGGTTATATTACGCACTGTTGTTATAATTTGTCCGGGGACTTTCAAATGTCACCAGTATCTGGTTAGTATATCTATTGACTGGTCATAGTACTCGAAGTTCGCTGCCACCATGGTAGTCTGGTTTTACGTGTGTGACTCCAGAAATTACCTAGTTGTCCCTTAGCAGCTTGTATTGTGATTACCTTGAATAACCTTGTGGTGGTTATTTCCAAAATCGCAGGCCTGTTGCAGGAGAATTCCTGAATAACATTGTAACGTTACTTTTATAGTGATGCTCCATAGGAATCATCCTCAAAGACTTGGTCTCACTGTAACTCGATCAGGTTGTGAAAATAAACGTTGGAGTTTTGTTAAGTTTCACTTTTATTTCAATACCAAAATATATATAGTGAGTGTGAATGATTATTGTACAGAATTGTCTTTACATAGATTAACATTTTAAACAGGTAACAATTGGGCAAAAGGTCACTACACAGAAGGCGCTGAACTCGTGGACTCCGTTCTGGATGTGATTAGAAAAGAAGCGGAGACTTGCGACTGCTTGCAAGGTATATAATACTTACCATCTGTCGTTAGTAAGGAGTAAAAAGGCTTTTATGCACGTTTTAAGACTTGAATACCCTTACATTACAACCACGTCAATCTATACCTATAAGATAATACACAAGAGTGTAAATCTATTGTTTCTATGACTAAAGTTTCAATTGCATTTCACCACTCCATTTTTTTTAAAGTAAAACTTCTTTAGGCGCGACGTGGAGGTAGCTGGACGACAATGCAACGGTAGCCCGTTACGGCAATATGGCGTCACGTTTCTGTATCATGCGGTTTTGAAATATTTTTGATTTTGTCAATAAATAGTTTATAATCAAATCAATCAAAATTTTTGGAAAAAATTTATTAAATTGAATAATAATAAAAATCATACAATAGAATTAATTATGTATATATGAGCACGCGCATGTAAGTAAGTAACAAATTAAATCAAGGCTTCATTATCTGTAGTGCCATCTATCAGGTAATTCAGAACTTCAATAACAACTTTTACTTCAATCGCGTGTGACGATTACACACACTATTTTTTTCCTAATTCTTTTATTGATCAGAAGTGCTATTCGTTGCTTATATCCGTATCAAAGGTATTAAAATACTCTTACGTCTGAGGTGACTGATTTTTTCAGGATTCCAACTTGCCCACTCGCTGGGAGGTGGCACAGGGTCTGGTTTAGGAACGCTTCTGCTCAGCAAGATCCGTGAGGAATATCCTGACAGGATTATGAATACATTCAGTGTCGTACCTTCGCCTAAGGTAATATTACTTTTATTGTCTTTTAAGAACAAATGAAATAAAAAACATGAAGTACGAGTTCTTTTTTATGAAACCTAATTTTTGAAACGAATATCCTTGCGGTAGGAGTTGTGTGGTAGAAATCGTCACGTAAGAAAAAAGCGTTACTCTCTCTTTCTCTATCTCCTGCTATATACGAAATTTTTGTGTGTTATTATTTGTACAATTATTTAACGTTATTCCATATAATTCGCTATTGTATTTATAATTTTTGGTGAATGATTATTTTTCCTAAAACATTAAATAAAACTGTTTGATTTAATTCCTTACTATACGTTATTGGGATTGAAAAAACAATAGAAAAAAATATAGGCAGGTTACACAGAGAGAGTCGCATGGTGCATAACGCTATTTCTTATATGACGAAAATACGCATGTATGAACAATCTAAATTATATTCCTTTTCTGCGCACCCATACTATACCATCACGTGCATGATTATAGCAATTCATTTAAGGTACAGGCCCTCTTCCACCTTTTATAAATATGTTCTTTATTGACAGATTCTTGTATTTTAATTTTATGTCATTTCTCAGGTGAGCGAAGTCGTCCTGGAGCCGTATAACGCGACGCTCTCTGTCCACCAGCTCGTCGAGAATACTGACATGTCATTCTGTATCGACAATGAGGCGTTGTACAACATCTGCTTCAAAACATTACGTCTCGGCAGCCCGAGCTACGGGGACCTTAATCATTTGATTTCGGTGGGTATTATCATCTTTTTACACTTATCCCACCTAAGTAGTGTGGTTCGGTACAGCTACGACGCATCCGAGAAGTGAGACTACAACGCGACCGGAACATGAACACTAGCGCCACCATATTACAGATACATTAATTCTTTAAATAAATAATGATTGTATAGAATTGATTTATTACTTAAATAACAAGAAATTGATCGTTATTATTATTGTTGTGCTACTAAATTATTTTGGGGAAATATGAGTAAATAGTAATTGTTTTGACTTCCACAGTTCGGCATATACAAGGAAATATGTCGTTGATTTACACGCACTTCTATGTCGAAGTTATTGTAATGCTACTCCTATATCTGCGGAACGAAGTTTCTACAACTTGTCGTGCTAAAATTAAGGTCAAAAATCATTCCATTAAAAGCACAGATTATACACTTGTGTCTATCCAATGACTCGCCATTAGCGTCCGCTGAGCTCCTTTGATGTGTGTGAAAACCTCCAGCCCAGTTATCGTGCTTCGTCTATTGTCACACAGCCTGATCGTTCGTAACGCATAACGATAACGTCTTCCCACATCTGCATTTAGTGTTACCATAGACAAAACTTCGTACCGATACACGCAGGTACGGGACCAACTTAAAGCGAAGCTCTGTCCGGATAATTATTAGTGTACTAATTAGCTATACTTACTAATTAGTCACAGTACCTACAGACTGTTAAATTGACTTCCCTAATTGGGCGCCTGTACATATTTTGTAACACATGTTTTCCTCTTCCAGTCTCCACTGTCAGATGTCATCTCGGTATTCACACCTTTTATATACATATCGTTTCTCATACAATCCATTCACACCTTTTTCGGTTGACCTCTACTTCTATATCCGTCCATAATCATACTTAAAACTTTTCTAATCACATGATTTTCATCTCTCGACATGTTGAAAGTATACTAAACCTACTACTCCTTAATTTCTTTGTCAGTGGTGCTATTTTAAATCTTTCTCTGATATACTATATATACTAATATACTTACCATATTCATATATACCTCTCATCCATCTTACCATTCGGATCTCTGCTACAAAAGAAAAAGAAATAAGCACCGAAACTAGTTACTCATCTTCTTTGTCTGGTCAATTTTAAATGATAATAACGTAATATAAATAATAGTGATAGTACAATCCAAAAATAATGCCGACGATAGATTTATAAATTCGCTAGAAGTCGCTGCTGTCGTTCTGACTCCTGTGCTTTCTTATATTTGATACATATAAAAGTTGTGTAGTCGATATGCAGTAAAATTGAAGCTTAGTATTATATTGTTAAGAGAATGAGATGAAAACTCTATGGAGGTGGTAAACATTAGGTTTCGTTATTATTTTTTAATATATATTGCCAATGTTAATAATACATAACACTGAATAATTTTTAAAAGCGCAAGATAGTCACTAGCATTCAACAAAAAATAATGTGCTATAGATTTCAACGTTTCTCTCTCTCTCTTCCACTCTTTGTACATATTTCGAGTACACTAAGAATATAGTGTACAGCTTGGAGTATGGGATCTCATAGTATATGACGGTAGAGTAGTGGGGACACAGACCGTTACAAAGCATCGCATAAAGAGAAGACCAAGTATAGGAAACTATATAGAAATGCATTCTATCTCATTCTCTCACATACATATACAATTATAGCTTTTATTACACATTTTCGTTTCATAAAATTCAATTCACACCATCCCAGCGGAAGGTTTTTATTTATTTTTTTAACTTTATTTTTGGCAACCAATTTTTTAGATTATTACTGCCATTGTCCAGTAGTTAATAGTATTAGAAGTTCTTCTTCTAGTTTATTTTTGGCAACCAGTCTTCTAGTAGACTATTACTGCCATTGTCAAGTGAGTATTGATATTACAAGTTTCTTGATATAATTAAATGAACTGAATAGACGGTGGCCATCTTGTTAGAACTATCCATAGAGTTTTTGTGGCATCTCAGATTTCATGGTCCGTGGTATTATTTTCCATTCACATCACTTATACACAATAAACAAACTATATTACATAAAACACCACCAATTTTACACAATATAGAGCCAGATGACACAATATTATGAATAAAATATAAAATCCACTACATGACAGATCAAAATCCTGCCAAAAACTCCCAAAGGAAGTTTCACTTCACTTGATTGATCCCATATTTTCACCTAGAGGGGAAGTATTTGTAGCACGTCACTAGTATAAAGAAGCGTGATTCTAGAAACGGGTATGGTACCCACAGGCATGTGTATCGCGGCTTCACCAAACGCCAGTAACCGGTATGCGAGTTTACTAGCATATGATACACCATTTACTGGTATGTGTATTATGGCTTTATGTTAGTAAACATATTAAACATATTTTAGGTACTAATTTACAGTGTACACCCACACAAGTAAAGTCATTAACTTATTAACTAAAGTTATATTATTATTAAGTATTATTAAGTATTTATATTATTAAGTACTATAAATTAATTGAAGTACTCGTATTAACTTTACTAGTACATACTTTTAAACGAGTGGCAAAGAAACAAACTATCATAATAAGACATTGATTTGGGTATCTATTTACAGCTAACCATGTCTGGAGTGACTACATGCCTTCGTTTCCCTGGACAGTTGAACGCTGATTTGAGAAAGTTAGCTGTCAACATGGTACCTTTCCCTAGACTTCATTTCTTTATGCCTGGTGAGTTAAATCTATATACACTCTAGTTAGGCTCCTTAGGTATTGCTTATTGCACCTATGACTTCGTCCACGTGGAACTTAACAGAAAAAAATTGCTTAGTGTAATTAGTATGCGCATTTGTGCGTAGAAATAAAATTGTTTTTTTTATTCTTTCATATTCTTTTAGCAAACAGCTGTTTGACAATACAAATAGACACTTCACATTTAATTACTCATAGACATTGATTTTCTATTATCTACTTTTCCCAACAAGGTTTCGCTCCGTTAACTGCGAAGAATTCCTTCAACTATAGAGCTCAGACCGTTCCGGAACTAATGGCTCAAGTAAGTCATTTTCTGTTATTTTTATTACAAATATTCTATATTACAACACTTTGTATGATTATTAGCGAATCCGGTGAATATCATGAAAAAAAATCCTTGATAAATTGTATAACTAAACCTTCCTCATGAACCACTTTATCCACTAGTAAAAACCGCGTGACAATCCCTTGAGTAGTTTTTGAGTTTATCGCGAACACAGACTTGGCGAGATCTTTGTTTTATAATATATAACGATGATATATCGAGTTTTTTCTTATAAATAGGCGACATTCTAACGAAACCTTTAAAAAGTATAAAATTCACTTATTTTAAAAGCTTAATAATGTCTAAGCATCTTTTTTTTAATGTCTGTTAATGGTTTCATGATATATTTGTAGAAAAATTGATTTGATAAATATTTTAGATTTCAGCTGTGTATAACATAAAAAAAGTAACTTCTGATTACTCTCCACTTAATTAATGTATTTTTTTATTCATCGTATTGTATTCTTTTATATAAACAGTAAACGTTGAGAGATGTCGCTGTATGATTTCGTACAGTTGCTATAGCATTGTAAACGTTCGAGTCTGTTGAAAATTAAGTATATGTTTTTCTGCACTTTAAATATACAAGTCGTATTAAATTATAAATCAAGTTCTTGTTGCCTTTAACATCCAAAGAAACGTATTCATAAAATTATTAAATCACCGAAACGATTTATCGATATGAAGTTGATCGAGAACAATTCCATAAGTTTCTAGTAATTAATAGTGACGTTAACCAAACATAGATGTCACTAAAAGGAATTTTCCCGTATTTATCTTGATGTGTCCAACCAATAGCACTTCTATTGTTGATTATTTAGTAACGCTGTGGAACAATAGATGTCACTAAAATAAATGCACCATTTTTTCCACAATATTAAAATTTTACAAATCTCATTTTGATTCTACCCTCTAAAATATACAGGCACAATTTTATTTGCTTATTATTGAAATATAATAAGGATGAACAAAGCGTGGTTGAAACAAGAAAAGGTATAAAATAACATTAGGTAACAAAATATCAAACAATAACATACAATATCTCCTTAGTTATGACAGCGATCAATACATGTCGTTAAGCCAATTATTTATTTACTAACAGATGTTCAACGCTGGAAATATGATGACAGCAGCCGACCCTCGTCACGGAAGGTATCTGACGGTTGCCACCATATTCAGAGGTCGCATGTCGATGAGGGAAGTGGACGATCAGATATTGGCCATACAGAATAAGAATTCCAGGTAAGATACGAACGAGGCAATGGCGAAAGCGGGGGGGTAGGTTTTTACAGCCTGACTGGGTCGCAACCACCATGCATATGGCGAAAAAGCTTGTCATAGTGATTCGCCTTTGTGGGTCGCGTTTCGGGATCAGCCTGTGCATATCCAGCTGTACGCAGGCCGGCATGACAGCGGCGACCGGCAATGGATAGTGTGTCATTCGGTGGTCGCCATTGTTTTTGGATTGTATTGTGCTTACCATCAGGCACAGTGCAGTCATTTGCCGTGCAACTATTAAAAAGAAATTACAGTACACAATCCTAAGACTTTATCTCCAAAATGGCCGTAAATAACCTAGGTTTTAGAGTTATCACCACAATCTCATCCGATGTGGTCTTAAATAGTAAACACGCTAAATCTAAAGGTGACTGGCTTCCAAGCGCTTGGTGATAAATGTCCAACATAACATAACATAACTATCCAAACGGTCTTAGAAAAAGAAATACCATCTTGCAGCTACTTTTGTTTTACAGTGTTTATATTTTAAGACCAGCCCACTTCCAATTTCACAGTGTTACCATACTCAGTGACATAATTAGCTAACATCTACATCAAACGAATAATCACTGAAAAACGATTAGCTTTACCGTATAAATTGACATATTATGACGCCATGTTTCTTAACATTGTATAGATCTAACGAAATGTTGAACTTTGCCTTATTTTACATAATTTTAGAGTTTCACAAGTAAATCATAACTACTACTATATGACACTATTGACATTTGTTTGACAAATTATTAATCTGGCATTATACTGTTACTCCACCTCATGCACTTTCACGTAATATATTAATCTTGTAAATTGCTTATTTTAACAATTACACCATTTTCTTTTAATTTAACTGTCACAATAATGATAACCAATTTAACTTAAAGCAACGAAATTTTCTTAATGTAGATCTGCATAAAAATATTAATCATGAATTGAAATTGTTCGCAAAATATCTGTATGTAATGGAACGTTTTTGAATGATGAGACTGAATACGATTCAGAGTTGCTAGTATAAAAAACTTACACCAGATGTTTAGCTAGAAACTTCATAGACACGCTTTTGTAATAAAGTATTTCAAATATGTGTTCAACTAGGTTTCAAATTTTAGGCATTGCTTTGCAAAATTCGTGTTAAACCCGTGTTCATTTTCTTTTTATAATAAGACCGATAGTGTTGCAAATAATTCTTTCGAAGAATAATCTTACATTGAATCAGAGTAGCTTATATTATATAGTCAAGTTAACGAGAGCGACTTTAAAAAAATAATTATTTAATTAATTACAAAAGTTGATTCGATTAATATTACTTTAAATGATTGTTCTGATCAGAAGCAGATGCCCAGAACGAATGAATCCTTATTCTACTTAATTAAACATGTTAACTAATTGTTCCCACGAGTTACACGAAAGCAACTGAGAATTATGCTGCTTACACAGCATTTTCGTGAGAGCGCGTTCTTATCACTTGCCCTAGCTACCTCATAACTATCTTTTCATATTATGTTCATATTCCAACACGAAAGACTGAAATTTTAGATATTAAATGTCATTATGGTCTAAAATGGTGTTACTATCTAAATACTAAGATTCCAGATATTAGATGAAACTCTGGGCCAAGATGGTAACACTCTAAATACTAAAATTTAATGTATTAAACAACATTGTGGTCTAATAGAGAGGTTGGTTTTTAAGTGCAGTTGCCGGAACACATCTATAAAATCTTGGATACAGAGTTGCAACTTGAGAGTGCTAGCTAGCCAAACGTAATTAGGATTAGGATTTTAATGGTGGTAGAGCCACACTGAAACTATTATTGGTTTCAGCATGAATGGGTCGGCTCGCCCGGGGTAGTACCACCCTCTCATTAGAAAACTGACGTGAAGTAACAGTGCTTGCATTGTTGCGTTTCGTTCGGTCAGTGAGAGCGCCGGAGACCCATCTCCCCTCCCCTCTCCTCTCTCCTCTCCCTTTCCCTCCCCTAACCCTTCCCTCCGAAAGAAGGCAACGCACTTGCGACTCCTCTGGGGTTGTTAGTGTGTATGGATGGTGGTGATCACTTAACAGCAGGTGACCCACCTATTCGTTTGCCACCTATAACATATTAAAAAAAAGGAGAACCCCTACCACCATGCTATGGTTTTATGACTATATTTTTCTTCACTGAAAACCAAATGAATTATAAATACACTGGAGGTTACTACAACTACGTACTAAGACATCATTATATCGAAATTCACAGTTACTTCGTAGAATGGATCCCCAATAACTTAAAGGTGGCTGTCTGCGACATACCACCCCGAGGTCTTAAGATGTCCGCCACCTTCATTGGCAATTCTACAGCGATTCAAGAGATATTCAAGCGTATCTCCGAACAATTCACTGCTATGTTCCGCAGACGTGTAAGTACTTAACAACTAAAGAGCGAGACCTTACAAGCTTACTTAAAAAAAATAGCAGTGCATGTACACGCAGAGGAAGTGAAACTCCTTTAGCTTAAATGTATTAAATTATATATATATATACTAGCTGTACCCACGATTCCGTCCGCGTGGAACCTAGTGTACTAAATGAATAAATAAAAAAAAACAGTGAATTTGGCGTAATACCTTAATCTTATACATTGCTTATTTTAACAATTACATCATTTTCTTTTAACTAAAATGTCACAAATGACAACCAATTTAATTTAAAGTTAATAATTATCTTAATGAAAATCTGAATTTCTTAATGAAAAATATTATTCATGAATTGAAAATGATCGTGAAATACCTGTATGAAATGGAACGTTTTTGAATGATGACATTAAATTGAACGAATGCTATTCAGAGTTGTTTGCATAAAAAACTTAAACCATATGTTTAGCTAGAAACGGCTTGGACACACAAATGTAATAAAGTATTTTAAACATGTGTTCAACTATGTTAAAAATTTTAGACATTATTAAGTAAAACTCGTTTTAAACGCGTGTTCGTTTTGTTTTTATTATAACACCGCTTATGTTTGTAGATTATATCTTTTAAAATTATTACAGCTATAATCCAAAACTTGTGTATTGAACGAAATTCATTTTTTTTGTTTGTGGATTGTATTTTTTAAACTGCTAGCTAGAGATTTAACCCAAATATTGTTTAATATAACAAAATAATTTTCAGGCTTTCCTCCATTGGTACACTGGTGAAGGTATGGACGAGATGGAGTTCACAGAAGCTGCCAGCAACATGGCTGATCTGATCTCCGAATATCAGCAGTATCAGGTAAAATATCACATACTAATTAGATGAATATACATACTGCATAAAGTCTATACTACCATTATAAAGAGGAATGATTTGCTTCTTTTTTAATGGAAAAACTAAAAAAATATTAAACCGTTTTCAAAAATTCTTTCACGCATAGAAAGTTATCATTAGCAGTAAATATGTAGGGTACATTTTATTTCCAAAGTCTACATTACCGCGAGCAAAATCGGGAGCTAAAGCTATTATTAAATAGATCAAGCAACTATATTATCCATCGTAACTTGTCCAATCATTGACTGAACTTTTGTTCAGTTATCTACCCAATAATATTTGAGTATCGTTAACTTTGGTTAATTACTAAGCCAATTGTGATTTAGTACGGGTCAATAGCAGGTCATTAGTACAAAATGCTTGGTCAATAGTATTTTTTCACAAAATACGTATATTACTAACAAAATGCAATACTTACTTGTAGTCCGGTGAAGCTTTGAAGACTTTGCCAGGTCAATAGTGTAGGCAGTTCAATAAAAAAAAACAATACATCAAATGTACAATAAGTATTTTTACTTAAATCAATATAACAATTAATGTAAAGATAAATCAAAAACCTAGACTGTAAAACATTTCGTTTTTGATTCATTGGTAGCACACTGAAATATTTAAGGTATAAGTAAATTAAATTTATCAACCCTGGATACGTTAGAATCAATTTAATTGTTTAGGTTTATAGTCCGTTCGAAGATAATAAACAAAAACCTTGGCTTTATGAAAGCATCCGATAAAGCGAGAGGAAACTATAACACGGCGGTAAGGCTTTTTCTACTGCCCGTCTACCACCCTCAACTTGAAAATCTCTTTCAAAACATTTATATTTATAGGTGCGTCCCTGTTGGTGCACTTGAAAGCCAGTCCTCTAATGTTATATTTTATATTATGGAACATCATGTAATGGATTTTATATTTTATTCATAATCTTCCGTTATTTGTTTCTATATTTTGTAAAACTGGTGGTGTTTTACGTAATATAAGTTCGGTTATTGTGAACAAGTGATGTGGATGGGATATATCATATAATACCACAGATAAATTAAAATAAACTGTTAGGTTTGCATTACAAAATGAGCATGTTATATCAAAATAAAAAATATTACTAAAGATATCTCTTTTGGTCTCACTCGGATTCGAACTGGGGTTAGACAGATTTTCGAAGAAGCCGATTTACCTTTGAGCTATTTTTGTTTTGACAGCGGCGGCGAAACTTACCTTTATATTCTAGCTATATTTTTTCATTGCCTAAAAACTCAGATAAAATGAATGAAATCTAGCTAGATCGATTTATCATACCCGGAACCACCTACATACTAAGTTTCACGGAAATCTCTGCCGCCGTTTCCGGGATCCTGAATATATAACAATATAAAAATATACAAGAATTGCTCGCTTAAAGGTACTAAATTAGGTTCTCTGTTTTTGTGCGATAATGTAAAACTGTGAATTTTACACATGGTTACTGGAACTAACAATATATTTGTAGTATTATTCTTATGAACAGGAAGCCAACGTAGAAGACGACGATGCAGTTTTTGATGAGGAAGAAGAAATCGCTCAGGAAGAAGCACTAACGGCTTAACCTTAATGGGTTATAATTAATCTAAGTTACAACATCACGTTATATGTCCAAATTTGTACTCTTGCATCATAGAATCACTATCCTTCAATTGCACTATGGTCGCGTTTACACCTTATAATGATGCGATTGTAATTCCTGCATTTCTTTCTCTTGTTTATCTTTGTATTCTCTCTGATGTCAAGAATAGAACTGACGTCAGACGCTCGGTTCCGCGCTTATATACCTTACAAAACGAGGGGTGGAAATCTCTGGAAGGTTGATGTCACTATTCAAGAGACTCAAACCTATTTTTTCCCACGCCGTTGTCCCATGACTCATCTATTGTTATTGTATTATCAAATTTTTCTGCAAGATTTAACAATATAGACGCATTGTTACTTTCACTTATATATAAAAGATAATTGATTGATTATCAATTTAAACATCTAGACTTTGCAGTTCACACAGTAAGCGTTTTCATCAGTGATATATATGTTGGTATATATAATGTGATGTTTATTTATTTAAGGATAATAGGACCTCGGTAAATCGAACTTCAAGTGAGAGTTATAAAAAGTCTTTTTATATAGAAAAGTTGCTGTAGATAATTTTTCGACTTGCAGAGGGCTCTGTCCAACCTTATTTTGTTACAAATGTATTGTTTTAATTAACTTAACTACGTCTGCGTGGAACTTATTGCAAAAAACATGCTTCAGCAGTCACTCCAATTACAATAACTTTTTATAGAGTGGACTGATTTTAAAGAAACAAAGACTAAACGTTACTCGTAGATATGCTTTATGATTTTCTTGGTTATGTTTTATCGAGAACGCAGCACTTTAGCAGTGACCCGTGCTCAAACAAACAGACAGACATTTCTAAAAATGATTGAAATATATTTTATTACTTATACCTAGCCTTGTAGTAATGAAGACATTTTGACTTGAAGGGAAGGGAACAAAGCCTTCTATCGAGTTACCGAGGTTCTAAAGTTAAACAGATATGTTACAATATTATTGTCAATAGATTTAGCATTGTGTGAAGATTTCTCTTATTTATTTTTTATAATGGATTACATTGTTGTTTTGGTAAAATAAAAAAAATATATAATACATTGTGTAAGTGTTTATAAATTAATTACGAAGGTCAGAGTTGGAGGATACAAAAACATAAAAACAAAGTGAATGCCACCGCGCTAGGCTAACACTCACCTAAAATGAATAGTAAGTGAATGCGACCGACGCTAGACTAACACTCACCTAAAACTATTGGTAAGTGAATACCACCGATGCTAGGCTAACACTCACCTAAAAAGAATAGTAAGTGAATGCGACCGACGCTAGGCTAACACTCACCTAAAACTATTGGTAAGTGAATACCACCGACGCTAGGCTAACACTCACCTAAAACTATTGGTAAGTGAATACCACCGATGCTAGGCTAACACTCACCTAAAAAGAATAGTAAGTGAATGCGACCGACGCTAGGCTAACACTCACCTAAAACTAATGGTAAGTGAATGCCACCGATGCTAGGCTAACACTCACCTAAAAATATAAAATAAATTAAACTGACAATGTATATATAAGAAAGATAATAATTACAATTATTAACATATACTTACAGTAAATGAACGGATTAAGACCTATAATTGAGAATTACATCCACTTGTTTGATAATCCTTTCTATTATAAATAGTTCTATGATCTAATAAATTTCACTTTCAATATTTATATACAACGAATAAAAATTTAAAATGCAAAGTTACCATGTTACTATTGCAACGAATAACATATTAAAATTTACTATAGTAATGGTAACGCTTAACGCATAAGTATAAAAATGTTTCCCTACCGTAGCGTAATTTCACTTCAAGAGTAGGTACACACAAAACCTGAAAAACAATACCCTTAATTTACGCAGTTAAACACGACGTTCTGGAGTATTGGAAATATATAATTAATAAAACAATACAATAACAATAGTCGTAGTGTTCGAATGGTTTGACCGATAGAGTACCAATCCGATGTCCGCAGGTATTGACATGAGAGGATGGGCTGGAGGGCTCATCTCCTCATTGCACAGGTCCGGCGGACGAGGAGGGGCAGCCGGTGTGTACCCGGTTTGTCCCTCTATAGGTAAGAGCCCGGCGGCCACCTTCCGCCAGGCGGACCAGGCTCTACAAGGTTGATTAGCTTGAACGATCCCTTGCCGCCCCCACAAAACAGTCTGTCGGTACACCGTGGGGTTTTAGTCTGTGCGAGTCGGACATAACCCACTCTCTCCCCCGGGAGGGTAGCGTATACATAAAGGATTTCCACATGTTAAAAAAAAAGGAACTCCGGTATGTAAAACGATTTTACCGAAATACGCGTACATTTACGAATTTAAATTGATAAACTCGATCGGGTACATTTTTTAAACATATATTTCCAATACATTATACAATGCTTTTAGTGGATACACAGAGAGGAGTCAATTCCAGACATCACTATCATTCACATACTGATCCACTCTATAATATCCTTTTGAAATTAAAACCCGTTTGACAAGGCGCTTAAATTTACAGTCCGGCAAATCGGTAAAATGCTTTTGGACTTTATTGTAGAACCTAACACTATTACCTAAAAACCTATTACTGTTTTTGCTAAGTCTGAAACATGGGACCACCAGTTTATTACAGTTTCTAGTATTTAGATTATGCCGGTCTTTTACTAAATTCAGTTTTTCAAAGTTTTTCCGGACATACATTAAATTATCAAGAATGTATTGTGAGGGCAGAGTTAAGATACCGAATTCCTGGAATTTCGTTTTTAATGAGTCGCGAGGTCCCATGTTATATATTATATATCACCATCTCCTCCAATAATTTATACAAGAACAATGTAGGAACGGAGGAATTGATCTGCCGAACGTTTTCATTGAAACCGCTGACTGGATGCCTTGTACACCTGCCGCACCGTGGGACTGAAAACCCGGGCGCGATCAACTCTTAGTAGCAGTAGTTATGATGTTTTATGATGGCGTAACTAAGTTCATCCAGCTTTACTCATATAGCCTTAAATAGTGTATCTTTACCAGTTTGCTTACATTTTCGGCACCTCTACTCATTGATCCGAAATGACGGTGGCATAGACAAAGACGTGAGGAATAGGATATATGCAGGGCAGGGGTAAATAGCGGAAGGTGCCTAGGGTAGCTTGTGACACACGAATGTCCTTGAAACTCGTAAGGAAGGTGTATAAACCTATTGAAAGACCTATGTTGGAGGAACCTGAGTGCTGGGCTACGAAAGAGACGAATGAGAGAAGATTACATGTGCCAGAGATGTGAATGTTAAGATGGATGTGTGGTGTAACTAGAATGGATAAGATGAATAATGAGTATATCAAAGGAGGTTTGAAAATAGCATAAGTGACAGAGAAGTTGAGGTTAATAGGTTAGCATGGTACGAGCATATTATGAGACGAGATGAAAGTCATGTAACTAGAAAAGTTTTGAATATGGTGGTAGATGGATATAGGAGTAAAGGAAGACCGAATAAGGTATGGATGGATTGTGTGAGAAATGGTATCTGTAAAAAAGGTGTGGATACTAAAATGACATGTGACAGGGGAGAATGAAAGAAGAAAACATGTTGTGCCGACACTACTAAGGTAGGATAAGGGTAAGAATAAGCAGATTGTGTGAAGTGCCTGTCGGTTTGTATCGTATATACAGAGATAAAATCTCTGCGTGGTTATATATATTGTATTTTTTTTAAATACATAGCGTAAGAAACTTCACCTGTGTATACAAAGACGTATGCTTTTTTAACTTTAATATATTTACCAAAGTAATTATTCCAGTAAAAAACAATTTTGGCTATTTTATAAATCGCTAGTCACCGATAAAACCAAAATTCATTCAAAATAAAGCCCCTTTATTATTCTAAATAATTTAATAATTTATAACACAAATATCAATTAACTCTCGGGCCGTGTAATTCGATTGTCTTTGATAAAACTACAATTCAATAGAACAATGTAACTTTAGTACATTCCATACTACCATTTAGTATATTAATACCGCTGAGTCTCACATCTTTATATATATAATTCTTCTGTCCGTGTGAATGTGACTGAACTCCTATACATCTGGACAGATTTTTATGAAATTTTTTATGTGTTCAGATGGATTCGATGATTGTTTGGATTCACAATTGAACCCGGTAGATAGTGTTGCGGTTGACTTTTAGGATTTTTTTATTATCAAGGAGGGACAGAGCCCACCGAGCTCGCTAATTTTCATTAAAATTCCTTGTAAAATTAATATTAAAATAAGTAAGGATAAGACCATAATCGATTAAAACAGTAATTCTCTGGAACTCGCCATTTCATTTACATTTTTAGTACATTAATACCAAAGATTGTAGACTCAAATCCATTAATGATACCCAACATTTTTAGAAAGTTCCTTCATATTATCATACTGCACGGATAGTGAAGCAGTTTAAGGTGTCATCTGGTCGCTGCCATCACCTCCGAGTATTGTGTAGACTCAAATCCATTATTGATACCCATCATTTCTAGAAAGTTCCTTCATATTATCATCGACTGCACGGATAGTGAAGCAGTTTAAGGTGTCATTTCGTCGCTGCCATCACCTCCGAGTATTGTAGACTCAAATCCATTAATGATACCCATCATTTCTAGAAAGCTCCTTCATATTATCATCGACTGCACTGATAGTGAAGCAGTTTAATGTGTCATCTCGTCGCTGCCATCACCTCCAAGTATTGTAGACTCAAATCCATTAATGATACCCATCATTTCTAGAAAGTTCCTTCATATTATCAAACTGCACGGATACTGAAGCAGTTTAAGGTGTCATCTGGTCGCTGCCATCACCTCCAAGTATTGTAGACTCAAATCCATTATTGATACCCATCATTTCTAGAAAGTTCCTTCATATTATCATACTGCACGGATACTGAAGCAGTTTAAGGTGTCATCTGGTCGCTGCCATCACCTCCAAGTATTGTAGACTCAAATCCATTATTGATACCCATCATTTCTAGAAAGTTCCTTCATATTATCATACTGCACGGATACTGAAGCAGTTTAAGGTGTCATCTGGTCGCTGCCATCACCTCCAAGTATTGTAGACTCAAATCCATTATTGATACCCATCATTTCTAGAAAGTTCCTTCATATTATCATACTGCACGGATACTGAAGCAGTTTAAGGTGTCATCTGGTCGCTGCCATCACCTCCAAGTATTGTAGACTCAAATCCATTATTGATACCCATCATTTCTAGAAAGTTCCTTCATATTATCATACTGCACGGATACTGAAGCAGTTTAAGGTGTCATCTGGTCGCTGCCATCACCTCCAAGTATTGTAGACTCAAATCCATTAATGATACCCATCATTTCTAGAAAGTTCCTTCATATTATCAAACTGCACGGATACTGAAGCAGTTTAAGGTGTCATCTGGTCGCTGCCATCACCTCCAAGTATTGTAGACTCAAATCCATTATTGATACCCATCATTTCTAGAAAGTTCCTTCATATTATCATACTGCACGGATACTGAAGCAGTTTAAGGTGTCATCTGGTCGCTGCCATCACCTCCAAGTATTGTAGACTCAAATCCATTATTGATACCCATCATTTCTAGAAAGTTCCTTCATATTATCATACTGCACGGATACTGAAGCAGTTTAAGGTGTCATCTGGTCGCTGCCATCACCTCCAAGTATTGTAGACTCAAATCCATTATTGATACCCATCATTTCTAGAAAGTTCCTTCATATTATCATACTGCACGGATACTGAAGCAGTTTAAGGTGTCATCTGGTCGCTGCCATCACCTCCAAGTATTGTAGACTCAAATCCATTATTGATACCCATCATTTCTAGAAAGTTCCTTCATATTATCATACTGCACGGATACTGAAGCAGTTTAAGGTGTCATCTGGTCGCTGCCATCACCTCCAAGTATTGTAGACTCAAATCCATTAATGATACCCATCATTTCTAGAAAGTTCCTTCATATTATCAAACTGTCAATGGACTAACAAAATGGTGGCCGTTTCGTTAGAACTTTCCAGGGAGATTTTGTGGCAAGTCAGAATCCATTTTTTTTTAAAGAATCCATGTTCCGTGGTATTATTCCCATCCACTTGTGCACAATAACCCAACTATATTCCGGAAAACACCAGCAATATTACAAAATACAGAGACAATTAATACAAGACTAAAACTTTTATATGACATACCAAGATCCCGCCAAAAACTCCAAAGTTTGTTTTATATCTTTGACTATATTATAGTTTGAATATTTTTATTTGTAAGCCTCCTTCCGCTAACCTTTTAAGAACATCATTTCTAGAAAGTTCCTTCATATTATCATCGACTACACGGATAGTGAAGTAGTTTAAGGTGTCATCTCGTCGCTGCCATCACCTCCGAGTATTGTAGACTCAAATCCATTAATGATACCCATCATTTCTAGAAAGTTCCTTAGACTTAAATCCATTAATAGCTCCTATAATTTCTAGAAAATTTAATCTAACGAGTAATTATCACACAGTTGAGATTCTTATTTAATCCTCCTTATTAAATTTTTAAAATGTTCTAGAAATTTCCCTCCCACGTTCGAAGCTAGTTCTAGAATCCACGAGTAAAAATCGCATTGTTGTTGTTTTTTTTTTTTTAATTCTATTATATTTTCAAGTTATAATACATGTGTCTGTCTTCAATTATCGTGTTTATGTCGATGGGTATGTGTTTTGTATCGCATGTCGGCCATATTGGTTGCTGGTTGTCTATTTCATTTGTGTTTACATTGTCATTAGGATTCGTCGTTGGCTCGGATGAGTTGGGCAGCATCGGGCACTGCACAAAATATTAAATTTTTAAATTAGTTATAGTGTGAATTATTTAAATTCCACTATTTGTTTATTGAATTTATTAACATTAGTGGGGTTTTCATATCTATTGTCGCTCGGAACATAAATTATATACATTTTTATAAAGTATATTAATCAATCAAACGTATGATGAGCTGCAGAATATCAATATTATAATGAACCCTATACTACGGCGTCGCTAGTGTGACGCAAGACACGCAAGAGCAAAGCAGTCGGTCACGTTTACATAGCATGTCATGAACGGAAATCATTAAATTGCCAAAAAAAACTTTTCATTTCACAAATTAGGACTCAACTAGAAGCAGCAGAACAGTGGTAGAGCCACGCTGAAGCTATTACCGGTTTCAGCATGAATGGGTCGGCTCTTCCGGGGTAGTACCACCCTCTCAGAGAAAACCGACGTGAAATAACAGTGCTTGCATTGTTGCGTTTCGTTCGGACAGTGAGAGCGCCGGTGGACCCCTTCCCTCTATTCTCCTCTCCCCTCCCCACTCCCGCTACCCATTCTCCTACCCCTCAAACACAAGCTGGCAACGCACTTGCGACTTGACTGGTGTTGCTAGTGTCTATGGACGGTGCTGATCACTTAACATCAGGTGACTGACCTGTCCGTTTGCCTCGTATGAAATTAAAAAAAAAAGTCTCACCTGTCTCGAATCGCTCCGCCTCTTCCCCCTGGTCCTCTTGGGCCAGGGCTTCTTGAGGTGCACGTACGTGACGTGCGTTCGCTTCTCGCTCGAGTGCTTGAACCCCTTCCCGCACATCTCGCACTTGAACGGCTTCAGCCCCGTGTGTATCTGCCGATGTTGGGGGGTCGATCAAGTATCTATTACCTAAGCAGAATTATTGTCATTTCGGACTACCCCCCCACCCCTCCCATGCTTACGTATACATTTATATCAGTATTTTTGTAATCTGCCCTACTTTCCGTATTGATCCATGGGCAGCAAATTTCGAAAAAAAAAAACATTATTTTACACAAACTTGAATTGTCGTACACATGTTGTTAAAATTTAGATATATAGACGAATTGCCCTCTTCTAGCTTCTGGCAACGATAGAAAGCCTTTAAGAGGGAGTCGAAAGAATTTCAATTTGTAACGATCACTTTAGTGTACAATTGTGTAAGGCGATGTGTACTAATGTACGATAGTGTACACTTGTGTGTCATGGTGTATAGATTGTGTGTGATGAGATATTCTTGTGAACGGTAATACGGTAACGGTATTTATTTATTTACTTACATACAATATGAAAAAGGAACGATATGAGCTGCATTAATAATAAGTGTCGTAGCCAGTATCGCCCATCTCCAGAGTAATATATTTCGTTCCTCAAATAAATTTAATATATGTAGGTATATATTTATATTACTATATGTGAAGACATAAGAATGAAAAAAATTGTGAGTGCGGTGTGTGCGTGCGCGCGTGTGTGTGCTTGTGCAGGTGTATGTGTGAATGTGTGCATGTGTGTGTGCGCGCGTTTGTGCATGTGTGTGGGTGTATGTGTGAATGTGTGCATGAGTAAGTGCATGTGTGTCTATGTGTATGTGTGTGTATTGTATGTGTTTAATGTTCATATTTTACAGGATAATACAGGGACCAATATTTTCTAGATACTAAGAAAGTCGGTGAATAATACTATCAAGAGAAAATGGCCGCTAATTTGTGATATTTTTTTCAGTCTCCTCATAATAGGTAATATATAACTTGTATGTCATGGAGTATAACGACGTACATGTATGACGATGTATAACTTATGTATGGTGATCGATGTATTCTCGTAAATAACGGTGTACAACTTGTGTGTGACGGTGTATAACTTGTGTACGGTGATCTCATGTATTGTGGTGTATAGTTGTATATGATAGTGTACACTAGTGTATAATGATAAGTAGAAAAACGAAAGCGTTCAACTCACAAACATATGCCGTTGTCGGTTGCTCTGCGTCGAGAAGTTCTTCCCGCAGAGTTCACACGGGTAGTGAGCGCGCGCGTCCGCGTGCACGCGCCGGTGCGACACGAGCCGCTGTTTCATACGGAACGACTTCTCGCAGAGGTCACATTTAAATGGACGCTCTCCCGTGTGCACCCAGCGGTGGTCCTTCAGCAGCGAATAACTCTAAAACAATATCATCTCTAGAGAGTTTTTGCCGGGATCTTGGTCTATCGATTTCATATTTTATTCGTTTTTTTTATTTTTTATTTTTTTCGAACTGACTACGCTATTGACCAAGCAAGGTCTTAACAGCTTCACCGGACTACTAAGGCGAGCGCTTAAGGCACTCAGCCGATTTTACTTTGACAACTAGCTCAAGGGTGCGCGGCACACCTCGGCTTTGGCTGTTGCCTGATACATGCATATATGAGTTGTTGAAACATATATGTGTACCAAGCATACATACCTCAACAACTCCTATATATATTTCGTATCGGATAATATTCTAAACTATTTCAGTTTGATAAGGGAAAAAATAAAACCCTTCCACCTGCATGTGTAAGCGTGTATGCGTGCACGTGTGTGGAGGTGATATGTGTAATGTTGTCGCAGTGATGTAAGATTTTGTGTGAGTGTATCGCGCGAGCAGCGTACTCAAGGGCTCCACGCCGAGGGAACGGACCTAGGCTTGAGCAGCTGCCGAGGGGGGCCTAGTCTGGTGTATATTTTTATTCGTAATCTTGTGTTATTTGACTTTATATTGTGTAATATTGGTGGTGTTTTATGTAATATAGTTCGGTTATTGTGCACCAGTGAAGTGGATCGGAAATAATACCACGGAACAGGGTTACTTCGATTTGCCACAAAAACTCCTATAAACAAGGGAGCCACCATCTTTTTAGAACATTGTAATTATCACAAAATGCTTGTTATATTATTTATTAACAACTTAGCAATTGCAGTAATAATCTAGAAGAATGATTGCCAAAAAAAACTTTAAAAAATATCATATCTAACTATTACACCAGGGAGGATAGAGCCTTTGTATTACATTAAACCGGAAAATAAACTTTAAGAACGTGTTTGTAAAATTAAAACACATGTTTATAATTTGAATAATCTGTCAAGAGATGGCGCAGTTCGTTTATATAAACTGGATATTAAAATATTGAACCTACGAAGTACGAAAAGGGTGATATATTCTATATAAAAAACACTGAAAATGTTTTTAGCGATAGTCCGGTGAAGCTGTGAAGACCCTGCCAGGTCAATAGCGTAGTCAGTTCGAGAAAAAAAAGTTTTCAGCGTGTAATACTTCGATGAAGTTGTTAAGACCTTGCTAGGACAATAGCGTAGTCAGTTCGAGAAAAAAAAAGTTTCCATAGCATATGTAGTCCGGCGAAGCTGTTAAGACCTTGCCAGGTCATTAGCGTAGACAGATCGAGAAAAAAAAATCCAAGGCATATTTCTATCACGTACAGCAAGTAAAATATAGACCATTGTCAGCGAACTTAGACTTTTTTTTGTAAAATTTTATGTTTGGCAATCTACCTTCCTGATTTTTACTGCCACTGTCGAGTAGGTAATACGAGGGTGGTCTGAAAAGTTTCCGACCTAACATAGACATAAGAGTGTGTATCTTAAAATTTATTTTTATTTCTCTACATAGTCTCCTTGTGACTCTATACACTTCTCCCATCTCTTTAATCCGTCCAAATAGTACTTGGCGTTCTTCTCTTCTTTTATATCATAGGAGGCAAACTAGCAGGTGGGCCACCTGATGTTAAGCGATCACCACCATCCATTACAACACCACGGGAGTCGCAAATGCGTTGCCAGCCTGTGTTGGAGGGGGAAGAAGGGAAGCGGAAGGGGAGAGGAGGAAGAAGAAGAGAGGTGGGCCTCCGGCGCTCTCACTGACAGAACGAAATGCAACAATGCAAGCACTGTTACTTCACGTCGGTTTTCTGTGAGAGGGTGGTCCTACCCCGAGCGAGCCGACCCATTCATGCTGAAACCAGTATTAGCTTCAGCGTGGCTCTAACACCTACAAGTGGAAGGGGGGGGATGTGAGTCTCCGGCGCTCTCACTGACCGAACGAAAGGCAACAATGCAAGCACTGTTACTTCAAAAAAATCGTTGTTCTCTGCAAATTAATTGTTCACGAAGGTCATTACCTCGTCATTTGACAAAAATCTTTGTTCTCCGAGCGTAGTTTTTAGTTGAGGGAACAGAAAGAAGTCGCTTGGGGCTAGATCTGGTGATCTCGTAATAGTGCACGTGTCTTGCGATAATTTCAATGTTCTAACAAGATGGCTGTTCAAGACTATATTACAACGTTATTTGTTGTGTAGCTATTAATATATTTTTCATTTAATTATTATTTAAATTTGACATTGTCTTGTGATTTGTATAAAATAAAATTACTACAATGTAATATTACCCCCCGCCCCCTACTTATTCTTTGAATTCGTAAAGATCCCATAAATAAATATATACAATGGTGGCCTCCTTGTTAGAACTTTCCAGGGAGTTTTTGTGGCATCTCAGAATCCATACTCTGTGGTATTACTTCCGATCCACTTCACTGGTGCACAATAACCGAACTATATTACATAAAACACCACCAATATTACAAAATATAGAGTAATCGGCTGAGTGCCTTAAGCGCTCGCCTTAGTAGTCCGGTGAAGCAGTTAAGACCTTGCTAGGTCAATAGCGTAGTCAGTTCGAGAAAAAAAAAAGATATATATAGAGTCCAATAACGCATCCTGCGGTATTGAATAAAATATAAAAGCCACTGACACAATACGAACTTAGACTTGTTTTTTTTAAACAGCTCCAAATAAATAAAAACGAATACCTGGAACATTCTACCGCAGACTTCGCACATGCAGGGTGACTTCATAGAGGGGTAGTTGGTTCGATTCTTGTCCGGGTGCATTCGTCTAAAATGGCTGTGGTACGCGCGCGAATCTTCCAACTGGAGACCACACTGAAATTACAAAAGATAATACATTAATTCCTAGAACATTCTAATAGTTAGAAACTTATAAAACGGAAATAAATGAAGTGCTAAAAATAAATCCTATTTAGCGGCACGCTATAATATTTGACGTTTGTCCGCTTATAAAGTTTTGTAAATAAACTGGTTGTAAAATAAATTTAAAATTAAAACGTGGCGCCATCTATGAAATACCTATAACAGTCGGTCCTGCAGTCTTCTGTCAGCAAAGTAATCTAAAGCGCCATCTGTTCGAGACTAGTTACACTTACAATAAACAACATTGACAATAATTTAATATGTAATTAAACTATATTAAGGCCATTAATCGAAATATAAACTATCGTTATCTCTCAAGTTGTACCAAATTATACATAAATGCCACCGTTTCCCGAAGATCGGTCGAGTAGTTTCGGAGTTCATCGTGGACAAACATCCTGACACTCGATTTCTATATAAACCTATATTTACAATAACCTAGACAAGTAGCCTTTTTTTAATACATAGTACCACGGCAAAATGACTGCACTGTGCCTGATGGTAAGCACAGTACAATCCAAAAACAACGGCGATCACCGAGTGACACACTATCCATCGCCGGTCGCCGCTGTCATGCCGGCCTGCGAACAGCTGGATATGCACAGGCTGATCCCGAAACGCGACCCGCAAAAGCGAATCACTTTGACAGGCTTTTTCGCCATATACATGGTGGTTGCGACCCAGTCAGGCTGTAGAACCCTACCACCCCGCTATCGCCATTGCCTCGTTCGTTATTCAGCAGGGTGCACCACGTGCGGGTGAAGTTGGCTTGAGTGTCTCAAGTCTTAATTCAACACCCCTTACACCGCAAAATGTGGGCCATGGATATGTGGGAAACCTCTGTTATCGATAATTACGATAACGTCCCGACACTTTGGCCTAGAAATACCTTTGTTACTAGGAATTTCTCAAACCTTTGTATCTGACACTTGATTTTTTAGGTATTTTCAATATACATCTATACACTGTAAACTCTGCATACCGTGATTCGTTATAACGAAAAACTTCCTATTAGAAATTAGTTAGTTCAATTTGGTCGGTTTACCACAGAACAATTCATTTGTTCTCTTCCCTCCGTATAATGAAAAATCCTTATAACTGTAGGGACACGATGTAGGCATGTAAGGTTGAGTGCATGGTAAGCAAATAATTATATGAGAGCGCGACGTATGAACGGCGAGCCAGTTACTGCCACAGAGTATGTTATATAAATAGAGGTCACACTCATTCTTTACAATCAGCGCCTCTATAATACGGCTTTCGAACTAATGTCTGTTGGTTATAAATGTACATTTATAGCTATGTATGTATACATACAGCGGTACTGCGTAATTCGTATATAAGTTTTTGGTCATTTTTATTTGTAATGAATATATTCATCGTAAGGCAAATCTATATCCAAATATGTATATGCAGGAGTCAATGTTTATAAGTAGATCTGGAGATAGATAAAATTGTTTGTGGAAGGCAAGAAAATTTAAGGGAGCACACTCTCGTAACAGATACGTAAACAAAGTGAATGAAAATAAATATTTGAAAGTTGTCAGTTTGAAATGTCAAAATTAATTGTCGTCCACCATATTTTATTATCAAACTTGCCAAAAAAAATATATAATAGTGCCATCTAGTAAGTTGATTGATAACTAAAACTAGACGAGCCTTTTCCATATAAATCCGATTTTGAGGAGTGAAAATAGCGTGGTTACTGCGCGCTGGCCCGCACGAAAGGTCGTAGATACGGGGAATATTGACATTAAAACTACGCGAGCTAACAATTGCTATTTTTAATTCGATAACCATTGGGTTATCGCTTGAGGAGGAGCTTCGTTAGCCAGCAGGAGCAGTCACTCAATTGGAGTACATTCATACACTACACGCACTTAAACACATCTCTCAACATGTCCGAACTATGTTAACCTATTGCTCCTCAACTTCTCTGTCACTGATGCTATTTTCAAAGTTACTCTGATATACTCATTGATCGATGAAATTGTATGTAAAAAGCTGTAGATACGTTACCCACATTATATTTTGCCGAAACTAATGGCACGGTAACGCACACATAAGTAAAGTAATATCGTAACGCTACACTGTATTAGATAAAATGCGGAAGTAAGATGGAATATTCTCAATATCGGTGGTGAAAAAGAAATAGTTATATATTGCTGTAGGTGGTAGAGCCACGCTGAATCTATTAATGGTTTCAGCATGAATGGGTCGGCTCGCCCGGGGTAGTACCACCCTCTCACAGAAAACCGACGTGAAGTAACAGTGCTTGCATTGTTGCGTTTCGTTCGGTCAGTGAGAGCGCCGGAGGCTCACCTCTCTTCTTCTTCCTCCTCTCCCCTTCCGCTTCCCTTCTTCCCCCTCCAACGCAGACTGGCAACGCATTTGCGACTACCGTGGTGTTGTAATGGATGGTGGTGATCGCTTAACATCAGGTGACCCACCTGCTAGTTTGTCTCCTATGATATGACGGGGCCGAAGTCAAAAACAAGCCAACTAGCCAAGTTAACAATCCACTGTAGAAACGTTCATGACGTATCCTATAGCTTTTCAGTTATAATATGATTGTTCTTAATCCTACCTATTCTAATTACACGTTAAAAAACCCTCTATAAGTGATAAAAAAAATAGGTCCCTTCAGGTTCTACTTATCCAGGTTTCACTGTATTTAGACTACACTTACGTAACTTCCTTTTCATACCCGAACTACGCGCGCTGGACTTTCGGAGCCATAGTTTTACGGTAAATCCTATCTGGGGACGAGCTAAAAATTTCGCAACTTCTTAACTTTACCGTACCCTTTACACAGGCTGGCAACGCACTTGCGACTCCCCTGGTATTGCTAGTGTCTATGGACGGTGGTGATCACTTAACAATAGGTGACCCATATGTTCGTTTGCTTCCTTTCGATATTAAAAAAAAACCGTGAAGCTGTGGAACAATCTCCCGGCTAGTGTGTTCCTTTCTATAACATGGGGTCCTTCAAGCGTAACGTGAAGAGGTATTTACGCAGGACGGCATGACAGCGACGACCGGCGAGGGATAACGCATCTCTCGGTAGCCGCCATTGTTTTTGGATTGTACTGTGCTCACCATCAGGCATAGTGCAGTCACTTTGCTGTGCTACGGGAAAAAAAAGTCTAGCGGCTCCGGTGGACGTTTTCCCGCCCTGATAATAAAAGAACCTTACCAAAATATACACCTAAGCCTTCCTCATGAATCACTTTCTCTACTGGTGAAAACCGCATGAAAATCCCTTCAGTAGTTTTTGAGTTTATCGCAAACAGACAGACAGACGTAGAAGACGACTTTGTGTTATAATATGTAGTGATATATACATCACCTGTTCACATGGCAAGGGCCCCTCCACTTTCCTCCACTGCTTCGGGTAAGCTTCTCCGTTTCTCTCCGCGTCATCTATCTTCTCCCGTTCTTTCTTCTCCCTTATTTTCCTCTCCTTCTCCTTCCGGCCCTTGTTCGCTTTCGGTTTGTTCGGTTTCCTACCTTTACCTACGTCTAAAAGGGATACATAGTGGATTATAACCTAAAAATAGACATATAGGATCAAAATACATCCGCCATAAAGACAATAATCTCATTAAAAAATCCGCCCTACAATAGCTAATGGTTAAGTAAAAACTATTAATGGGTCGGCTCGTCCGGGGTAGTACCACCCTCTCATAGAAAACCTACGTGAAGTAACAGTGCACGCATTGTTGCGTTTCGTTCGGTCAGTGAGAGCGCCGGAGGACCACTCCCCTCCCCTCTCCCTTCCCCCAAAGGGTGGCAACGCACTTGCAACTCCTCTGGTGTTGTTAGTGTCCATGGACGGTGGTGATCACTTAACAGCAGGTGACCCACATGTTCGTTTGCCACTAATGACATTAAAAAAAAAATCAAAATAATTAAAAAAATAACCAATAGTCACAGATACGGTTTTGAACGCATATAACAAATTAAACGAAAGCAAAAGCTGTGGACCCAAGAGTCAGCAGAATAGAAAGAAAGGGATACATAATATGCATCAAAAACTTAAAAAAATAATTAAAAATATTTAAAGAGAAGAGATTGATTGAGAATGGAAGAGATTGCTAAATATGTAACAATAAGGCCGCCTATTGTACCAATAACAAAACGTGAAATGTTTTTGAAATAAATGTATATAATTGGTGTAGAATCAAGTTTAAATAAATAAATCGAGTTTTAAAACATGAATGTATTCTTCAACTATTTATTTATTTTTTTAATTTAAATAATGTATCCGTTCCTAAATCCTTAAGGCCGGTCTGTGGTAATGAGTTCTCTGTAACTACCATTTATTTTCGATTTTTGACAGACAGAACGGACGGACAGAATAATTATACATAGGGATATATAAATACACAAATATATAGCAGTTTCATACATTTTTCCCGATATAGACCGAGTTTCTTAAAAAAAAAACCCCCTATACTAACTCATTAAAAACATTTTACACTATCCAAAAAATATATTTTGGGTTTTTTTTTCGGAACAGTACATTCAAAGACTTCATTCATAATGTTTTTTTGGGGTTGGGTATAAAAAAATCCTTACAAAAGCCTTCAACGAGGTAGGAAAGGAAAAATCAGCCAAATAAGGGGTCAAGGGTCATAGGGAACATGTATAGATGTGTATATTAGATAAAGTTACGTGCATCATAAGTCTGTAAGAGACTCACTGTAGGGACATAAGCCTCTTACTGAAGGAACTTATGGGCATAGAAACCACGTCAGCACACCGACTGTGGCCTAAAGCACACTCGCTTTTTTTTAAATGTTTAGCTGTATGATGACTCGGTTCGGTATTATGGTATTATGACTTAGGTTCATATTTGAGGCATATAGAATCAAAGACAGCTAAGTGCCACGAGTTCTAAAAATGAACTGAGTATGGAGCCATCTAGTCTATCATTGGTTGCAAATCACAATTTAATTCCTACAAGAATCAAAATACAGCTAAAGCCTTTTAATTTTCGTTTTAAAATTGATTTTGGGATCAAATACATTTAAGTACAACCAAGTCATCAAACAAGAAGTAAAGTAAGAATAAAATACAGTTAAGGGATTTTCATTTTTTAATTTCTTGAACTTCTCTTTTAGAGCTGATGATGCCATAGGCAGGCAAAATCAATAGCCTATGCCACTCCCTATAATTGAAACTTTGAATATAAGTAAAACTCCAACTCTGAGAATAGATAAACATTTTTTTCGTTTCCTGTAAATTTGGCCTCTATGCACTTAGCTGTTTTTGATTTTATATGCCTCATTTGGTTTGTGTAAGTTTGATCGCATATCAGAATTTCGAACAGAACTAAAATGGCTCCCTGTGCGGCTACGCCGGAACTCTCGCACTCTTTATCTTCTATACGGTACTCTCTTTAACCCTATCGCTCGTCTGTACTTAAAAAATCGTTTTCAGTTCCTGTGCGATAGGCATACTCGAAATTTAAGGTCATCAGATGATTTAACGTTAGAAGTCCCTGCTCATTCCACTAGTTTCAGCGCCAAGTCTTTCACAATCCAGGCTGTCCGACTATGGAATGCTCTACCGATTTCTATAAGATGGGCGCAGACGATGGGCATTTTTAGAAACTCTGTCAAAAAACACTATTTATCTATTTAAAATTCGCTTATGTGTATATATTTATCAATCTATACATCTATATATATATATCATATATTGCATTACATTATATTATATTACATTACAGTTATTATATTTTATATTATTTATAGTTATTACATTATTATATTACAGTTACGTGCCACTATCTTAGGTGGTATTACATAGTATTTATTCCTGTACACCCAGAATACCCCTGATTCTACTCCATTGAAAAATCCATCCAAAGGTTGCCTGGAAGAAATTGCTAATAGCAATAAGGCCGCCCATTGTACCGTTAATAAAACGTGAAATATTTTTTGAAATGTATATATATATACATATATATATGTATATGTAATTGGGGTACAATAAAGTTTAAATAAATAAATGACTCGTTATCGATAAATACCTGGTGTAGTGTGCCTCGCGGATACATTCAGATGCTGTTTATGAGCTTCGACGGAGATAAATCTCACATTACATAGTTCACAGTATGGACCGTCTTCTGGTACCTGAGAACAAATTGTTATATTTTATCATTTCCCACAGCCGTACTTTGAACCGAGTTCCACTTGAAAAAAAAAACTTACCAAGCCACCATCGAGCATGTGTTTCAGTTTTTTGTGTAGCTCTATCCCTTTCGCACTCACGAACGAGAAACCGCACAACTCGCAAACGAAATCCGAAGGATGCTTTATTCTTATATGACCCATATATGTTGTGAATTTTCTGTAATACATACAAACGAATTTATCACCAATCCATGTTTTATTCGGAATAGGCAGAGACGGGGGTATTGCGATCTGTTGTTAGAATTGCTTCTTATAGTTACGTTTACGTTACGTTATATTATACACGAGGACTGAAACAAATATGAGGCATCAAAAAATTTTTTATTTTAATTGTAGCTCGGCAAAATTACTTCACTATGCCCTGATGGTAAGCACAGCACAATCCAAAAAAATGGCGACCACCGAGTGACACACTATCCATCGCCGGTCGCCGCTGTCATGCCGGCCTGCGTACAACTGGATATGCACAGGCTGATCCCGAAACGCGACCCGCAGAAGCGAATCACTATGACGGGCTTTTTCACCATGTACATGGTGGTTGCGACCCAGTAGGCTGTAAAACCCTACCAGCCCGCTTTCGCCATTGCCTTGTTCGTAATTCAGCAGATGCACCACGTGCAGGTGAGGTTGGCTTGGGTGTCTCCAGTCTTATGATGTTATTCGACACCCCGCGACACCCCAAATTTAACTCCTCAACATAATTCAGACTCATATATTTTATTTAAGTTTACAAGAATCCTGCTTCCCGGTAGAATAAATCTTTCTTGCCTGCTTAACAGGATAACAGGGCTTCGTTGAGTAAATTATTAGCAATAGCAATTTCTTTCCGTCATATTGAAAACTCTTTCTCCTGTGGAGATTCACTGAGCTATGTTCACAGTGTCCAATGAGACCAATAAGGTCTTTTTTCTCACCTCTTTTCAACACGAACCCGTATCATTACAATATTGTGGTGTATTATAGTAAACTGTGGCGTAGTGCAGCATAATGTGGCGTAGTGTAGCATAATGTGGCATAGTATAACAATGTGTCCTATTGTACCATGATGTGGCGTAGAGAAGCATAATGTGGCATAGTGTATCATACATCGTCGTAGTGTATCATACTTCGTCGTAGTGTAACATACTTTGTCGTAGTGTAACATAATGTAGCGTAGTGTAGCATAATGTGGCATAGTATAACAATGTGTCCTATTGTACCATGATGTGGCGTAGAGAAGCATAATGTGGCATAGTGTACCATAATGTGGCGTAGTGAAAAATGTGGCGTAGTGTATCATACTTCGTCGTAGTGTATCATACTTCGTCGTAGTGTAACATACTTTGTCGTAGTGTAACATAATGTGGCGTAGTGTAGCATAATGTGGCATAGTATAACAATGTGTCCTATTGTACCGTGATGTGGCGTAGAGAAGCATAATGTGGCATAGTGTACCATAATGTAGCGTAGTGAAAAATGTGGCGTAGTGTATCATACTTCGTCGTAGTGTAACATACTTTGTCGTAGTGTAACATAATGTGGCGTAGTGTAGCATAATGTAGCAGAGAAGAGAGAGGGCGGCGCGAGCGGCGATTTGCGTTCCGTTCTTTTTGGGAAGGGAAGGGGTTGTATAAACTACATAAATAATAAATAGCGTGCGAAAGTATAGATAAAATATGCGGAATAAGGAAGAGAAAATAATACATTGTTCACAAACTCTGTCCGCTTCCGCTTCAATAAACTCAATTTTTATTTTTTTTCAATATTACCTTGTTATATATATATATATATATTTTTTCTCTTTCTCACAATTTACAATTTAATACTTTTGATCACGCTTTGTTTATTCTGAAGTCCCTTCAGCCCGGGGGACAATGGTAACGCCATCTCTTAATTTTTATGTGTATTATTTCCTCTTCCTTATTCCGCATATTTTATCTATACTTTCGCACGCTATTTATTATCTATGTAGTTTATACAACCCCTTCCCTTCCCAAAAAGAACGGAACGCAAATCGCCGCTCGCGCCGCCCTCTCTCTCTTCTACGGCTAACGATCCAAGCGCCCGCACGCAATTACGCAAAATCGATAAAAAATAGTGATTTATTGGATTATCTATTTATGAACATTTACCGGGACGACAGTATATATGTTATGTGGTGATTGTGGTGGAACGCAGAACCAGCCCAGAATTGAATCAACAACCCGGTAAGTTCCGTTCAAATCCTACCGCTAATTGTACCTATATTTACATAAATTTCCACCAACAATGATTAATAAAGTCTCTGAATGTATTGAGTATCCATTTACTTATCTATATTTCTCTCGTAGTTACGCCGTGTCGTTATAAAAATTACAATAACTTCAAAAGTGGACCGATTTTAATGAAACAAATACTAAGTTACTCTCGAGGATATGCTTTATTATTTTCTTAGTGTGAACTCAGTACTTTAGCAGTGATGTGTGTTCATACAAACAGACAAATATTTCTAAAAATGATTTAAATGTATTTTATTACGTATTAGCGGGTCCGGCAGACGTTGTCTCGTTCCGGTTAATAAAAAAAATCATTGACAAATTATATACTAAAACCTTGCTCATGAATCACTTTATCCACTAGTAAAAACCGCATGAAAACCCGTTCAGTAGTTTTTGAGTTTATCGCGAACAGACAGACAGACTCGGTAGGGGACTTTGTTTTATACTATGTAACGATATATTAGAGACCTGTCAGGGGCTGCACTGCACTGTATATTATGTTAATTAGATATTTTTAATGCCAATATAATTGACATTTAGTCATTTATAATTATAATATGGAATTAATTTTTGAGAAGTTCACAATCAGCAGGTTGATATTTTATTACTGATTAATATATCTCACGAAATATCACGGACAGTTCTTATAACCCAAATTGTTTATTGAGAATATTTTTAAGCAACCGTCAATCAAATGCCGGTTATCACTGTAAAAATGAAAAAAATTGGCACGTGAACAACACTTTCGTTTTTCTGAGCAATAATATATTTTCGTACTGTGTTTTTACTTGTCTGGCACCGTATCTATTCGTGGAAAAAATTGGAGCACGAATTGCTATTCCTCTATATATCCACATTACTAAATACTTGTCTAATTGTAGTGAATTGTATTTTATTCATAATCTTGTCTTATTTGACACTATGTTATTAGGTTTTATGTAATATATTTTGGTTATCGTGTATAAGTGAAGTGGATAAGAAATAATACCTGAGAAATAATGCATGAGTTCTCAGATGCCACAAAAACTCGATAGAAAGTTCTAACAAGGAGGCCATCACCTTGTTAGAAGGTTTAAGTTATCCCAAAATTATTTCCTACTCGTTTATGGCAGTAAAAATCTATAAGATTGTTGGCTAAAACTGTAGATATTTTTGTGTAAAAAATATTTTTTCTGTCAACTTTTGTTGACTATAATACGCTGGAATATTAATTGCTTGAACAGTCGTAGTTCATTTTATAATGTCAAAAGTCGAGATCTCATTTCATCACTCATTAGTATTATAATGAAGCTATTAGTCATTATATTATATCATTAATAATAGGAACATCATTGTTATTATATTTATGGTGACCTTTAGCATCGCGCATGACGGATGATGTTGATTTACTCCACTGATAATCTGCAGTTCATGAGATGTGATTTATTTATAACAAATTTTGAAAATGACAAGAATAGCGTAATCTCTAAATAATAATATTTTATATAATTACTAGCTTCTGTCCGCGACTTTGTCTGCGTGGAAAAGTTACTTTGGGACAATGATAACACGCAGCGGAATCTCTCAAAAGGAAAAAAATAATAATTTTGAAACATTATTCATTGTTACTCCGCTCCTATTGGTCTTAAAGTGATGATATATAGCCTTATAGCCTTCCTCGATAAATGAACTAACACTGAAATAATTTTTCAAATCAGAGGTGTAGTTCTTGAGATTAGCACGTTCAAGCAAACAAATCCTTCCATTATAATATTAGTATAGATTTAGAAACATTTCTAATGACTATTCTTATTTAAAAAAAACAGTTCTATCATTCAAACACTTTTAGGAGTTTAAGTAGCATTTAAAATTATACGGCGTTATTACAAAAAAGTTAAATACCGCTTTACAAAAATTAAATTCATTTATTGACCATGATAATATACTTCGTGTAGGCGGACGCTTAAGTAACGCTCAATTGAACTTTTCTGAAAGACATCCCATCATTTTACCGGCAAAGGATCCTATTGTTCATTTATTAGTTGACCACGCTCATATTTTAAACGCTCACGCCGGCCCTAGCTTACTTCAAGCTTTGCTAAGGCAAAATTATTGGATTATTTCCGCGAGAAATATGTTGAGAAAACGCATCCGAAATTGCAACGCTTGTTTTAAAGTAAATCCAAAGAGTACTAATCCCATTATGGGAGAGTTACCCCACTTTCGAGTAAGTGACGTTAAAGGTTTTGTTTTCACGGGTGTTGACTACGCAGGCCCGTTTTATGTAACACCTTATCGTCGCCGCGGTGTAAAAAGCATCAAATCATATCTTTGTTTATTTATTTGTTTGACTACGAAAGCTTTACATTTAGAGTTGGTTTCCGATTTGACCTCTGAAATGTTTCTAGCAGCTTTTAAACGCTTTATAAGCAGACGCGGACCCGTTTCAATGATTTTGAGTGACGGAGGTACTAATTTCGTAGGCGCTAAGAGAAAACTTGACGAATTACACGCATATTTAATGTCAGATACATATAATGAATATCTCGATCAAAATTTAGCAGACTTGCATATTCAATTTAAACGCAACCCTCCTTTTGCATCGCACTTCGGTGGTATATACGAGAGCCACATAAAATCGGTTAAAACGCATTTGAAGAGAGCTATAGGTACTCAGATCTTAACATATGAAGAACTAAGTACAGTTTTAGTTCAAATCGAGGGAATTCTCAATAGTCGCCCGCTATGTACTCTTAGTTCCGATCCGACGGAACTAGAGGCGCTAACACCGTCTCATTTTCTAAATGTAACGCCTTTAAAATATTTACCTGCGGAAAATGTTCAGAACGTACCCGATAATAGACTAACTCGCTACCAATTGCTAAACAAACTGGTGCAATCCTACTGGCATAGATGGAGATTAGAATATTTGACCTCACTTCAAAGCAGGCAGAAATGGAATACTCCATCTAATCCTGTACGAAAAGGACTTGTAGTCATCATAAAGGATGATAATTTACCTACGATGAGCTGGCCAATTGGAATTATCATAGACCTATTTCCGGGTAAAGATGGTGTCAACAGAGTCGCCAAAATTAAGACAAAAACTGGTCATTATGTTAGAAGTGTTCACAAACTCTGTCCGCTTCCGCTTCAATAAACTCAATTTTTATTTTTTTTCAATATTACTTTGTTATATATATTTTTTTTTTTCTTTCTCGCAATTTACAATTTAATACTTTTGATCACGCTTTGTTTATTCTGAAGTCCCTTCAGCCCGGGGGACAATGGTAACGCCATCTCTTAATTTTTATATGTATTATTTTCTCTTCCTTATTCCGCATATTTTATCTATACTTTCGCACGCTATTTATTATCTATGTAGTTTATACAACCCCTTCCCTTCCCAAAAAGAACGGAACGCAAATCGCCGCTCGCGCCGCCCTCTCTCTTCTACGGCTAACGATCCAAGCACCCGCACGCAATTACGCAAAATCGATAAAAAATAGTGATTTATTGGATTATCTATTTATGAACATTTACCGGGACGACAGTATATATGTTATGTGGTGATTGTGGTGGAACGCAGAACCAGCCCAGAATTGAATCAAGAACCCGGTAAGTTCCGTTCAAATCCTACCGCTAATTGTACCTATATTTACATAAATTTCCACCAAGCAGTGATACTGTATAAGTGTCACAGCTAGTGAGGCATATATTAAAACATTCATCCTTAAAACTTACAAGAATAATATTTCTTACTACAATCCAATTGTAAGTATGACTCCTTTGTACGATGAGCTCGCATCCAAGGACATCTCATTAGACATATTTGACCATTGGGCTTCTAAATTCAAAACGATAATTAAACACATTTTATATCCATGATCATTTAAACAACATTTAGTAAATCATATTTCAATATTCTTAATTATATTGGCCATCTTATTTTTTTTTTAAACCTAAAATTTTGGTTTGATAAATAAATTTATTTTCACTTTGTACTTTATTCTTACTCTATCTTCTTCTTGTTGTATCTTGTTCTTTGTCTAATGTTTCTTATTATTTTCTGTTACATAAATTTTCATTATTACTAATAATGTAAGTTGTATCGATGTGATAAGGCGTTGTAGTTTTTCAGTCTAGTTCACTGCTTTTTAATATTGTTATTGTATTATTCTTGTTGACTGTTGCTATGTCCATATGTAAATAAATAAATAACGTGGCGTAGTTTAACAATTTGGCGTAATGTAGCATAATGTGCAATAGTGTAATATAATGCAGTGTAATGTAATATAATGTGGCGTAGTGTATCGTAATGTGGAGTAGTGTAACATAATGTGGCGTAGTGTAGTGTAATGTGGAGTAGTGTAACATAATGTGGCGTAGTGTAGCGTAATGTGGAGTAGTGTAACATAATGTAGCGTAATGTATAGTAGTGATGGTGTGTCTGTTTCAGAGCTAGTGATACATATACTCACACGAACTCATCCTGACAGTGAGGACACTGGTACTTAGTGCCCTTGTGCCACCGCTCGTGCAGTCTCGCCGTCTGTCTGTGCGTTGTTGTGTAAGAACACTGGTTGCAACTAAACCGCTGAGTGTGATGAGCGGTGATGTGCTTTCGGAGCGCATGTTGATTATTAAAATACGTTTTGCAGATCGTGCACTTATATTGACCGCATTGCTACGAAAGACGAATTGCATAACTGTACACGGTTAAAACATGTAGCAAATTCGAGTTTTTTTTTTAGTTTATTGGTCTACAAAACTGACTACAATCTAGTTACATACATAATTTAGTAGTATAGAAAAACCATATTATGATTGTACTCTTCTAGATGTAGACACAGCATGCATATAGAATATAGAGAACAGACATTAGGCGGTACACAAACAAAATAAATATATCATAAAACTAACAACTTAGAAATTACATTATTTAAGTGATTTAAGAGTATTTTTGATAGAGGTAACAGAACCTGAAAATATATCAATCTCTATGCGAACAGCGTTACAGAAAGAAGACATACGATATACTGGGGAATGTTGGCCGATATTCGTTCTGCAATGAGGCAAGTAAAAAGTTTTTCTGTTATGGAGGCGACTACCCAAACGTGGAATCGCAAAGTTCAAGCGTTCAAGAATGTAGGGGGAGTCTGTGATTCCATGTAGCAATTTAAAGAGAAACACGATATCAGAATTCCTTTTACGAGTACGAAGTGGTATAATTTTGTAGTACGAGAGGCGTTCTTCGTAAGTGAGGCGTAAGTAAGGCGTTCTTTGTAAAAGCAACAACCGCGTTTCATTCATGAAAATAAAAACGTTGATGTCACATAAGAAAAAGAACAATCGAGTCTTTACATTTCAAAATTAACTAAATCCAATTTTAGCCGCTCTTAATATTTTATTTTAAAATTTTGTACAAAACAACATGTTATATAAACGATTAAATGGATTTAACTCATTTTCAAATGTAACGACATAATTATCATTTTCAATGATTTTTCATATACTATTTTTTTAAGGTCACCAACTTTACCTACTGGAGACTAAACACTATGAACAACCAAGGAGTAAACTGTTTAATTGTCACCCTAGCTTTGTGCTTTCGAATACCTTCAAATAGGTAATATAGGGGTTAATGCAAATGAGACTTTATTAACGTATTGGCTCGAAGGACCAAAAATTTCAAAGCGAAGCAATAAGTCTGTTTCGAAACCAAGTCGATTGACTTAGGTTGGTAATCCTTCCTTAGATGAATGCATAGTGATAAAACCATAGCATGACGCTAGGACTCTTCTAAACCCACCAGGTCATAATAGAGTTAATAGTATAATCGAGATAAATTATCGCCAAATAATTATAGATATGTTGCAGGCAGCTTCACTTGAGTGTCAATCCCCTTCCAGTTTTAGCGTATATACCATGTTAGATCACTTTGTCATTTAACATCAGATAACCGTAATCAGATGCTAAAACTCATAAGGCATATGAAAATTAGGGTGTGCAGAAAAAAAAAAGTCCCAAGACTCTAGCAAATTGATAATCTCGTCCATTTATGAAATACTACAATTGTAGGTGGTAGAGTCACGCTGAAGTTTTTACCGGTTTCAACATGAATGGTTCGGCTCGTCCGTTCCACCCTCTCACAGAAAACCGACGTGAAGTAACAGCGCTCGGATTATTGCGTTTCGTTCGGTCAGTGATAGCGCCGGAGGCCCGCCTCTCCTCCCCTCCCTCATACCCCCCGTTCCCCTAAACACAGACTGACAACGCACTTGCGATTCCCCTGACGGTGCTAGTAGGGACGGCGGTTATCACTTAACATCAGGTGACCCACCTGTTCTTTTACCCCCTATGACAAAAAAAACGTGTCTTCTGGAACTGAACTTAAAAAGTAATCCTATAGGGGCCGTACAAGTATTACGTAACCACTATTTTTGTAATTTCTAACCGCCCCCTCTCTTGGTTAGCAAAAGTAAGCAATGCTCTTACCCTAATCCTCTGTTTACGTTATTTTTACGCTGTTCTGGTTTCCTTATTCATTCATGGCCATCAGATAACAAGTCTAGAAATTTGGAATTTATAGTCTATAGAGGAATTAAATTTGGTTCGCTACTAGGGCGATGGTATCCTCGTGGATAAGACCGTACGCTTCACATTCCAGACCTAAATGTCCAGATCCCTCGTATCATCAAAATAATCAAACCAAGGACTCCCACCCTCCTTTTTGTGCTACGCAATACTTGAATGACCCCATATACGTTTAACACAAAGTGAAATAACTTCCAGATGCAGTAAAAAAATACTCACAATGGTGTGTCTATTCATATGACTATTGTAAGCGTCTTCATCTAAATACCCTTTGTAGCATTCTGTACATCGATACACTGCGTTCTTATAATTCGATGATTCCTGTCGTTTCTCGATCTCAGCCATCTGTTCTTGGACAGTAAGCTCTGTTATCGTGAACAGAATTTCATTGGGATCGTTGTTGAGGAACGGTTTCCGCCGTCGATCGATCTTTGGTTCTTCTGGTTGTTTCTTTACCTAGATATATATATTTTTAATTGCAAAATCAAATCAAATCAAAAATACTTTATTCAGTTTAGGCCCTAATAAGGCACTTATGAACGTCAAAGACTACCACCAGTTCAGAAAACAAACCAGTCATCGAGAAGAACCGGCAAGAAACTCGATCGGGTACATTTTTTGAACATATATATCCAATACATCATCAATGCTTTTAGTGGATGCACAGAGAGGAGTCAATTCCAGACATCACTATCATTCACATACTGATCCACTCTATAATATTCTTTTGAAACTAAACCCCTTTTGCCGTGGCGCTTAAATTTACAGTCCGGCAAATCGGTGACATGCTTTGGGACTTTATTGTAGAACCTAACACTATTACCTAAAAAGCTATTACTGGTTTCGCTAAGTCTGAAACATGGGATCACCAGTTTATTACAGTTTCTAGTATTTAGATTATGCCGGTCTTTTACTAAATTCAGTTTTCCAAAGTTTTTACGGACATACATTAAATTATCAAGAATGTATTGGGAGGGCAGAGTTAAGATACCGAATTCCTGGAATTTTGTTTTTAATGAGGTCCCATATTATATATTGCCCGAACTGCCCGTTTTTGTAATAAAAATATCGTGTTTACCTCAGCAGCCGTACCCCATAGCAAAAAAACATAGGCATTCACTTCGTTCAGTAACTATTAGCAATTGCAATCAATCGTCATTATCAGCCTGTAAGAGACCCACTGCAGGGTTACATGCCTCTTCACGATGGAATGTATGGGCATAATCACCACGGCAGTCCATGAAATATTGGCGATTTCAAACTGAGAAATCAACAGTTCTATATTGTCCCACATAGAGTCTATAACTACAATACTATAAGAACATTTCTCAAGTTCAGTTTTTCCTCACGATGCTTTCTTTCACCGTCAGCCAATAGTGTTACTAATTGTAAATTAGTAAATGTACGCGAATTCTGACAAATTCGTTGATACATGCCGGCGTTCGAACCTGAGAACATCGGAATGATATTCCACCGGTCAAACCACAACACCACGATGACTTCGTCGAATTGCAATCAATGCTTAATGAAAACCATTTTAACATGACTAGAGTACTCGACATTTGATTCGGCACGTTCAGGATATTGAGATATCTGAGATCGACTTACTTCAGTTTTGTAAAGCGTTTGCTCTCACACAACGCAAGACTGCGCAAGACAAATATAACACTATAGGAAACCGAACTTAGGCAACTATCTCTGTCTTTACCCCGACGTGCCAAATCAAATGTCGGGAACCGTAAAGACGTATCTCCTATTGAGGACTTAGTACAACAATGCGAGTTATGTACCTCAGCTTATGTTTTTATTAGCTTTATAAGAGATAGGACGTAGCAGTAACGCGCATTTAGAATCAATAATGATCAATAATGTTATCTTTACTAACAACATCTTCTATGACCTTTTTAAGTTGTTCCATCAAATTAATCACAGGATCTTTCTAACTAGCCTTATGCACGATAGAATCATTGTTAACATAAAACCAGGAATATTACATTTTTTAATTCTGTACACTCTTCTTAGGGCATTCTTTTAAAAACCCAAAGGAACTAAAATTGTCATGCCTCTAAACTCATAATAAAGCTATGCATTATGTGTTACTGAGTTACAAGAATTAAAGACATTTTAGAGACTCTATACTGAGCATAAATTAGGACAAAAGAGCGCTAAAGGACCTTTTCTAGCCTTTGCAGAATTAATTTAAGCGACCATTTGTGATATAAAACTCCTAGACTATACGTTTTGGCAATATTTGGTGACATTTGGCAATTTAAATCCCACTATTCCTTTTAAGATTTTATTTGGCTTCCACGCTCAAATGTCAATTAAAATCTACTAAAGATCGTCCAAAGCTTGAAAATCGACCGTATAATAAAGAGGAATCATTTGAATCGATATCAAACATTGAATCGAAATCGATATAAAATCATGATTCGATTTTTTCTATTTAGATAAAAATAAAACCATACAAAAAATTTAAAAGAAAGAACTCAAAATAAAATTGAACCGATTGATTTTCTATACGCTTGATTTTTTAATGAATCGATTCCACATTTTTTTTTTTTGCATAAATTTGCCATCCCTAAAGTTAGTTTGCCTCCAGTCGCATATAAAAAAAAAACAATTTCTAATAAAAATAATTGGTAACGCTAAATCTCATCAACACCCACTAAACAAAAAACAAAACGGCTATGAAACAGAGGAGGGAGACGTTCTTAGCCATTTTGTCTCTGGTTACTAAGTTACAAATTTCAAAAGTTACCTCATTCTTCTTTACTGGAACAGTTTCATTCTTCTTTAACTTTTTCGCTCTTGCCTTTTCTAGTGGTAAACTATCATCCGACGTATAGTCCGCATCGGAATCATTAAAATCCTCATGGACATCGTCGACATCATCATCCTCTTCGGACCCTTCACTCCTTTTTCCATCTTCATCATTAAACATATCATTTTCCGATTCGTTTTTAATTTCTACTTCCACATTTAGCTGTATCGGTTTACTATCATTAATCTCTTCATCGTATTCTATGTGCACATCGTAATGATCGGGTTCGTAGTGCTTCGCTTTCAGCGGTGACGTTAGATTGTTATTCTCCCTGTTAACTGTTGCTAGATTCTCTTCAGACAACTATAAATGGGATAAACTTCATAAATAATGAAGTCGTAAATATTCCGTTTGTTTTTTCTTCTAATTTAGTTGTTTTACGCGCATATATATTCAGAATCTATACATACAATAAGAACGTGACTGTAATGTGTCTGCACCTTTTTGAATTTTGTGAAAAAACTGTTGCAGGTGTCAAGGAATAAGTAATAAGATGCATTTCAATCATTTTTAGAAATGTCTGTCTGTCTGTTTGTATGAAAACGCATCACTGCTAAAGTACTGCGTTCACGGTAAGCCCTCACCAAGAAAATCATAAAGCACATACTCGAGTAACATTTAGTCTTGGTCTATCAAAAGCTATTATAATTTTAATGACCACGCGACTTAAATACGAGAGAAAGGTAGATAGTAATTCGACTTTATCAAGTCAGATGACTTCATTCAGATGACTTTATTAGTCACTGTTTTGAACATAAGGTGCCACGCGGACGGAGTCGCGGGCACAGTTATATTTGTGCCAAAACAACAACATTGAAGAAAAGGGTATATGTGTTAATATAACCAAATATGTTACATTTTAAGTATATAAAAGAAACTGATTCATTCGATGCAGTAATGGCTCAGTACTGTCATATTTCGACAACATGTTAATCTTATTTTATATGACGGTTACGTACATTGCATCCGGCTCGAAGGACCAAAATGTATGGGTGTGGAGCAAGTCCTTGTCTTACTTCTTAGGATACCCGTTTGTGAGAATAAAGCTGGTTGTTAAATTGCAATCAGTTTTATCTGCCATGCTGAAGCTATTACTGGTATCAGCATGAACGGGTCGGCTCGCCCGGGTTACTACCACCATCTCACAGAAACACCGACGTGAAGTAACAGTGCTTGCATAGTTGCGTTTCGTTCGGGCAATGAGAGCGCCGGAGGCCCACCCGCCCCCTCCCCCTCCGTCCCTCTCCTCCTCCTCTTCCCATACCTCAAACATAGACTGGCAACGCACTTGCGACTCCTCTAGTGTTGCTAGTGTCCTTGGACGGTGGTGATCACTTAACATCAGGTGACCCACCTGTTCGTTTGCCTCCTATAATATAAAAAAGCGGTGCTGCTATGCATGCTAATTGAGTGCTAGAACGCGGCTAACAATTCAAGTAATAAATATAATTTGAATTCAAATGTGCTGATGCGCATATAATAACTAAGGCAACATGTAATGTACGTAAGCGTACAATGTAAGTTCGATTATGAGTTTGACCTCATCTATACTAATATTATAAAGAGGTAAAGTTTGTGAGTTTGTGACGTTATAAGGGGTAATCTCAGGAACTACGGGTCCGATTTGATCAGTGTTATATAGCTCATTTATCAGAGAAGGTTATAGGCTATATATCATCACGCTAAGACACATAGAAGCGGAGCAGCAATGAAGAATGTTGCAAAATCGGGGTATTTTTCCCTTTTCAGAACTTCCGCTGCGTTTTAGCGCAAAATAACCATTCCACGCGTACGAAATCACGGACAGAAGCTATTAACTAATTATATTATCTATACTAAGGTAAAGAGGTAAAGTTTGTGAGGTTGTAGGGGGTAATATCTGGGAAGTCAGAGAAAAAATGGTAAAACGTTTCTTACGAACGCTGCCTTAACGATGAGAGATATATGATTGAGTTCTAGAAAAAAGTTGTAGCTTGATAATGCCTATTACCGCACAACGAAGTGGGCACGGGCCAGCTAGTGTAAAATACAATTAATGTCCAGTAGAAAACACTCACGTGACGCTGTTTCTTCAGTATTTCCATCATAATGGAGTTCGCCCTGAGGCTTTTGCTCCGGAAACGGCTGTGACTGAGTAAACGTGTCGCGCATTCCGGACACAGCTTCTGTGGTAGTTTGTCCTCATGTTCCAACTGTCACAATCTAGACTTTTACTATAACCATAATTTTATCCAGCGGGAGGTTTTGGCGGGATTTTAATCTGCCATGTGTTCTATATTTAATATTGGTGGTGTTTTACGTAACATAGTTCGGTTATTGTGTACAAGTGAAGGGGATGGAAAATAATACCATGGAGTATTAAAGATGCCGACAAAAACTCCCCGGAAATTTATAACAAGAGGACCGCCATCTTGTTAGAACATTGAAATCATTACAAGACTTGTAATATTATCTACTCGACAATGCTGGTAATAATTTGGAAAATAGTTGCCAAAAATAAAATTGGAGAATTGATCAGTTGATGAGGTCTTCAGAACGCATTGAACAACGTAGGTTCGAATCCTGGTGACAGAGTCATAGCTTCCGGTGAAGGAAAACCTCGTGACGAAATCATAGGGGATAGTTTCTAAGTCCGCCACCCGCTAGTGTACAAGTTGAAAATCTGGTTCCATCTGGTTTACTAACTTAGATAATATCGTCATTGTACCGCGGTGCATTTAATCTGAGACCTTTTTAAAGCCAGGATTCAATATGTATTTAACTTTTTTAATTTCATAATCAAAAAATATGTTAGTTATTTGAAAAGATAAACCAGATCGAGTTTCTTGGCGGTTCTTCTCGATGACTGGGTTGTTTTCCGAACCGGTGGTAGTTTTGACGTTCATAAGTGCCTTCTCAGGCCCTAAATTGAATAAAGAGTATTTTGATTTTGATATAAGTTAGGTGCAACGCAGCGGTCCGTTCTGAACACAACAGTCGGAATTTATTTCGGTTTAGTTTATAAAATAATTTCTAAAACTAACCACGATTAAAACCAAAAACCTATAAAATTCAAAATGATCAGTAGTTATCGAGAACAAGTTCTAGAACGGGCTTAAAAATTGAGAAGTTTGAAATTGAAAATAAAAAAAAATTTAAAGAAAAGCATAAGGTACAACATTTTTTTTAACTCGATTTAAATTTTGAAATTCAACAATCTTTATTTGTTATATATGTCATTTCTATAAAGGGCATGTAATACAAAAATAAATGAAAAGACATCAAATTCAGACCATATTTCAAGAAAATTATGCCCAAAGAAAAAGAAAAAAAGAAACGTTTTTTTAATTCGATATCTTTTGAACGGGTGGGTATCAGAAAATCTCAAAATTAATAAGGTTTATTCTGAGGGTACTGAAACATATCAGAAAATTAAGGCAATAAAAAAAATTCAAACCGTCCCTTTTCGCATGGAATGTCCTACATATATCTTGTCAGAGGTATAGGAAAGAATAGGGGATACCTTTCATCTAGGGAAAAAAGAGAGGGGTTTATCTTTTAATAGATATTAGATACTAGATACTATTATACCTTTTGCTAGCTTATAGGGAGCATAGGCGCGGGCAATAGCTAGTATATGCTGGAGAGATAAACCAGATGGAGTTTATTGGCGGGTCATCCTGATGAGCGGATTCTTTGTCCCAATCGATGGTAACTTTGACGTTCATAAGCATCTTTATTAGGGCCTACATTGAATACAGTATGTTTGCCTTTCTATGTAAATATGAGTAAAATTATACTCTCATTTTTGTGTTATACTTATGTACTATGTGAACTACTATTACTATGTGTGTGTGTGCATATACCAGGTGAAAGGTTAGACACTCGCAGCTTTCTAGGATATGACACTTCATGGTCACATTTAACACCTTAAAAAAAAATCAAAACAAATACTAATAGACAACAAAGAAAACGGTAGGTAAAGTTTAGTCTAAGAATTTCAAAAGTATCAATAATAACTTAAATAATCTTAGGCTGAATAACCGGTGATAAAATTTACGAGCTGCGACCCGGAGTTAATAACTTTGGATAATAAAAGGGACAATAGAAAGAAAGAAAGAAAGAAAGAAAGAAAGAAAGAAAGAAAGAAAGAAAGAAAGAAAGAAAGAAAGAAAGAAATACATTTATTGCCATAGTATAAGTGTACAAAAAAAACCTTAACCGTAAAAAAGTAAAAACTATGACAAAGAGACCTAGCGTCAGCGTATTGCCGCCTTTGAAAACAGCGCTGGTTTTCAGCTAGGCCTCAAAATTTCCCGGCTGAAATACAAGTAAACATTACTTATTATTTCGCGCCCAAGTCGTAAACATAAAACTTAAAATATCTATCTATTGCTATACATATAAATAAATTAAATTAAATAACCCTTTTGTTTGTTCCAACTTCGAAAAATAATCCTTTGTTAGTTGGACAGCTTCACTTTCAGTCCACCCGACGGTCATTGACACTGTGCTTTGACATAGACGCGTACAGGATTGCATATAATTTTTGAATGTTTCTAAATAATTAGGTCAAAAATTAAGCACCTATTTTTTATTGATTTAGAGTGCAGATTTAGAGAGTAGATTTTTATCGAGTGCAGAGTGTCCTCCATAATGTCCAGCTGTCTAAACATTCACCTGGTATATATGTATTACATATATATTTACTTGTTTAGCAACGTACTAATGCCAGGGATGATTTTTTTTTGTTCTATTTTAGACATTGTGCTCTGAATCAACTTCAAATCTCTTGTTGATTTATTTTCGTTGAATTTGATAAAAATATACATGACACTGGCAGAATTGTGAAAATTTCCACAGGGGCCATAGACTAATAAATAAAAATATATATTTCAATTTTGATACAAAAATCGTAAGTACTTACCGTGATTCCCGTGAGATCTTCGTAGGCCTGTTTGAAATTGCTCATCCTCAGGGACAACATTTTCCCATAACATGAGACTAAGCAGATCCTGCAAACCTGAAATTAACGTTAACCATCATTATTTTTTGTTTATTTTATGTTTTTAAATGCTTTATTCAATTTAGACCCTGAAAAGACAAATAACCCCTTAGAAGAACCTAACTTCTGATGTTACAGGCGTCCATAGGCTGCGGTGACCGCTTTACATCAGGCGGCCCGTATGCATGTTTGCTACCGTCGTGGTATAAAAAAAAAGAACTGTCAAGAAACTCGATCGGGTTCATCTATCTTCTAATATAGATAGTTACATTCGTTTTTAGTGGATGCACAGTGAGGGATGTCATTTCGAGGCATTCCTTCGATGGTGACATTGTTCACATATTGATCCACTTTTATAACCTAAGCCTAAACCATAGCATGGTGTTAAGGCTTTCTCTTACTCTGCCAGACTAGCAACCATGTTTCAAGTTGAAAATCTGTCACCACGCAACTGTTGCTGTGTTCCAGCACAGGCACTTGAATACCAGTCTCTTTAGATATAGCATGTCAGCTATCTTACATGGGAGTTTTTTTTTATCGTAGCACGGCAAAGTGACTGCCCTTTGCCTGATGGTTATCACAGTACAGTCCAAAAACAACGGCAACCACCGAGTGACACTCTATCCATCGCTGGTCGCCGCTGTCATGCCGGCCTGCGAATAGCTGGATATGTACAGGTTGATCCCGAAACGCGACCCGCAGAAGCGAATCACTATGACGGGCTTTTTCGCCATATACATGGTAGTTTCGCAATTGCCTCGTTCGTTATTCAGCAGGGTGTACCACGTGCAGGTGAGGTTGGCTTGGTTGTCTCAAGTCTTATGATGTTATTTGACACCCCTTACACCCCAATATTGTGGTCAAACATTAAGACCTATAAAGTATAAAAAAACAGGGTGTGTCCTAAAAACACAGATAGAAGTGACACTATCGTATTACAGTAAAAAATACAACAAAATGCCAACGTCACGCAGTATTCCCAGGCAGTCAACAATCCAAATATTGACCGCACCTGACGTTGCTTAACGTCGGTGATCGGACAAAAACCGGTGTTTTCAACACCCTATGCGACACAGTGTTTAGCCCCACTATTTGAATACACACAAAAACGTTGCCGATCAGAATTTCAAAGCCATACATACCATTTTAAAGGTTCCTTTCAAAAAGTGTCGCTAATCAAACCAATTCGAAACCATAAAGTTGTTTATTCAAATATTAGTACTTACTTTCAATGTTGATATTTCTTCATACATGCACTTGTTTGGATCCTGAAACAACACATTATTTTAGAGTTTCTTAAGGGTGACCCACATTTACAGTTTTTTTTTTTACAATAGTGTAAATCAGAGGACCAGTAGTTCTTGAGACTATCGCATTCAACCAAACAAACCCCCAACTTTATAATATTAGTATAGACTTAAAAATCTGTGGAATGTGAATTGTACATACTTGCAAAACGAAAGGGACAGCTCCAACCTTGACCTTTCTCAGACCATTTCTAGTCTCATAGAGGTCTTCAGAGAGGAAGTGCTCAGAACAGACGGCACTACGTTCTTTCGGTTCCCATTTCTCTTTGCCCAATGATTTCAGCCAGGAGCTTCGTAATGATGTCTCATTCGGAAATCTGAAAAAAGAATAACTTCTTTAGCTTTCTATGTTACATATTGTTATAAATAGACTTTTTTTATTTTTTTATTGTAGCACGGCAAAATGACTACACTTTGTCTGATGGTAAGCACAGTACAGTCCACAAACAATGGCGACCACCGAGTGACACAGTATCCATCGCCGGTCGCCTCTGTCATGCCGGCCTGCAAAAGGCTGGATATGCTCGGGCTGATCCCGAAACGCGACCCGCAGAAGCGTATCACTATGACGGGTTTTTTCACCGTATACATGGTGGTTGCGACCCAGACCAGGCTGTAAAACCTTACCACTCCGCATTCGCCATTGCCTCGTTCGTTATTAAGCAGGGTGCACCACGTGCAGGTGAGGTTTGCTTGGATGTCTCATGTCTTAGATGTTATTCGACACCCCTTACACCCCCCATGACAGACATGACATTCTGCAGGATAAATTCCTGAAATATTCTCAATTCAGATAAAAAGGAACTATATTATTACATTACCAATAACAATCACATCATATGCAATTCCTCCTCTCCCTCTGTTCTTTTCTTACCCTTCTGTATAAATATATTAATATGAATACAATTAAACTTATAACACCAATATTACTTAGTAAAATCAAATCAAATCAAATCAAATATACTTTATTCAGTTTAGGCCCTAATAAGGCGCTTATGAACGTCAAAACTACCACCGGTTCGGAAAACAACCCAGTCACCGAGAAGAACCGGCAAGAAACTCGATTGGGTCCATCTTTTTAACATAAATATATATTTCAAATACATTATACGTTACAATACCGTTTTTAGTGGAAAATAATAATACTATACACAATTTTTAAATAGATGTCATCGAAATCAAAATATCCTTTATTCAATTTAGGCCCTGAGAAGGTGCTTATGAACATGAAAGCTACTACCGGTTCGGAAAACAGCCCAGTCATCAGAAGAACAGGCAAGAAACTCAATCTGGTTTATCTTTTCATGTCATATATTTTTACAGTAACATAAATATGTACATTCCTTATCAGTGGATGCACAGATAGGGGTGTCACATCACTTCACATATTGATCCACCCTATAATAGCCTTTAGATATTAAAACCCTTGATTTGGTTCTTGAACTCACTATCAGGCAAATCGGTAATGTATTTTGGGACTTTATTATAAAACCTAACACTATTACCTAAAAAACTGTTTTTGGATTTAGTGAGCCTGAAGCATGGAATGACCAATTTGTTGCTGTTTCTAGTATTTAATTTTTTTTTTTATATCATAGGAGGCAAACGTACAGGTGGGTCACCTGATGTAAGTGATCACCACCGTTCATGGACACTTGCAACACCAGGGGAGTCACAAGTGCGTTGCCAGCCTGTGTTGGGGGGAAGGAAGGAAAGGGGAAAGTGGAAGGGGAAGGGAGGTGGGTCTCCGGCGCTCTCACTAACCGAACGAAACGCAACAATGCAAGCACTGTTACTTCACGTCGGTTTTCTGTGAGAGGGTGGTACTACCCCGGGCGAGCCGACCCATTCATACTGAAATCAGTAATAGCGTCAGCGGAGCTCTACCACCATTAAATTATGCTAGTCTTTTACTAGATCCAACATATCTAAGTTTTTGCGGACATCGATTAAATTATCAAGATCACTTATTAACGCTCTGTACTGAACTATTAACAAAGTTTAACTTTGAGTCCAAGAGATGGAGTCACCAGAATTTTAAATGGCACTATGGTTTAGTCTACGTAATGACTCAACAATGGGATCAATGTACCGATGTGCTTGTTAGGGACTACAACTAAGCACGCTACACGATTTCACCATTGTTGAGACCTCTTAGTGTTGCGTTAATAGAAAACTACGTCCCTATACTTGTGTCTTTTGTTGGGATATACTCATTCATTATGGTATATTATCTGTAAACAGGGTTTTATTTATTCTTTTTCCCTTATCAAACTGAAATAGTTTAGAATATTATCCGATACAAAATATATATAAGGGTTGTTGAGGTATGTATGCTTGGTACACATATATGTTTCAACAACTCATATATGTATGAATAGTTAGCTTAGCTTAGGTTAGCTCAGATAGGTCGCGAATTGCACGTAACAGCCAAAGCCGAGGTGTGCCGCGCACCCTTGAGCTAGTTGTCAAAATAAAATAGGCTGAGTGCCTTAAGCGCTCGCCTTAGTAGTCCGGTGAAGCTGTTAAGACCTTGCTGGGTCAATAGCGTAGTCAGTTCGAAAAAAAAAAAAAAAAACTGTTAACAGTGTAGTACAGTATTTGTAACTCTCTCTGTCTCTCTATCCCTCTACAGGTAATAAATTCTCTCTTTCGGTACAAGTGTTATACTCCGCATGCCTCTTCCACACGTTATAAACTCTAATCGTTGTGTTATTCTTAACTGTACTATATATATTTACTAACTTAGTTGTTTAAGAATTTACTAATCCCAATGATGAATTGTCCTTTTGTGTTATTTTAGATATATATTAGGAGTACAAATAAGTGTAAAGTTAATATATTAATTTATTATCTTTGGTTATTCCATAAAAAAATGTCGACAAAAGAAAATACTCTGTAATAGAAAGGAAACAACCGAAATTATCATAGTGGACAAATTGAAGTCCTAATAATGCATTAATAATGGTGTTTGTTATAACAAAAAACTTTCTATAACATAGAAATTAGTTCAATTTGATTGGTTTACTTACCACAATGCCATTTATTTGTTCTCTTCCCACCTTATACAAAAACTCTTAATAACGAAAAAAAAATCTTGGACCTCTGAACTTTGTTATAGAGAGCTTTCACTGAACTTATACCAATTAAATTTGTAAGACTCCATTCCTAGCAATTACATAATCAAAGGAAACTTTATCATGTCACATTGTAGAAGCAATTATGGACAACAATAAAGAACTTGTAGGTGGTAGAGCCACCCTGAAGCTATTACTGGTTTCAGCATGAATGGGTCGGCTCTCCCACTGTACTACCACCCGACACACAGATACACCCATGTGAAGTAACAGAGCTTGCATTGTTGCGCTTCGTTCGGTCAGTGAGAGAGCTGGAGGCCCACCTCCCCCTCCCTCCCTCTCCTCCTCCACTCCTTCAAACACAGGCTGGCAATGCACATGCAATTCCTCTGGTGTAGCAAATGTCTATGGATGGTGGTGATCACTTAACATCCGGTGACCCACCCGTTAGTTTTCCTGCTATGACATAATAAAATTTAAAAAAACGATAAGCAAAGTCTCCATCACATTATTTCTGTGTTCTATTGGTTTTTCTAAAATACTCAATGAATTTTGATATGGTTTTCACTATCATAAATATTGTGATCAATGTGCTGCGAATATAGTTGTCCTATGTCATTGTGTAAAATTAAAATTGTGTTCTACAGCAAAGATTACTGAAAATTTATTAGTAAAAAAGTTTTTATTAAGCAGGATGTTACTTCTTTTTTAAAGTTCAGAATATATATTTAATTTTCTAAAATTTATGACTGATGTACTAATCAAGGTGTGATGCCTTAGACAACCTAATAAAAAAAAAAAAAAAAAATATACCATATCATAACAACAGTACAAGCCATGAAAATGTATTCTCAAAATAATATATAGAAATTATCATTTGACTATGATGTGTGGGATTTGATGAGAAAATTATTAAAATAAAATTTGAAATCAAAGGAGAATGATAATAAATAGTTAAATAACTATATTGTAGCTCGAAGATCTCAACAAACTAGTTAAAAATGAGTATAAGATAAGTTGATTCGATGAAGGTTGACTATAAAAGAGATTACGCGACTTTTTCAAAGTTTGTTATAAAAACTTGTAACTTACACGTGAAAAGTGATCCCCTGAGATTTTGATATACGTCTGGAGTCATTCTTGCATCCAGTCACACAGCACCGCATTTTATTTTCTTACTTTACTACATTGATAAGAAATTCTATAGCACAAGTTTTATTCACAGTGTTCTTTCAAATCATCTTCGTTTAATTTTGATGAAACGAATTACACTTTAATTTAATATTGCCACTTAATCAAATATTTGTAAACAATATTTTGTTTCGACAATATAATAACAATTCTAAACAACAAAAATTGAAAACAAATACATATAACCACAGAGTAACTTATATAAACATATACCTTTGACTATACGCCACTGTCAATTTACTATTTGTGTTAGTGTTGTCGTTTGAAAAATCAAAATATCTGAAACAGAATATTTGAATACAAAAATGTATTCAAACTATTTATTTTCAATAGCAAATGATAGCTAAAAACTTATAAAAATAACTAATTAACAAAGGATTTAACGCATTCACAGAACCTCAAAAAAAAGTCACAATTAAACCAATAGAAACAAACTCACAAACTTTATCTCTTTATAATATTAGTATAGATTAAGTATTACATATAAAGTACAGATTTACCTTGTGGCTCCATTTGAGGAAATCTTTCTTTTCTTTCTTCTATGTGAAAGCTCTATGAAAAAAACTATACACTGCTTTTTCTCTTTATTTAACCTAGCATCAAAGATATTATAACCAAAGATAAGTTACCTACGGGCTACATGATATTTCGACAAAACAAATGGCACGATAACGCACACATACGTAACCTAATATAGTAACGCCACACTGTCTTAGATACATTGTGGTAGTCCGTTGAACTTGTTAAGACCTGGCTAGGTCAAAAGCGTAGTCAGTTAAAAAAAAAAGATACAATGTGGAAGTAAGACGGCATAATCTCAATATCGGTAGTGAAAAAAAAAAGTTATATGTTGCTTATTTACGGACGGATCGACGAGACAGTCATCAAAAATAAGCTAACTAGCCGTTTTAACAAGACGCTGTCGAAGCGCTTATGACGCATCCATATAGTTATATAATATGATTGTCTAACATGTGATTAAAAGGAAAAGAAAAAATTAATATCTTACATGATATGACGATATTAAAAGAGTAATATAAAGATGTTGGCTTTGTAATGAGGCTAAAGAAAGCAAGAAAACAATAAGCTAACGAAAGTATTAAATTTCAAATTCAACTTATCTGGGACATTTATTTACGAATTTGCGGCCTGTAAGCTAAACATATCTAACTAAACCCAACCCTCTGTTTTATCTATCTTATTTCGTTGCAATGAAGTTTTTATCCCACAAATAAAAAAATATCACTGGTGTTTATATATTTCGTTTTAGTGTCTATACATAAAAATCCACCTTTAAAATTTTTACAGGCACATGATAACATATGTTTTATACAGTCTACTTGAAACCGCTATAGCTAGTAACCGTAAAAAATCTAACGTGAAAAGAGATACAGAACTCCTAAAAAGCAAAAAAAAAAAACAAACCTAGGTACATGTAGTATTTTTAGTTTAATTACTGCCAACATTGCTTAGAAAATCCATTTTAGTTCTTTCCTATCCTATGTAGGCAATTTCGCCAAGGTCAAGTGTGACAAACACATAGAAACTTCTTAGATTTCATTGCATAAAGTTGTCCCAATCGCGCGCTTTTTTAATATTGCCATTTTTATAGAAATGTTTTATTTATTAAAAAGAGCATAAAAGGCATGCAACGGCAATCATGTAAAAAATATTGAAAATGTAATTGGAACGTAAGAGCAAATTGACGGATGTCAAAACCTTTATATCATTTACATGTGTTATGTTGTGTAAAATTTAAGCAGTAGTGTGAGTAATGTTTATTATAATTAATTTAATTTGCTTGTAATGCATTTTATTTAAAAAAAATAGCTTTCTGCACTTCTCCATATAAAGTATAACTATGCCAAATTTCAACTTCATCCGTTCGCGCAATTCGCTTAAAAACTTTGTACCCCCGTTTTGGCTTCACGTATTAATATATAAGATATATATATTATCTATATGCACGTGTGTGGAGGGGATATGTGTAGTGTTGTCGTAGTGATGTAAGATTTTGTGTCATTGTATCGCGCGAACAGCGCACACAAAGGCTACCCGTCGAGAGTGTAATTTCGTATATTATGAGGGTACAAGCATAAAATGTATGATAACCCTTTCAAAAATATGACTATTAACGAAACGCGACAATTATCGCAAGTCACTGTACTTAAAGATAATAACACTCAACTGAAGTCGTTTTAAAACGGTAACAAAATAATACCTCGTATATAATTTAATAAGTGACATCTATTGGCATACTTTTGAAATAATCTGTTTTTTTAAATCGATAAAATACACTCGGGATCAAATACCATTCTGTTTTATATTTATTTGAAAAATATTGTAACTGCCACGACTTATTTTTTACGAAGCTACATGTAGGTACTTCGTTTTTTTTATCCAACAAAAACTTAACGACAGCTACTAAGCTACGACGCAAAAATTACAGTAATCTGAGTCCTTTTTATCCTCAATTTTTAATTGAAAGAAAAGAATATCGTAATAAAGAAGGTGCAAGGAAGTTACCTTAGCTCCAATTTGATTCCCGCATTGCCCGATCTGTACGTGCACGAATTCCCTCATTTTTAAATACAAAGTTAAATAATTAGTCAGAAACTACAATACGCGTTTAATTTTATCAAATTTATCGAGCATTTAATGAAGTGAACAAAGTTTTCTTTAATTCAACCGCCCGTAGTCGACCGCTAAAAAAAATCACAAAAAAGAACAAAGTAGTAATCAATGTTGCCAGCAATATTACAAGCAACGTTAAAAGATACACTATTCTTCTTTCTTTATCTTATTTTTGGCAACCAATCTTCTAGTAGATTATTACTGCCATTGTTGATAGCTAATGGTATACGTTTCTTGCGATAATTTTAATGAACTAACAAGATGGTGGCCGTCTTGTTAAAACTTTCCAGGGTGTTTTTGTGGCAAGTCACAGTTGTGGCAGTTTTAACAGTAGCTTCCATGTAATTACTTGTTGCATTTATTTTACATAGATAGATATGCTGGATTTAGTAAAAGAATTGAATTGAATTGAATTGAATTGCTTCAGGCTCACTAAGACTAAAAACAGTGTTTTAGGTTGGTTTTAATTTTAAGTGTTAGGTTTTATAAGAAAGTCCCAAAACACATTATCGATTTGCCGGATAGTGAGTTCAAGAATCATGTCAAGCGGGTTGTAATGTCTAAAGGCTATTTATGTAGGGTGGATCAATATGTGAACGATTGTAACGTCTGAAAATGACGCCTCTCTCTGTGCATCCACTGAAAACGAATGAAACCATTTATGTTTTGTGTAGATATATTACATGATGAGATAAACCATGTCGAGTTTCTTGCCGGTTCTTTTCGATGACTGGGTTGTTTTCCGAACTGGTGGTACCTTTGACCTTCATGAGCATCTCCTCAGGTCCTGAAGTGAATAAAGAATAAAGTGAAAAAAAATGATTTGATTAGATTTGAAGAGGTCAAGAACTACTCGTAGATATCGATCATTTTTATTAATTTTACATTCCGACTATATCTAAAGGAAATAATCATGATATCTTAAATAAATACAAAGTTTAAGTAATGTTTTACGAAACTACGATTTTTATAGGTATTATGCGTTTAGCAATATGTGTTTCTTATATTAAAATAATAAATGAGCAAACGAAGCCAAGAGTATCAAATAGTAAGAAAACATATATTATTGCACTTATATTTGCATGTGTATATTTTGGGAACTCTTGGAGAGAAAAGGGGCAGCTCGCAGCGCCAAATCACACCTTAAAACCAAACTTTTCTGTATATATTTTTTTGTTAATAATTAATCTTAGCAAGCCTAAAAATATTATAGGTTTAGGTTATACAAATTTCGTACATATTAATCGTAAACATATTAATTCGTCTTTGTTGATATACTTCTCGATTATTTTATCATCTTCGTTTTGTCAAAGTCATATTTAATGCCACCATATTGTTTTGATTCTTCTCTTTTTGAGAATTAAATAAGCTAAGCAGGAACCATTCAGATCTGTTTCCTCTAGGTATCAAAATTTATTCAAGCCACAAAAGCATAAAAAAAAAATTATTTGACTCTTGTTTAAAAAAAAATTCGCAGTCGTGACCGTAATATGGAGTATGTAAAAAATTAATAAATAATTAGTACTATAACCGTATGAAAGGATATTACGGTTTTCTTTGCGCTTCCAGAGGTATCCTGATTTTTCATGTCAGCTTCATACAAATTTTTCGCAAATAAAATATAACTTGTCAGTTTTTAAGCCAAATTAACTCAAGTGACCATAGGAGTATAATAATAGTATACTGAGACTATTCCAAGCAAAAAAAACGACACTTAAAAATAAAAGGCCCTAAGTTTATTAAAGCCGATTTTCAGCCCAGTGTGCGGCAGGGAGGCAACACAAAACAATTATCTGGTACATACTGAGATCTGGTAACAATCATGTCAACTGTCATCTGTCTAGTGCTCCGTAGTCTGGAGTTTGTGAATATTTTTTGTTAGGGTCGAAATAAAAATGGGTTATTTATGACTTTATTAAAACAAATATCTACATTTATAAACGTAATTTGACGTAACTATATGTATGAAGTTAAATGCGACTTGAAATACTAAGTATTTTCATACTTATAGAGTAAAATCTATACATAAATAAATATACGAACAATAATGTTAAAGAGTGTGAAAATAGATTAGCCGACAATTATAAGTTAGAATGAGGTGTAGCGTTCATAACTGCTTTAACGACACAAGAAGAACAACGAAGAGCCATGGTATCACTTTTCATATGTAAGTTAACACACTACAAGTTTTATAATTGTATCAATATTTTTTTGTTAAAACTAGACAGAGATATTAAGTTTGAAGAGGTTTTAAACATGGTAAAGTTTATTTATCAGAGTGTTAGTAAGTCGTATTCTTGTCTTTTATATCTTAAGTAATTGATGGCACTAATGATATTCTCAATACAAAATAAAATCGTGACAAACTGAGAAATCGGCTCTCCATTAACGGCTGTCGCTTTCACGTCACCTTAGAAGCCTCTTCTCGACTGTTAGATAATATACTAATTAGTTCTGAAACACTACAAAGCTTTATAGTCTGTTAAAGTCCCTTGTAGTTGCGTCCAATTCAGATACAGAACTTGCTTCTTTACTAGGTTTGTTGTATGCTGAATTTTGAACACAGCAATTAATATTTTCAATACAAAATAAAATCGTGACAAACACTGAGAAATCGGCTATCCATTAGCGGCTGTCGCTTTCACGTCACCTTAGAAGCCTCTTCTCGACTGTTAGATAATATACTAATTAGTTCTGAAACACTACAAAGCTTTAGAGTCTGTTAAAGTCCCTTGTAGTTGCGTCCAATTCAGATACAGAACTTGCTTCTTTACTAGGTTTGTTGTATGCTGAATTTTGAACACAGCAATTAATATTTTCAATACAAAATAAAATTGTGACAAACACTGAGAAATCGGCTATCCATTAACGGCTGTCGCTTTCACGTCACCTTAGAAGCCTCTTCTCGACTGTTAGATAATATACTAATTAGTTCTGAAACACTACAAAGCTTTAGAGTCTGTTAAAGTCCCTTGTAGTTGCGTCCAATTCAGATACAGAACTTGCTTCTATACTAGGTTTGTTGTATGCTGAATTTTGAACACAACAATTAATATTCTCAATACAAAATAAAATTGTGACAAACACTGAGAAATCGGCTATCCATTAACGGCTGTCGCTTTCACGTCACCTTAGAAGCCTCTTCTCGACTGTTAGATAATATACTAATTAGTTCTGAAACACTACAAAGCTTTAGAGTCTGTTAAAGTCCCTTGTAGTTGCGTCCAATTCAGATACAGAACTTGCTTCTATACTAGGTTTGTTGTATGCTGAATTTTGAACACAACAATTAATATTCTCAATACAAAATAAAATTGGGTATGATTTTTTCCTTAAGGATTGTGGTAGTTTTGTGGCTTTTCTTTGAACACTTTCTAGAAGGTGGATATCTTTCTGGAAGTAGGGACTCCATATCTGGAAGCCATATTCTTCTATAGGTTTCTTTTTCTTTATGTGACTTGGTCGCAACTACAATGCACTTGTAACGCTATCATACCACATAGTAACAGCCAAGTCGCGACATAATTCACCATTTACTTGTAACCATTGCGACACAGCGGCCACCTGCAGCATCAGGTGACAAGTACAGGGAATTGGGCTCTCGGCATCACCGTGGCATCGTGAGACTCGCCTCATGCATTGAATCGTGAGTTGAAGCCACTATTCGTTCAGACTTCGTCGAACGGTGTAGTCACTTCTGTTAGGTTTATTTAGTTATATTAAAGTTATATTAAATATTTATTATTAAAAGTGCATTTTTTTCAATCTCCCAGAGGCACCCCACATAATTCACTTGTAAATAAACCAATTAAATATACTAGAAGGTTTGTAGTGTTTCAGAAGTAATGAGTATATTATCCAACAGTCGAGAAGAGGCTTCTAACGTGACATGAAAGCGACAGCCGTTAATGGATAGCCGATTTCTCAGTGTTTGTCACAATTTTATTTTGTATTGAGAATGTCACGTTAGAAGCCTCTTCTCGACTGTTGGATAATATACTCATTACTTCTGAAACACTACAAACCTTCTAGTATATTTAATTGGTTTATTTACAAGTGAATTATGTGGGGTGCCTCTGGGAGATTGAAAAAAATGCACTTTTAATAATAAATATTTAATATAACTTTAATATAACTAAATAAACCTAACAGAAGTGACTACACCGTTCGACGAAGTCTGAACGAATAGTGGCTTCAACTCACGATTCAATGCATGAGGCGAGTCTCACGATGCCACGGTGATGCCGAGAGCCCAATTCCCTGTACTTGTCACCTGATGCTGCAGGTGGCCGCTGTGTCGCAATGGTTACAAGTAAATGGTGAATTATGTCGCGACTTGGCTGTTACTATGTGGTATGATAGCGTTACAAGTGCATTGTAGTTGCGACCAAGTCACATAAAGAAAAAGAAACCTATAGAAGAATATGGCTTCCAGATATGGAGTCCCTACTTCCAGAAAGATATCCACCTTCTAGAAAGTGTTCAAAGAAAAGCCACAAAACTACCACAATCCTTAAGGAAAAAATCATACCCAGACAGACTGATTGCACTGCACCTGACTACTCTCGAAGAAAGACGCCTTCGTGGTGACCTCATAGAAACATACAACATAGTTAGTAATAAATACAACCTGCCATACTTATGTGAAATGTATATTTTAAGAGACACAACAAGATCTACAAGAGAGATCTACAAGATCTACAAATCAAACTAAAATAAGTCGATCACTTTCACACAAAACAAGTGCACACAATTTCCTCAGTAACAGAGTGGTTCTGAACTGGAACCGATTGCCTGACGAAGTAGTATCCGCTAGTTCTGTCCATGGTTTTAAAAACCGACTCGACAAAAAAAATCGACATAGTGCGATATAGACGTATCAGCAATTATGCTGCTTGTCTATTAACTATAAATAAATAAATAACCTTGCTTCTTTACTGCATTTGGTGTATGCTGAATTTTGAACACAACATCGTAAAGCATTATACCAGTTGTATGGAGGCTTACACAATTGTTATGCCCCAATATCCAAACATGTGTATTTGTGTTTACATATAATTTTGTAATTTTTTTGTAAATTCTGATAAGGTACAACATAGGTTTTGTTTTATGTCAAAAAAGGAGGCAAACGAACAGGTGGGTCACCTGATGTCAAGTGATCACCACCATCCATAGACACTAGCAATACCAGGAGAGTCGCAAGTGCGTAGCCAGCCTCTGTATGGGGGAGGGGCAGGGAAAGGGGGAAAGAAGATGGACCTCCGGCGCTCTCACTGACCGAACGAAACGCAACAAAGCAAGCACTGTTACTTCACATCGGTTTTCTATGAGAGGGTGATACAACGCCGGGCGAGCCGACTCATTCATGCTGAAAACGGTAATAGTTTCAGCATGGCTCTACCACCATTAATATATAATTATTAGTTCTACATATCAAACATCTTTTTATTGTGTTGTCAACCATTCGTGGATTGCCCATCATTTTAATCCTCTAGCTCTGTGATTCCTCAAATTGTGTATATAGACCCAAGTACCCAGGGCTCTATATATTAAGTTTGGTATTTTTATTTGTTTTAATACAAATTTATACAATTTGTATATATTTAGAATAATATTTAATACAACAACAGTATTTTTCTGTCAAATTTAATAATACTCTAAATAAATACTTAAATTTAAAAAATACGTCATTGAAAATAAAATGAGATCCTTTTTTATATTAATACCTCTTATCATATTAATACCTCATAAGTACAAAACTTATTTGATTAATTTATAAATGCCATAATATGATAGATATACTGGGTGACTGGTTACTCGTTAGCAATATTTTTACAGGATACTCAGTACTTGATACTCGATCTAAATCGATTATATAAATAGCAGCTTAATTTTTCACTTAATTATGTAGAAAATACAAAAATCATAGTCAATCCTCTACTCGTCTATGTTAAAGCACATTATCAATGACCGTAGGGTGTAGTAAAAGTGAAGTGAAAGTGAAGCCAACCAACAAGTAAAGGATAATTTTTTGAAGTTTGAACAAACAGTAGGGTTTATTGTCCGTTTTATTATCAAAAGTTATAAACTAAGGGACGTCGCTCGCAGGTTTTGTCATCGGTAATTCAACCTAGGTCTATTTAAATTTGTACCCATAGTTTTGAGAGTCTTAGAACAAATTTTAACTTAGGTTCTCTTTGTTGTTTGTTAGTATTTGTTTTGATATTATTATTTTATATGTGAACATGAACTATCATACGATTGAAGGTTGTCACTCTTTAAACAGTCACGGTGTATACATATATGCCCCATTTTTCTGAAATTGTACAGACACAGTTGTCTGAGAGAGAGAGACAGGCCTTGAAATCTACATAACACATTATTTTCTGTTGGATTATAGTGATTATCGCACTCTTTAAAAAAATATTCTGTGGTAATTAATATATTAAAATATTACAAAATAATGGCTTAAACGAATGACTAATGACTGAATTGACCACAATAGGTGTATACATCTTAAAAATTAATCAGAATATCAAGTTTCACTTCTACCAAGTGTTAACTACATAGATTTTTTTTCTATCTATACTTATAATAGAAGGGTAACGAGATGAAATCTGACGAATATTTCAGGAAAAATACCCTGGGAGGGCTAAGAATCAAACACATTTCCATAGTTTAAAAAAAATTGTCTATCGGTCTGTCTGTCTGCCGTTTGTACAGGATTCACGCAAAAACTACTTGACGGATCTTGTCAAATGGCAAAAATGTATACACCGGTATAACATATAGGACATGTTTTACATATATGTGTATAATAATTTTAATAAACAATACGAGCCTATGATTTTATTAATCGATGATATTATAATTGGAATTCACGCGGGCGTAGTCGGAGGCACCGCTATTATTAATATAATATAAGGTTTGTGGCAAGACAATGTCTCATTACCAGGTTCTCCAGTAATAATATTAAAAATACAAAAGTAACCGTCTGTTTGTTGCGTTTTTACTACTAAATATATGAACTAATTGATTGAATTAGCCTAGGATCGTAACTAAGGTTACTTTTCGTCCTGAATATAATGAAAGACATATAGGACATATTTTAATGGTGGTGGAGCCACGCTGAAACTATTACTGGTTTCAGTATGAATGGGTCGGGTCGGCTCGTCCGGGGTACTACCTCCCTTTCATAGAAAACCGACGTCAAGTAACAGAGCTTGCATTGTTGCGTTTCGTTCGGTCAGTGAGAGCGCCGGAGGCCCACCTCCCCTCCTCTCTCCTCTCCCTCTCCCTCAGATAACCCTTCCCCCCCAAAGGGTGGCAACGCACTTGCGACTCCTATGGTGTTGTTAGTGTCCATGGACGGTGGTGATCACTTAACATCAGGTGACCCACCTGTTCGTTTACAACCTATGATATAAAAAAAGGAGGAGTCGCGGGAAAAGCTAGTGATGTTAATAAATCATTTCCAGATTTCCAAGGGACCCAAAACTCCGAACAGCGTGGGTGGACGCACTGGGAATGCCAGACTGGGAGCCAAAAGAGAGAAGCGCTATATGCTCGGAGCATTTCAGGAATAAAGACTTCTACGAAACGAGAGCTGGTCTCCGGAAAATCAAGGACGGAGCTGTACCAGTCATAGATCAGGTATTTATTTACAATCGATGGTATTGTAACTAAAGATACGTTACATGATATTTTGATAAAACGAATCGCACAAAAACGCACACATATGTGACGTAATATTGTAACGCCAAGCTGTCTTAGATAAAACGTGGAAGTAAGATGGCATATTCTCAATACCGGTGGCGAAAAAGAAATAGTTATATGTTGCTTAGATACAGGCGAATTGGCGGGGCAACCGTCATCATTAACCTAGCTAGCCAAATTTTAACAAGACGCTGTCGAAGCGCTTATTATTTAATTTCCATGTTCTGATAAGATGGTGGCCGCCTTGTTAGAATTTTCTAGGGAGTTTTTGTGGCAAGTCAAAATCCATGCTCATGTATTATTTCTCATCCATTTGTGCACAATAACCGAACTATATTACGTAAAATGCTACAAATATTACAAAATACAGAGTCAAATAACAACATTATGAATCAGTACTTAAACCTATAAAGCTGAAGAGTTTGTTTGCTCGAACGCGCTAATCTCGGGAAGTCAGGAACAACTGGTACGTTTTGATAAACTCTTTCAGTGTTAGGTAGCTTATTTATCGAGAAATGCTTTATTTCATCTGGCTAACAACAATACGAGCGGAGCACCAATGAAGAAGGTGGTAGATCCACGCTAAAGCTATTACTAGTTTCAACATGAATGTGTCGGCTCGCCCGGTGTAGTACCACCCGACACACAGAAAACCGACGTGAAGTAACAGTGCTTGCATTGTTGCGTTTCGTTCGGTCAGTGAGAGCGCCGGAGGCCCGCGCCTTCCCTCTCTTCTCCCCTTCCCTCCCCTCACCCCTCAAACACAAGCTGGCAACGCTTGCGACTCCTCTGGTGCTGCTAGTGTCTATGGACGGCGGTGATCACTTTACGTCAGGTGTGCGCCTGTTCGTTTGTCTTTTTTTCCTTATGAGAGCTTCCGCTGCGTGTCAGCGTTAGCCCAAAGTGACCATTGCACTTGGACAGAGTTGCGGGGAGAAGCTGACAGACTAAGAACCCGCCAAAAACATCGCTGTATCAGTTACGTATATTATTGGTGATTATAGTAATTATGTATAATATTTTCAGAATAACTATGACGATTTAGACGCGCCGGCCGCGTTACGGGTGAGTTTTTTTTTCTGTTATTCTATGTCTGTATATATATATATATAATAAGAATGTAAATATGATATTTCATGTTCATTGTGATAGTTCATTTCATAACCTATGAAATTGCCGTTTTCTATGAAAAAATTAAACGATTTTTTTTCATGTATTTTTTATTTGTATTAATCGAAGTAATCACTCATGCAATCAATGTAACTTTACCAACGCAGTGGCAGTTTATTGATGCCCTTCTTAAAGAAATCAGCTGGACGGGAGGCAACAGATTCTTCAAAGGCATTTTGTACTGCTTCTCGGGTATTGAATTTTTTTCCGCCAAAGTGTTATCCAAATTCTGGAAAAATTTGTAGTCTGTAGCCGCAAGGTCTGGTGAGTAGGGCGGGTGACGGACAACTTCCAACCGCAGTTCTTGCAACTTGAAGACCGTCTGCTGTTCAGTATGAGGTCGCGCGTTGTCGTGCAGGAGCAGTGGAGACGAGCGATTGACCAATGCTGGTTGAAGATGTGCCAGCTTCTTCATCATTGTGTTCAGTTCTTCACAGTACACATCTGCAGTAATCCTCACCCGCTTTGCACTGCTCAACAGACACACAAATGAAGGAATTTTGAACCGCATTGTTACCTGCGATGAAAAATGGATTCTGTTTGATAACCGCAAGCGCTAAGCACCTAAACAATGCCCTAAACGAAAACTTAACCCTAGAAAAGTGATGGTCACTGTTTGGTGGTCTAGCGCCGGTGTGATTCATCACAGCTTCTTACCAAACGGGGTGAGCATTACTGCAGATGTGTACTGTGAAGAACTGAACACAATGATGAAGAAGCTGGCACATCTTCAACCAGCATTGGTCAATCGCTCGTCTCCACTGCTCCTGCACGACAACGCGCGACCTCATACTGAACAGCAGACGGTCTTCAAGTTGCAAGAACTGCGGTTGGAAGTTGTCCGTCACCCGCCCTACTCACCAGACCTTGCGGCTACAGACTACAAATTTTTCCAGAATTTGGATAACACTTTGGCGGAAAGAAAGCTGCTGCTAATTCAGCCGTAGATTGTGTATCATCAACTTCCACAATCGCCATTAATTCGTCATTGAAGACCAAAGGCTTCGGACGACCGCGAGGTTCATTTGTCAGGTCGAAATTCCCAGAACGGAAGCGAGCAAACCAATAACGGGTGGTGCGTTGGTTTGTAGTGTTCGCTCCGTAAACGTCGTTGATGTTGCGTGCCGCTTGTGCCGCGTTGCTGCCACGACGGTACTCATATTCCTTAATTACTCGAATTTTTAACGTATCCATGATCACAAAAAAGATTGAAATGCGTTGAAAATGTAACACTAATCAATAAACAAATGATTACTTTTGGAAAAAATATTCCATGTTTTTAAAATAAAATTAATTTGAAATAAGAATTCTTAGCCAAACAAAAATTATTTTGACTTGAAATGGCCAGTACTGCAGGACGGCCATTTCATAGGTAAAGACCTATTATCATAGGCGGCAAACGAACAGGCGGGTCACCTGATGTTAAGTGAAAATTGCCGTCCATAGACACTAGCAACATCAGGGGAGTCGCGAGTGCGTTGCCAGCCTGTGTTTGGAGGAAAGGGGGAAGAGAGGAGGGAGGGAGGGGAGGTGGGCCTCCGGCGCTCTCACTGACCGAACGAAACGCAACAATGCAAGAACTGTTACTTCACGTCGGTTTTCTATAAGAGGTTGGTACTACCTAGGACGAGCCGACCCATTCATGCTGAAACCGGTAATAGCTTCAGCGTGGCTCTACCACCTCTAAAATTGTTGAACCTATGCAGTGCCATCTAGTAAGTTGCAATGGTACTTGCGCTGTTACCAATAATACCTGTTAGTATTCCAAAGTTTAGGGAGATGGCGCTTCACGACACACGTATGTGAATAGTTGTTTTTGTAATTAATTCCAGGTCTGCAGGATCTGTCTAGCGACAGGTGACAGTTTGTACCACATAAAAGACTACAAATTGGATGAAATCTTTGAAGATGTTACCGGATTGAATGTGAGGCACTTGTCATTGTTTTTTTGCCCTACCAAGATGGCGAAACCCTTGTTAGAACTTTCCAGGGAGTTTTTGTGGTATCTAACAATTTATCCACCGTGGTATTATTTCTCATCCACTGCATTTGTGCACAATAACCGAACGATATTAAGTAAAATGTCACCAATATTACAAAATATAGAACCAAATAACACAAGATTATGAATATAGAAAGCAATACATGACAGACTCAGATCACGCCAAAAACTCCACCTTTTTTTTTTAACGTGGGGAAATCCCTTATGGGGGAGAGGGTGGGTTATGTCCGAGTTGCACGGACTAAAACCCCACGGTGTACGTCTGCCGCTATAGTTGGGGCGGCACGAGATCTCTACAGACTTCATCGTGCCGCCCCAGCGGTTGGCCCAGTAGCGAAAGCGCCGCCGCCGGGCCCCGTCTTGTTAGGAGACAGCCGGGTACACACCGGCCGTCTCCTCCGTCCGCCGGACCTGTGCAATGGGAAGATGGGTCCCCCGACCCATCCTCCCCGGTCCAGCTACGGTGGGAGGAGGCGATCAATCTGCCGCCTCCTCCTGCCTGTCCTCCGTTGGCGGAGAGGGTCACTTTGAGGATCTTGCTCACGAACCCTCTCCGCCGCCTCCTTCTGCGAGACGACTTCCTCGCAGAAGGCGGCCATTGCGTTCCACACTTCCTCACTGCCGACTCCACCTTGCCAAAAAATGGTTAACATCTACTCCAGCTTTATAATATTAGTATAGAAAAATAAATAACTATTTTACATTCCCATAATAATACTTTAACTTTGTTTTGTATTAACATCTTCACTGTAACACGAGCACGCCCAAAGTTACTGCTTCATTCGGAGCGGACAAAAAGACTGTCAAGGACCATACCCTGTTGAGTTATTATTATGAAAATATGGTAGTCTCATTCAAACCTGATAACCATTTGTGGGCAAACTTCAATACGTGTACAGTATTTACAGGCTGAATGTTTAGACAGTAGCATTATTTATGGAGAATTTTATGCACTCGATTCTCGTTCTAAATGAATTAGAATAGAATACGTGCTTAATATTTGACCTAATTATCTAGAATCATACAAAAATTATACTCAATCATCTAAGGGTCAATGTTGAAACACAATGTCAATGACCGTCAGGTGATTTCATTTTCACTTGAAAGTGAACGTGGGAACGTCAGAAACAAAACAAAAAGGTTTGTAGTGCGTTTTATTATCGAAAGTTAATAACTCCGGGTCGCCCATTGTAGCTTTCGGCACCGGTCATTGCACCTAGGTTTATTACGTTTGATACATACTTTTGAAAGTCTTAGAACAAACTTTAACTAAAGTTCTCTTTGTTGTTTATTAGTATTTGTTTTGATATTATTATTATATATTTTAAATGTGACCATGAAGAACCATTTCCTTGGATATTGCAAGCGACTAACCTAACACCTGGTATATGTAACAGTTGGATGAGGACGACCAAATGCCGCATAAGTTATGTTGGGAATGTAAACACAGACTGGTCACGTGTTCCCGGTTCAAGCTTAAAGCGATGAGGAGTCGCAACCTGTTAATGGATATACTGAATTCAACCGGATATGTAAGTATTTGAATTTAACATCTAATTATGCTATCTATATATAATAAGAATGTACAAATACCGTGTCTGTACTTTTTAGATTTTGTAAAAAAATGATGGAATAATTAATCAAATACATTATAATCAATTGTATAATTGGCTGTCTGTTTGTTTGTATGAATACGCATTACTGCTTAAATACTGCGTTCATGATAATTTAAGAAATAAAGCATATGTAATTTTATTTGCATTTATTTTTGTATTATAATTTTCATATTTTATATTTACGGTTTATTATATCTCATATTATATTACTATTACTGAGAAAACTTTGAAACCACGAATCCTGAAAAAAAAAATGCAGTCCTCGGGAATAGTCTAAAGTTGGCTAGTTTTCTGTTACATAAAAATGGCAATATAGCAAGCAAACTATAATCTTTAAGAACTTCGTTTTTAACCGGAACGAAAAATTGTAATCGGACTTCGTAACTATATAATAATTATCATAAATACAACAACGAAATAATCCCAAGGAGGGTTGATATCAGGCAGGCGGCCGACCGTAAAAATTAAGCCAAATCATACACCACAACATGACAAACATGTTGTACCGACCCTACTTATGTGGGATAAGGGTAAGAAGAAGAAAGCAGAAGAAGAAGTTATTGTAATTTTAGTGACGACGCGACTTAAGTACGAGAGATAAGTATATAAGTAACTGGACTTAATACATTCAGACAACTTTATTGCTCGCTGTTATTTTACATAATGTTTCACGCGGACGATTTCGCGGGCACAGCTAGTAGAAAACTAAAGTTTTTTTTTAGAACCGACTACGTTATTAACCGAGCAAGGTCTTAACAGCTTCACCGTACTACTAAGGTGGGCGCTTAAGGCACTCAGCCGATTTTATTTGACAACTAACTCAAAGGTGCACGGCACACCTCGGCTTGGGCTGTTGCCTGATACATGCAATTCGCGACCTATCTGAGCTAACCTACTATATACTATACTTATACATTATGTTTTCCACAGATCTCATTAAGGGATATAAAGTCAATAAATCGTTCTCACAATCAACTAAAAACGAATCTAATACAGAAAATCTACGAACCAAATAAATACCATGTACATATAAGTGATAACGAAATATTAATCAAACCGGAACTACCTTACAACGTTGACGAATTTAAAGATGTCAGTACCGAAGATATGCCAGAAGTTGACATGCCAGAAATGGCCGTGCCAGAAATGGGCATGCCAGAAATGGCCGCGTCAGAAATAGCCGTGCCAGAAGAGGAATTGCCAGAAACAGAAATAGAAGTGAAAAATGAAGGCGCAAACGAGATATATTTCGACGAGTATGTGGATAATTTTAATGAATCTGAAGACGATAAGAAACTGAGTGAGATCTACGTCGAACCGAGAAGGAAAAAGAAGAAATTGACAATACAGAAGAAGGTAAGAGTGGTGAAGAAGAGAGAAGAAGACGAAAGCCCGATGAGTACAATGGACAAGTGAGTATTGTGAGTGTTTTATAACCGTTGTATACTCGTGCTTAGTTGTAATTTATGTTACATTGGAGTCAAATTTCATCAGTTCCGAACAGATAACGCTTTAAATAAATTTGTAGTATATATACAGTATTATATACCAGGTGAAACGTTAAACACTTGTAGTATTCTATGGTATGACACTTCGTGGTCACATTTAACATATAAAATAATAATAACAAAACAAATACTAATAAACAATCAAGAAAACCTAAGTTAAAGTTTGTTCTAAAACTTTCAAAAGTATAAACACAATTGTAATACACGTAGGTGCAATGACTGGTGTCGAAAGCTACGATGGGCGATCTGGAATTAATAACTTCCGATAATAAACCGGACAATGAACCCTATTCTTGTGTTCCTGACGTTCCCACGTTCACTTTCAAGTGAAAGTGGAATCACCCGGCGGTTAATAACACTACACTTTAGCAAAGACGCTTAGAGGACTGTGTGTAATTTTTGTTGATAATTAGGTTTTAGTGTTTAGTGGGTTTTTATGTCTTCTCGTGTTCCTGATGTGTGAGTGTAGGGTGGAGAAAATAATACTCCATAATATACACTAATAATCAAGATTTATTACTTTGTAAAAGTAGACATGGGTTAGCGACGGAGGCTCTACAACGACTGACTCGAGTGAGGGCTGTGGCTAACTACGTAGTACTTTTCAATACAAAACACGTTGTCAGCATTACTACTACAAGGTCAAATATTTTTAATTGATTTAGAACGAGAACCGAGTGCAGAGTATCCTCCATAAATATTGCTACTGTCTAAACATTCACCCTGTATGTATAAAATCGAGTCAACTTAAAGATAATAAATATCAATTTTAAACTCCTGTAACGATATTTTATCCTCATTTTATATTGAACTCTTCCTGTCTATATGACGCGCAAGCTCGAACTTACGACTATATTGAAGAAGAGTGGAAATGTCATACATTGGTCCATATTGACAACTGTGAGAACCACTCTTTTATTTATATTTGAATAAAAAACCCCCAGATACAAAGTGAACGATGTTAAACGACGTAAGACACAGGACAGACTGGACGAATCTCTTTTCACTATAACAAAGCTCACATACGAGGAGCAGATAGCAGAGATAAATAAACGCCAAGAGACGAGCAATTACAAGAACTCTCTTTACAAATGTAATATTTGTTTCCGCGGATTCCATATCAAGTATCGTTACGATGCGCATATCGTAAGGCATAGTGAGGTGAGTGTTTCGTGTGACTATTTAAGTGGGGGGATGTATTAATTACGTGAGGGGGTTTGTGGATTTTCCCCCCTAGTGAGAGGCAAATGAAAATGAAAAATTCTTTGTTCAATTTAGGTCTTAGGCGCTTATGAACGTCAAAACTGCCATCGGTCAAACAACCCACTCATCGAAAACATACATACTTTTAAAATACATTATACGTTATAATCGTTTTTAGTGGATGCACAGAGAGGAGTCAATTCCAGACATCACCATCGTTCACATATTGATCCACTCTATAATAGCCCTTTGACATCAAAACCCGCTTGACGTGACGCATACTTACAGTCCGGCAAATCGGTAATGTGTTTTAGGGCTTTATTGTAAAACGTAACACGATTACTTATAAAACTGTACTGGTTTATGGTTGGTGAGTTTTTTTTTTATATAGTAGCACGGCAAAATGACTGCACCATGCCTGATGGTAAGCACAGTACAGTCCAAAAACAATGGCGACCACCGAGTGACACACTATCCATCGCCGGTCGCCGCCGTCATGCCGGCCTGCGAAGAGCTGGATATGAACAGGCTGATCCCGAAACGCGACCCGCAGAAGCGAGTCACTATGACGGACTTTTTCGCCATATACATGGTGGTTGCGATCCAGTCAAGCTGTAGAACCCTACCACCCCGCTTTCGCCATTGCCTCGTTCGTGATTCAGATGGGTGCACCGCGTGCGGTTAGGGTTGGTTTGGATGTCTCAAGTTGTATGATGTTATTAGACACTCCTTACACCCTCACGTGAAATATTGGACTATCAGTTATAATAAAGTCTAGTATTTAGATATCGTGAGATTTATTCCAACCCCCTTTCCCCCGCATTTCGATATATCGATACTAAATTACTTTAGTAAAACTAAAACTAAAATGTTTTGCTTTAATTTTTTTTTTACTCGAACTTACTACGCTATTGGCTTAGCAAGGCCCTAACAGCTTCACCGGACTACAACTATACTTTAAATTAATTTGATTTTCTCTCATTTGAACACTATTGTTAACCCGAAAATAATTACGCGATATTTACCAAAATCTCTTTTCTCCCCCACGTGAGATTCGACTCAATTCCTCCCTGATCTCCTCATGTAATTAATGCCTCCCCCTGACCATCCACTTAATTAATAACTCCCCCTGTCCACCCACATAATTAATGCCTCCCCCTGTCCACCTACGTAATTGGGGAGGGGGTGGGTACGCAATTAATGATCCCCTTCTGTGCGCCCTAATTTTATACGTGTCTAATTTAATAATGCTTTAATATAAGTGTGCATTGTATGTAGATTAGTTTGTGATAAAAATATCACTTAGAAAACTAAGGTTTTTAATTTAATGCAACACTTTAAAGGGTAATTCTGATATAAATTAAATGTTTAACGTAAATTATATATTTAAACTTAATATATAAATTTCTTCTGTACGTTTGTATGGCACTGAACTCCTCCTAAACGGCTGGGCCGATTTTGATGAAATTTGTGTGCGTGTTCCAGTGGATCCGACAATGGTTTAGATTCACAATTGGAACAGGTAGGTGGCGCTGCGGTTGAATTTTAGATTTTTTTTTATCAAGGCAGAACAACATCCGTCCGGCCTAATAGGTAAATATAAATCAATACTATATTGGTGAAAATAGTTACAGAATTAACCAACTTTCCCCTAATAATGTGTAAATATAAACGAAATTAGAAGCTGTAATTATTGGTACGATGCATTCTTCAGTTTCATTCAAATCGTCACCGGTACGTGCGTGACTGTTCGTTTCAGTTCACTGTCCAGAGTGCCAAAAATGTTTTTTATCTTTAAATTTCACAGCAAAGCGGTGCATTTGAATGCTTCATATGCAAAACGAGAATGAAGACTGGACGAGCTTTAAGGAAGCACCTAACCGCGCAACATACGGAGAAATATAGCTGTAAGGGGTGCCCCTTCAATACCCGGAATAGGTAAGACTTTAATAACCAAGAGTTCTTATTATAAATATATAAAAATTCAGTGTCATAATGTTTGTCCACGATGAACTCCGAAACTAGTCAACCGATGTTCATGTAACGTTTATATTTATGTATAATATTGTCCTACTTAAGAGATACTATCATTTATATTTCGATTAATGGTTTCAATGTTTTTTAATTACAAATTTAATGATTGTCAATGTTTGGTATTGTTATTAATTGTAAGTTTTATCGGTCTCGGACAGATGGCGCTTTAAATTAGTTTGTTGACAGCTATCTTGTTATAGAATCTCATAGATGGCGCCACGTTTTAATTTTGAATTTCTTTTTCAATTTATAATTCAGCATAACTGAACCAAAGCAACGCGTGGCTTTCTCAGATAATAGAATATGTAATTTGCATTTTTATCCTAAATACTAGAATGCTTACTTTAAACGATTATGTTTTATTCAAGCTAAATTGTGTTGGAAATCGCGAATAAAAACTAGTTATAGTATACTTTAATAGTATATTTTATGATGAAAAAAATTCCAGGAGTTGCTCTCGCGCGTTAAACTGCCTAATATAAAAAACTACCAAAAGGTTTTACAAAACTGAAGCGTATTCTCACGGTGATGGGCTTATTTTAGTTCACCTGGCTACTTACCACATTCAAGTTGTAAATCTGTATACAATCACTCGAGAGCCGGTGAACTAGAATAGAATCTACAGTAACTGATAACGAAATAACTGAGTAGTCGAGAAGTTGTACATGTGTGAAACCGACGCGAATCGAGCGCCACAGGGAAGTAACGATCTGTGAACGCCTATGCCGAGGCGCGATACGACACGCGAATAATTTCACAACGATCGACGTTAAATCAACATTTTTAGAAATTTAATGCGAGTGTACGCGCCTGGCGATAACTACGAATCGATTAGAAAAGTGAAAGCTATAGATGCATGTGACGTAGTTTATCATAAGCATCATCCGTGTTATTACAAAAAAAAGTTAAATACGTTTTAAATACTCGGTTTAAAAAGGTTTCGTATTAATTGCACCGCGCTCGCCCGAAGCAAGTTCGCGTTATCCTTTTTCACAAGTGTAACCTAACGTAACCAAAGCGAGACAAAAGAGCGAGATGGCGAACATTCAGCGACCGCGGTGCATTTTATTTAACTTTTTTTGTAATAACACCGCATCTGGTTAACTAACACCGGCGAGTTGTAAAGCTGTCGGCAAGCACCCGTTGGTGTGTTCCAGCGCACACGCACTTGAGAAGCAGTCGCCTCCAGGTTAAACCTGTATACCATCTTAGAGCTCAAACGCTAAAACCTATTGGACGGTCCTTGTTACAGGGGTGTCGCTAGAGAGCATGAAAAATGGCACGCCGGTACCAAATACCAGTGCCCTCATTGTCCATCCGAGTTCGAGTGAGTCATTTACTCTAATAAATAGCATAAAATATTGTCACTTTCGTGTTTGTCTGTGTGTTTCCTTAGATTTTTTTTTATAGTAGCACGGCAAAATGTCTGCACTGTGCCTGAAGGTAAGCACAGTACAATCCAAAAACAATGGCGACCACCGAGTGACACACTATCCATCGCCGGTCGCCGCTGTCATGCCGGCCTGCGAAAAGCTGGATATGCACAGGCTGATCCCGAAACGCGACCCGCAGAAGCGAATCACTATGACGGGCTTTTTCGCCATCTTCTAAACTACACAGAGAACTGGTACATATGATGGTGGTAGAGCCACGCTGTAGCTATTACTAGTTTCAAGCACGAATGTGTCGGCTCGCCCGAGGTAGTACCACCCGAGGTAGAATACCGACGTGAAATAACAGTGCTTGCATTGTTGCGTTTCGTTCGTTCAATGAGAGTGCTGAGGCCCACCTTCCCTCTCCTCTCCCTTCCCCTTTCTCCTTTCCCTCCCCCACCCCAATACACAGGCTCGCAACGGACTTGCGACTCCCCTGGTATTGCTAGTGTCTATAGACGGTGGTGATCACTTAATATCAGGTGACCCACCTGTTTGTTTGCCTCCTTTTGACATAAAAAAAAGACAATTAGAACGCTTTGTAAAAAGTCGAAGGCCATTCGGAGGTATCGGGAATTGGATTTGAATCTACATTATAACACTCTTTAAGTACAAACTTCTAACAACACTGACACTGGCAAATATATTTTTTGGACGAATAGTAAAAAACATATACGGTCAAGCAATAAAGTTTACTATACCTTTCTACAACTCCGAATGTAACTCGATATATAGATTTAGTTTTTTTTAAATATTATCGTCACGTAAGGAAAAGCGTTATACCCCCCCATGTGACTCTGTCTCTCTTTGTGTAATCGGTATATAGCATTTGTATAATACAAATAACTTAAATAAGAAAAAAAAACGATTCAATGTTTTACGAAAAATATGAGTTTATCAAAAAATACATATAAATTACAGTGTGAACTCTTTATAACGAATTCCGTGGGACCGAGGAATTTCGTTATAAGGAGAAAACAGAACAAATAAATGGTTTTGTGGTAAACGAACCAAATTGAACTAATTTCTATGTTATAAAAGTTTTTCGTCACAACGAACGACGTTATAAAGAGTTTATACTGTAGTAAATACGCTAAATAAAAATAACTAGTACGCGCTCAGTATTGAGGTTAAAAAACCGACAACACATGAGTTTCGTTTAGTCCAGTTACAATACTAGTCGCACGCAAGGAGGGTAACGCTTTTTCCTTACGTAACGGTTTCTATCACTCAACGTTTACTGTAAGCCGCTTTAAGGTAGTTAGATTAAAAAAACATAAAGTATGAAATTGTCCGCAGTAAAATGACTACGTACATGGGGCATATAAGGATAAAGCACGTATCTGATTTTGTTTGCGAACTGTGCGGGTTTACGTTCGTCAGCAAGAAGGGGATAGACGTGCATAAGAAGAAGAAACATCGACTGACCGAAAAAACGGTGGGTGGAACGTTCTGGAATGTTGAAAATACTCAAACTGGCATGTTGATTTGCTCTGATTTTTTATTGAATAGCTGTAAAAATCCCCTGCTTTTATTTGGTCACTACAGAGTAGGAGAGTGCAGAAGAAAGAAGAAACTAATTAATGAAAATCTTAACATCAACAATCTTGATATACTTGAAATATCGTCTCATACCATTTTTTTCTCACACGCCTCGTCTGACCATTTGATGAAGTGAGACAGATGATAGGAGCACTGTTTATATTCTATAGACGTTTCTAGAATTGTTTTATTTTTCTCTGGACTTTTAAGAGTTTTTAAATGAGAAGAAAATGCTTATACATGAATTTAAAAGTAGCTTGGGGTGTAAGGGGTGTCGAATAACATCGAAGACTTGAGACATCCAAGCCAACCTCACCTGCACGTGGTGCACCCTGCTGAATAACGAACCAGGCAATGGCGATAGCGGGGTGGTAGGGTTTTACAGCCTGACTGGGTCGCAACCACCATGTACATGGCGAAAAAGCCCGTCATAGTGATTCGCTTCTGCGGGTCGCGTTTCGGGATCAGCCTGTGCATATCCAGCCTTTTGCAGACAGGCATGACAGTGGCGACCGACAATGGATACTGTGTCACTCGGTGGTCGCCATTGTTTTTGGATTGTAATGTGCTTACCATCAGGCACAGTGCAGTCATTTTGCCGTGCCACAATAAAAAAAAAGCTATAACAGAAACTCAATAAAATAACTACAGTGCAGCTTCTTTATACGTACAAAGTTTTCTCAAGAAGCAAATCTTTGGAAGTCCACGGCTGGGACAAAACTTAATTTTGCAATTATGAAATCAATATTAAGCCATTACTATTATCGTTTACTTTTGAATTTAAATTAGGTGTATAGAGGGTAGATCGATTTTCTTATCGGTACTTCTATATGAGTGGGTAGTTTTGAAGAGCCAGTTTAGCTTTCTAGCGTGTATACCATCTTAGAACCACATCGTCAATTAACGTGAAATTGTGCTCAAATGCTAACCTATAAAGTATAGAATTATTGAGCCGTGGGTATAAATCAATACAGATGCAGATCGAAGGACCATTTTGCGATGTGTGCGCGGTAAAATTTGTATCGGACGAAGCATACGAGAGGCATCTCAAGTTGTCATCTAAGCACAGTACTGACGATGACCCGTAAGTAAATGTTACTTACTAACTTATAATTGTAAATACGTATATATATATATATATATATATATTTATAGGGGATGATATTAAATAAATTTGTAAGTTACAAAAAAGAGATAGCTATAATTTGTATATAGGTTTAAGGTTGTGAAAGAATGTGATAGTATATCATTAATGTACTCGAAATATATACAGACAGAGAGAGAGAAACGTAGAAATCTATAGCACATTACTTTCTGTCCGTATTGACTATCGCATACTTTTAAGAATTATTATATATTGTGTATTATTAATATTGTTAATATAGTATATTACAAAATAATGTCAAAACATAATGTTTACCACCTCTTTTAATTATTAAAAAATAATTAAAATACTAAGTTTTACTTCTACCGTGAACCCACACTCGACTTTTTCTAGTCCTTTGTGTGGTACTAACTGTCACCTGTCGCTAGACAGATTTTACAGACCTGGAATTAATTAAAAAAACAAGGCTGAAACAATCAGCCTGTAAGAGGTGCACTGTAGGCTCATATGCGTCTTTTCGAAGAAAGGTATGGGCATAATTACGATGTCAGCCCACGACGTATTGGCGATTTCAGACTATTGAGAAATCCACAGTTCTATATTGTTCCCACATACAGTGTTCCCAGGTGCAGGTACTCTCACAATGTTTTTTCAAACGATTTGATTACCAGTTTAAATTAGTACATATATGCGAATTCCAAGAAATTCCTGGATATATGTCAGGGACTGAATCTACGGACATCGGAATCATATTCCACCGGTCAAATCACTAGATAACCGCAACTTTTATTGCCAATTAAAATTTCAATGCCCTCCCATAAGAAGCTCCACTTCAGAATTTTGATTGATATTTTGATTTCACTACCCAGTAATAGAATAAGAAACGACTCCCAAAGTATAAACACGGAGAAGAACGGAAGAGTCATGAGGAAGATTGAAAGGAGACCGGTGATACATCCTCGGGACCCTTCGGACAGAAGGGAAATGCCTCCCTCCGGGCCTATAACCTGTGAACAGGTGAGGCCATTTCTCCAACACACGAATTTTGTATAAAACAATGAGGTCATTTCCCCAACACATATGACTTTTGTATAAAACAGTGAGGACATTTCCCCAACACATATGGCTTTTGTATTAAACAGTGAGGACATTTCCCAATACATATGGCTTTTGTATAAAACAGTAAGGTCATTTCCCCAACACACGAATTTTGTATAAAACAGTAAGGTCATTTCTCCAACACATGACTTTTGTATAAAACAGTGAGACCATTTCTGCAACACATACGACTTTGTATAAAACAGTGAGGTCATTTCTCCAACACATATGACTTTTGTATAAAACAGTGAGGTCATTTCTCCATCACATATGACTTTTGTATAAAACAGTGAGGTCATTTCTCCAACACATATGACTTTTGTATAAAACAGTGAGGGCATTTCTGCAACACATATGACTTTTGTATAAAACAGTGAGGACATTTCCCAACACATATGGCTTTTGTATAAAACAGTGAGGTCATTTCCCCAACACACGAATTTTGTATAAAACAGTAAGGTCATTTCTCCAACACATATGACTTTTGTATAAAACAGTCAGACCATTTCTGCAACACATATGACTTTGTATAAAACAATGAGGTCATTTCTCCAACACATATGACTTTTGTATAAAACAGTGAGGACATTTCCCCAACACATATGACTTTTGTATAGGGCAGTGAGGCCATTTCTGCAACACATACGACTTTGTATAAAACAGTGAGTGCATTTCTGCAACACATATGACTTTTGTGTAAAATAGAGTGATATCTTGAGAAATATCGCGCTTAGAGATTTTGTTTCATAGTCTGTTTTGTAGAAAATTAAATACCTAAGTACTGAAAATTTCATAATAGATAACAGAAAATCATTTTATTTTTAATTTGACTTTGATAATAATTAAACATAACCAAAACTTCTATTAAATCATAACTAATTTAATTCGTAATTCGTTACACATAATTAATTCTGCTGTATGATTTTTAATAGTATTCAATTTAATATTATTATATAAAAAAAATTCTTGAAAAAATTTTCAGTGATTTCTTTATAAACTATTTATTGACAAAATCAAAAATATTTAAAAAGATTCACTTCAATCCCGTGTGACGGTTACACGCACTATTTTTTTATTTTAGAATTGATGCTAGAAATTTAGCGTTTCTTCCTATTGTAAAATCAGTAAGTGAACATATAATCAACTTGTATAATAATTCGCAATATATACTAGGGTGGGTAAAAAAAATCGATTTTTTTTTTACAAGTGACGAGGAAAAATGGGTTGCTAGACACCTTAAAAAAATTCTCACCAAGCATGAGCTCTTAATTTTAATAGGAAGATCCTCCGCATCGCAGTTTTGTATTTTTTTTTCAGTCCAATAGAAAAAAAATCATACCTCATCATTTATCGATTGAACAGAAAAATGTTCCGAGAGAATTTTTTAGAAATTTTTTGATGATGAATATCTTTTGAACGGTTAATTTCATCGCCAAAACATAAGAAACCATTTTTATAGAGCAGTTAATTTCCGACTAAAATTTGTATTGCGCATTTTGTAAAAGTCATTTATTGTCGAGTTATAAAATTCATAAACAAAAATGAAATTTGTCTTAAAATAATCAAAATTAGGTCCTTAATATCTTTCAAATGGTGAGGTTTACGGAAAAAATAGATACCTTTTTTGTAGAGCATTAAATTTCCTTAAAAATTCTCTCGGAACATTTTTCTGTTCAATCGATAAATGATGAGGTATGAATTTTTTTCTATTGGACTGAGAAAAAAATACAAAACTGCGATGCGGAGGATCTTCCTATTAAAATTAAGAGCTCATGCTTGGTGAGAATTTTTTTAAGGTGTCTAGCAACCCATTTTTCCGTGTTACTTGTAAAAAAAATTATCGATTTTTTTGACCCACCCTAATATATACATATTATTATAAATATTACAATATTGGCTCTAACCACAAATCCCACAAAGAATTTAGAGAATTAAAAAAAAAACATAATGGAGAGGTTTCCCTGCCTTCCTTTTGGAGTAGTTGAATAAAACTAAATTCAACGCATAGTCGTAATTTGGGATGATTTCTCGAATGTTCTAAGACCAACTATTCCATGAACCCAGTGCGGTATACAGCTGAGGGATCTCCGGCTCTACGCGCAACACTTCAGACGAGCCCATCCGGACAAGAATCGAACCAAATACCCCGCTATGAAGACGCCCTGCATGTGCGAACAGTGCGGGAAGATATTCCAGGTTAGTAAAAGAATCGTGTTTAGGTATTTCATAACTCGTATATATCTAGGTGTCGCCTTTAAGCGAGCGCTCCTACGTTACATTTTAATATTCTCGCAGTGAATGGCGAATAATTCCAATTAACTCCATAGTAATACGAATGGCGAATAATTCCAATTAACTCCATAGTAATACGAATGGCGAATAATTCCAATTAACTCCATAGTAATACGAATGCCGAATAATTCCAATTAACTCCATAGTAATACGAATGCCGAATAACTCAAAATAATTCATTACAAACCATGTTCTATTTTACACATACATTTTGTTTTGTTTTTATTAAATATACTTACATTAATGTAGGTGGTAGAGCTAAGCTGTAGCTATTACTGGTTTCAACATGAATAGGTCGGCTCGTCCGGTGTAGTACCCCCCTCTCATAGAAACACCCACGTGACGTAACAGTGCTTGTATTGTTGCGTTTCGTTCAGTCAATGAGAACGCCGGAGGCCTACCGCCTCTTTACCCCTCCCTCCCCTCTCCCCCCTCCCCCAACACAGGCTGGCAACGCACTTGCGACTCCCCTGGTGTTGCAGGTGACTATGGACGGTGGTGATCACTTAACATCAGGTGACCCACCTGTTCGTTTGTCTCCTATAATATATTTTTTTTAAATATGAATAATAAATCAATCAATCATATTAGCTCAATTTAAACTACATTCTACTTCGCATGTACAATTAGTATCGATTCCGCAGGACATTGTAGGTAAAGGAAATGGTGAAGAACTCCAATTAACAAATTTAATTAGTTACATCTTTATATCCTAAACGTACGTATAGAGTACAAACTTTTGCCGGCGACTTTTCCCGCGTAATGTAAAATGGACACCGGGAACGGTACACTTGTTTTGTATGAATACCTTTTTCTTCAATATCCTTTTCTGTACTCCTGACAACGAGGATATGCTAAATTTCATGATGACCGGTTCAGTAGTTAAGAAAGCGTTACAAACGAACATACATTCACATTTATATTTATCAAAAGGCTATTATAGAATGAGCTCAATAGTATCCACAGAATATGGCAATACAAATGGCGAATAATTTCAAATAACAAATCGAAATAGTGCTTTTTAGACTTGATATTGTCTGGACAGAGTATGGCCCTATTAAAAGACCACATGTGGGTACACACGGGCGAGAAGCGATTCAAATGCGACAGATGTACGAAGAGCTTCACGCAGAAAACGAACCTGGTGTTCCATATGCGAGCTCACAGCGCCACGCGACCTACATACGAGTGCCCGCTCTGTGGGAAGCACTTTGCCTTCTACAACAACCGCAGAAGGCATATGTTTGTGAGTATTCAACTTTATTATTCCAAGAAAAAGATTTAGAGCTTGTCGAAAATTCGATGTACTAACTAATACCGAAAAGTGATGTACTAAAACCGTCTTAGTACAATAAGGTTAAACACGCGTTAACCTCCATTATTCTAGTATGTAGATAACGTCTCGTATATAACAAGTTACGTTGCATACAAATACAATGATGATCATTGAAACTCTCTAAGCTTCTAGGAAATTCGATTTACTAACTAATCCTGAAACACGACAAAAATAAAGCCGTTGTACTAGAAAAAAATTAAAATGGTAATTTTTATATCTTAAACTTATATAATTTCTCGTATATAACAAGTTACCTTCCATACACTGACGATCGTTAAAAATCTTTAAGCTACTAAAAATTCGATATACTATCTAATACCGAAACGTGATATACTAAGACCGTTGTATCAAAAAGGTTAAAAATCGCTTGAGAAAGAGAGCAAGATAGTTTTTTTTTTTATGTGACTGGAGGCAAACGAACATGCGGGTCACCTGATGGTAAGTGATCACCGCCGCCCATGGATACCTTCAACACGAGGGCCATCACAGTTGCGTTGCCGGCCTTTAAGATAGGAGTAAGCTCGTTTCTTAAAGATTTGTAAGCTATATTGGTTCAGAAACGCCACTGCTCAGAGTTCATTCCAAGGAATCGACGTACGTGGAAAAAAGACACGAAAACCGCACACAGTAGATGACTTCCAACCATTAAAATGATGATGTACTTAACTGATTTGTCTCTGCCTATGAGGATTGTGTTGTTTAAATATATATAACGCTGTTTCCTTACGTGACGATTTTTATCAGTTGACTTACTTAACTGGGTCGTTGGTGATATAGATCCACACGGGCTTAAAACCGTTCAAATGCGAGACGTGCGGCAAGTGCTTCACGACGGGCGGGGAACTGCGTGCACATGTAGAGCACGTGCATCTCAAGAAGCCGTGGCCCAAACGAGTTCGCGCCCACAGAACTCGCGATGAACACGCACTCTGGCACCAGAAGTGCGCTGATCAGGAGTGATACTCATACACGTAGTAAAACGACTGCTCTGACTGTACAGACCGATCCTGACTCTACATACATATAGCAGGTGGTAGGTTAGTCGCTTACAGTATTCTAATTGATGATAGTTCATGGTCACATTTAACATAATATAAAATAATAATATCAAAACAAATACTAATAAACAACAAAGAAAACTAAGTTAAAGTTCTTCTAATACTTTCAAAAGTATGTATAGAAACGTAATAAACCTAGGTGCAATGACCGGTGCCGAAAGCTGACAGGATCGACCCGGAGTTAATAACCTTCGATAATAATGCGGACAATAAACCCTTTTGTTTGGTTCGTGTCGTCACCACGTTCACTTTCACTTCATCCGACGGTCATTGACACTGTTCTTTAACATAGTCGCCTGTATAAAAAACTGTCTAGTTCATATGCGGTAAAAGTGAAACTATCGATGAGAAAGCAACAAAAGCGTATGTTTCAGTGCTCTCACTCTAACCGACATAATGTTTACTCCCCACCACTGCATTGTTGCACAAATGGGTTGCGAATCAGTGTTTCAAAGAGGGCCCAAGAGAAGTTACACTGAAGAGGTGTATAACGCTTTTTCCTTATGTGACTATTTTTACCAATCAACTAACTTGGTCTGGCTCAAAGCCCTCCCAAACCAAGTTTCTCTTTAGAGATATATAACGAGTGCGTGGGTACAGAACTCGCGACGAGCACACACTCTGGCACCAAAAGTGTGCTGACCAAATCGACACCTATCATCATCATCAGCCTGTATGAGGCCCACTGCAGAGTCATAGACCATTTCCTGAAGGCACGTATGGGCTTTAACACCAGAAGTGTGTCGATCAGGTGTGGTCGCTCCTATTGGTCTTAGCGTGATGATATATAGCCTATAGCCTTCCTCGATAAATGAGCTCTCTAACACTGAAATATTTTTTTTAATTGGACCAGTAGATCCTGAGATTACCCCCCTACAACCTCACAAACTTGACCTCTTTATAATATTAGTATATACTATAAAGATATATAAATCGGTAATCATAACATTTTCGCATATTATGCTCTAACACTTAGAGCTGTTACAATGGCTTACGTATAGTCAGGAGCGGTCTGTCAGTTTGTCCAACTCACATTAAAATATACTATAATTCATTATTAGTTATACGTAACGCATCACTTGAAGGTCAATCCCACTTCACCATGTATTACCCATGGACAAACACACCGTCTCTGTTACTGGGTGACTGGTTGATCACTCGCAATATTCAAGGACATGATACCGCATCATGTCATTTAACATGTAAAATAATAATGTCAAAACAAATACCAATAAACAACAAAGAGAACCTTAGTTAAAGTTTGATCTAAGACTTTTAAAGTATGGATATATACCTAGGTTCAATGACCGCTAACGAAACATACGGGGGCACGAGCCATCGATAAGGACGTATATTTTGTAGCTCGTAAGTTGTCATCCGTTTTTCATTTAGACATTTTTACTTGACTTAGGACAGGCAAAAGTACCATGGTAAGACGTACTAAATGGCGTAATATCGTTGTCACTGTTATTTTAATTTTAAACATCGACGTAGAAGGCATGTACCTTGTGTCGATATTCTAATTACATATATTTTAATAATTAATCAAAATGCTAACTGCCTCGCGTAATTAATGGAACTAGTCGGCGCCCAGTGGTCGACATTCGACCATAGTTAATTTAAAAATTTTAAAGTTTGATCTTTATTTGGGTTCTTTTATCAATGACATCGACTTCAAATATATAATTAGGTAGTTCAAATATAAATATTTTTTTATTTAATTCGGTTAATTTAATAATTAAGTTATTTTTCGCTTTTTAGTGCCTTATTAGTTTTTTCTTTTGTAAAAAAAATTATTTCCCCATTTTTAGTGTTCATAAATATATCTGGTCTGTAATGGGTATAATAAATCGTTTCCAATTTCACGAAAATATGAAGAGACGAAGTGGGTTAAAGTCAAATAAACGATATTTCACCCCCTTGGGGGTTGAATATTTTCTTCAAATTTATATAGGATCACTGCTGAATATAACTAATTCAAAAAAAAAGAATCATTAAAATCTGTTCATAATTTGCGGAGATATCTATTAACATACATTAAAAAAATACATACGGTCGAATATAGCAACCTCCTTCGCAACCTTTTTTGAAGTCCGTTATTGACAGATGTCAAAATTTCTTTTTTATTTACATGTGTGTATATGTTGTGTAAAATTGAAGTAGTAGTGTGAGTAATGCATATTTTAATTAATTTAATGTACTTTTAATGCATTTTATATAAAATAAATAGCTTTCTGCACTTCTCCTCCATATAAACTTTAACTATGTTAAATTTCACGTTCATCCATTCATGCAATTCTTCTAAAGAGGGATACAAAGTTTTGGCTTCACGTAGTAATATATATGATAATAGCTATTTACAAAAATTAACCTTGGGGCTAGTGGTCGATAACCCCATGTTCTTTCACGCTTCACTGAACCTGGCTCGTGGGGTGCGCGTGCACGGACTACCTTGCCACGTCATCGTTCCTATGGACACTGTCGCGTATGGGGTTGAATATGAGTTTAGTTTATCTCTATATAATTAGGTCAAATATTAAGCACCTATTTTTTTTATTGATTTACAACGAAAATCGAATACTGAGTACCGTCTATCAATATTGCGAGTGTTCAACCAGTCACCCTGTACGTATATAAACCACAAACTGTACTCTATACTGAACTAAGACATTACTATGGAAAAAAATACATTACATTGAAATTGTAAATACACATTTAGCGTTAAGTTAGGTTAAGTTTTATTTATTATTATGAATAAAGTGAACAGTTTTGATGTGTTATTTGAAGGTGGTAGACCCTTTGTAAAGGTTATAATGAAGTAATTTCATATATTACTTGCGTACAGCAGTGTTTCTGGTTTGAAGAGTTTCACAAATGACTTATAAGCTGTTCTGAATCCTCAGGAGTAGCTGATGGTTAGTTAATACCTCATAGATCATAGCTTCCAATAGTTGTATCTCCAATCGAGAATTTATCTAACTCCTTTATATAGTTGATACTTTAAGTTTCCTTCTTCAGATAACAGATTTTGTTATATCTTGAATCAGTTAAATTTTAGGCAATTCGGAGATTAAGAACGTGGCCATACTCAAAAATATAGTTTTTCTAATATCACGCGTCAATTCTAATGGTAAAACTGTCGCTTATTATATAAAAACTGTGAACTGTCGCGGGACGCCTGGCAAAGATATGAAACATTGAAAATATTTTGTAAATATGAAATGTCTATCTAAAAGATCACTTTTAGAAATGTCTGTCTGTCTGTTTGTATGAACACGCATCGCTGGTACAGTACAGGGTTCACAATAAAACCTCATATATGAAACGCATAATAACGCATATCCTCGGGAGTAACATAGTCTTTGTTTCATTAAAATCGGTTCACTCTATCAAAAGTTATTGTAATTTTAATGACGACGCGACTTAAGTACGAGAGAAACGTAGATAAGCAAATGGAATAATTACGTTCAGATGACTTAGTCATTGTTTTGTACATCAGGTTCCAAGCGGACGAAACCGCGGGCACAGCTAGTTACAAATAAATGTGACTTTAAAATATTGCATAAAATATAAATTTTTCGAAAGTTGTCTACTCCAGGGTTCAAATACGTGAGATATTTGTCACACTGATTGGACCACTCATTATCCATACTGCGTAAAACTGTTCGGAGAAGTAAAGCATCATTTAATGTAATGTGTATGTGTGTCGTATGAATGCATGTGAATTATTTTAATGAATAAAAAAAATGTATGCAATATAAAGTGTTTTTATTCACGACTCAAACTTACACCTTATTGAGAAATTTCGAAATAAGCTAAATCCAATGTTATCCATTCCCAATATTTTACATTATTTTTTAACATCTTCGAATTCTGTACATAACCCTTATGAACGGCAGAATTTTCACTTTGTTGTCGGTGTATAAAAACCGGAAATCTTAAAAAAAAAAGTTAATTAGAATTGGATTTAGCTCATTTTGAAATGAGACACATCTATACATACTAGTGGGTGCCCCCAGTGGTCGACATTCGACCCTAGTTCATTGATTTTTTAAAGGGATAAATATTATAATAATAGTTGAATGTAGAATGAAAAAGGGTAATTGGAACGTAAGAGTAAAATAATACATACAGTCGAGCATAGCAACCTCCTTCACAACCTTTTTTGAAGTCCTTTATTGACAGATGTCAAAATGTCTTTTTTATTTACATGTGTGTATATGTTGTGTAAAATTGAAGCATTAGTGTGAGTAATGCATGTTTTAATTAATTTAATGTACTTCTAATGCATTTTATATAAAATTTCTGCACTTCTCCTCCATATAAACTTAAACTGTGCCAAATTTCACGTTCATCCGTTCGCCCAATTCCGTTAAAAAGGGGTACAAAGCTTAGGCTTCACGTATTAATATATATGATAAGAATGTAATTCTAACGTATGTGTACTTTTCGATTTTCGTCGAAAAAATTGTTGCAGATGTCTAGGAGGTAACCAATAAAATACATTTCAATCATTTTTACAAGTCTGTTTGTACGAACGTGCATCACTGCTAAAATACTGCGTTCACGAAAAAATCATTATGCGTATTCTCGCGAGTAACTTAGTTTTTGTTTCATTAAAATCGGTCCACTCTATCAAAAGTTATTGTAATTTGAATGACAGCTCGAGTTAAGTAAGAGGGAAGAGTAGATAAATACATAGACTTAAAACATTCAGATTGTTTTATTAGTCAATCCTTCTTCTTACCCTTATCCCACATAAGTAGGGTCGGTACAACATGTTTGTCATGTTGTGGTATATGATTTGGCTTAATGTTTACGATCGGCCGCCTGCCTGCCATCGACCCTCCTTGGGATTATATTGTTGTACCACTGTATTTATGATTATTATTATATAGTTACAAAGTCTGATGGGATACTTAGCCTTACAATTTTCTTGTAGGCTTTCTTTAGCTTTGGTAGGCTATTTATAGTGTCTCTTTGAATGGCATCACCGTTCCGGTGAAAAACAAAGTTCTTCAATGACTATGCTTGCTATATTGCCATTTTTATGTAACAGAAAACTAGTCAAATTTAGACTATACCCGAGGACTACATTTTCGGTTTTTTTTTTCAGGATTCGTGGTTTTAGAATTTTCTCAGTAATAACAATATAATATTATATACAATAAACCATTATAATAATATAAAATATGAAAACTGTAATAGAAAAATAAATGCAAATAAAATGAGAAATTTTTTTATTAGTCACTGTAATATTATATTAGGTTCCACGCGAACGGAGTCGCGGGCACAGCTAGTGTTTACAATATTTCCATTACTACCGATACTATTTTGACAAGTAACGAATGAAGTTGACGCGAACTCGATTATAACCTCATTTCAAACGTATAATAAATAAATAAATGGAAGTTAGAAGGTGAATAAAATAATTTCAGACATTTTATTGTTATAATTCAATATAATATTACATTTTGATATTATAATAGCCGATTTTCTCATCGATATTAGTACTCGTGGTTTTGGAATCATCAGGCGGCCATAACGGTTGCACTACCTCAGTGGGACGCGTCAGCGACGTAACAGATGGCGTCACCTGCTCCTGTATATAAAAACGCAATGACTTCCATTATTGATAAAATATTTATAATGATAAGTTCTTTTTTTGTTATATTATAGGGGGCAAACGGACAGGCGGGTCACCTAACGGTAAGTGATCACCGCCATCCATAGACACTAGCAACACCGGGAGAGTCACCAGTGCGTTGCCAGCCTGTGTTTGGGGGAGTGGGGTTGGGAAAGGGGAGGAGGAGGAGGTGGGCCTCCGGCGCTCTCACTGACTGAACGAAACTCAACAATGCGTGCACTGTTACTTCACGTCGGTTTTCTGGGTGTCGTGTGGTACTAACCCGAGTGAGCTGACACATACACGCTGAAACCAGTAATAGCTTCAGGGTGGCTCTACCACCTATTCATTATATAAGTTGCTTATTATAAATCACAAGTGAACTCCCGCAGCTTCTGCCGCTTTTAAATTACTAAATGGAAATTTATGGACTCCGCTCTAAACATGACCCGCTGTGCATCCAGAAGCCTTAGTAATCGAATGGTTTGACCGATGGAATATCATTCCAATGGTCGCAAGTTCGAACCCCGGCATGTAACACTATCGACTGTGACGCTGAAGGATAGCATCGTGAGGAAACCTGAACCTGAGAAATATTCTTCTAGTACCACTGTATGTGGGAAAAAAAAGACTGGATTTGTCAGAATTAGAAATCGTTAAAACGTCGTGTGCTGTCGCGGGTGAATATACTATCTTCCTTCATGAAGAGGCCTATGACCCTGCAGTGGGTCTCTTACAAGCTGATGATAATATGCATTTAAAGAACACCTGTACTTTCATTGAACCAAGTGTTGAACAACGTAAAATCCCACTTCTATATTTAGTTCTATTTTTTTTAAATTGTAGCACAGCAAAATGACTGCACTATTCCTGATGGTAAGCACAGTACAATCCAAAAACAATGGCGACCACCGAGTGACACACTATCCATCGTCGGTCGCCGCCGTCATGCCGGCCTGCGTACAGCTGGATACGCACAGGCTGATCCCGAAACGCGACCCACAGAAGCGAATCACTATGACGGGCTTTTTCACCATGTAACACCCTATAACTTTCCACTACGTCATCACTAGATAGTATATGAGGCATATAAAATCAAAAACAGCTAAGTGCCAAATTTGCAGGAAACGAAAAAAATGTTTATCTATTCTCAGAGTTGGAGTTTTACTTATATTCAAAGTTTCAATTTTAGGGAGTGGCATAGGCTATTGGTTTTGCCTGCCTATGGCCATCAGCTCTAAAAGAGAAGTTCAAGAAATTAAAAAATGCGATAATTCCTTAAGTGTATTTTATTCATACTTTACTTCTTATTTGATGATTTGGTTGTACTTAAATGTATTTGATCTCAAAATCAATTTTAAAACGAAAATTAAAAGGCTGTATTTTATTTCTTGTAGGAATTAAATGGTGATTTGCAACCAATAAGACTAGATGGCTCCATACTCAGTTCATTTTTAGAACTTGTGGCACTTAGCTGTCTTTGATTCTATATGCCTCATATCTATGCCCAAGTCTCACCTGCCTGGAATCGGTCCGTCTCTTCCCCCTGGTCCTCTTGGGCCAGGGTTTCTTCAAGTGCACGTAGTTGACGTGGACTCGCTTCTCGCTCGCGTGCTTGAAGCACTTCCCGCACATTTCGCATTTGAACGGTTTCAGTCCAGTGTGACTCTGATGATAATTCATTAGAAGAGAAAGTGGCCAGATTTGGGACGCCTGGTGAAATGTACCCTGGCGTTGTGGAATGGGTTACCCACGACGGGTTTTCCTCAGGCCTATGATATATATGACGAGTTCTTCAAGGTCGACAAGACAACAGTGAATGCCATTGATGTTGCAGTTGTACATAGGCGACGGTAACCATTTACCATCAGGTGGGCTGTCTGGCTGTTTGCTGCCTATTGGAATAAAAAAATATGTAAATAAACTACTCTAAAGAAGGTACTAGAATGTTTTTGATCAAAGTTAGGTATGTACCTAGTCTTGGATTGTGATAAACCTAGCAATATATTAGTCACTATACATTTCCTATTGGATTCTGAGGAGTTTCCTGCTGTATCCTAGAAATCCAAGGTCTAAGGCTAGTGAAAATAAAATGGAGTCTTGGAAAGTCATCCAGTGTACATGATATTTTATTCATAATCTTGTGTTACTTGGATCTATATTATGTAACTAGCTGACCCGTGCGACTTCGTCTGCACCAAATCGGTTATTACCGGTTTCGATTGTACTTTTAAACGCGAAAAATCTAAATACATCTCAAAACCCGATTGCAGCGATACCTACTGTTTCAAATTGTGAATCCCAACTATCCAGGGACTCACTCAAACATATACCCAGTTGGTATGTGAGAAATATTTTAAAATATGCTTTGAACCCGTTCGCAGCATCACCTACCAGGTCCAATTAAGATAACAAATAACCTACATATATTGCCGATAAATGTCTTCCCAGTACGTTGTCCCAGTAACTTCTGTCCCAATAAGCCTACAACCCGTTCGTAACATCATCTACCGGGTTCAATTAAAATAAAAACTAACCTACGTATATTGGCAGTAATGTAAAAAAAGCTTGAGAGGTCCATGGACCTCCAGTTGGAACGTAGTTCCTTTCCCTTTTTTGTAGGCGTTTACTATACGCTCAGTATAGTTTACATTATAAAATCAAGTTGATTTAAATCAAAATTGTAATTTAAACGTTAAAATATATTCATAAAATAAATAATGATAAATTAAACACTGAATGACATCATAACTATTTTCAACTTGTATTAAAACTTTTTCACACTACATTGTATTAAAGAAAAACATAAATATTAAAAAGATATGAGCAACATGTGTCATCTGTCACTTGCCTGTGACTATTTGTCTAAGAGCTAGGCAACGGTTTCGACAGCGAATTGGCTGCCGGTAAACCTTTACAGGCAAAAATATTGAACTTTATATAATTTTAGAATGTTTTGTTTTTCACTAACTTTTAAACGCTACTAAAACGTGAATTTATTATTGCCAGACATTTTTGATATTAACAATAATGTGCCCGATGCAATTTTTTGTAAATAAAGAAGTATGTTCAAACCATGTTAAGATATCTGTAATTTTATTGAAGTTATATTTCTTTTGGCGCGTTAGGGAAAAATGATGAGAGTAAATTTTTACGATGAACGCGCACACCGTAACAAAAAAATGATGAGAGTAAATTTTTACGTTGCGCGCACACACCGTCACGAAAAACCGACACCCTGAAGTTAGCTATAGTCAACATTTTGTTTCTTTGTATTTGTTGTTTGTATTTCTTTATATTAAAACTTTCATTGTATTAAATACCTTTTTTTTATTGTTAGTGTCGTTTTTTCTACAAACGTAGAATAAGGCGCAAGATAAAATTTTTGAAAAGATTTTTACTTGTTACGCCAAAGAAGTATAACTTCTAATGCGTGTACATAAGTACACACACACACTTTTTTTTAATATTATTTTATTTCAACATAAAAAAGGGTAAATTAAAAATATAATGTATTTTTTTATGTCATAGGAGGCAAACGGACAGGTGGGTCACCTGGTGTTAAGTAATAACTACCGTCCATAGACACTTGCAACACCAGGAGAGTCGTAAGTGCCTTGCCAACCTGTGTTGGAGGGGGAGGAAGCGGAAGGGGAGAGGAGGAAGGGGAAGAGAGGTGGGCCTCTCCGGTGCTCTCACTAATCGAACGAAACGCACTAATGCAAGCATTGTTACTTCCCGTCGGCTTTTTGTTAGAGGGTGGTACTACCCCGGGCGAGCCGACCCATTCATCCTGAAACCAGTAATAGCTTCAGCGTGGCTCTACCCCCTACCAAAACCTATGTATAGAATAACTTAGTTATAACTCTAGCTTAGCGCAACACTGGCTGTATAATAAAGATAGCCATAATTGTGGAAGAGCCTGGTTAACAAAATGAAATATGTTCTTTGCAAGGGAAAAAATAAAATGGTTTGAAATGAATTATTTTGTTTATAAAGAATATCACCAGGCACATTATTGTCAATAACAAAATTGTCTGGCAGTGAAAAATTCATGTTTTTAATAACGTATAAACGTTAAACTTATAAAAGTTACTGACAAAAAATGTTCCTTAAATTATTTATAAATCAAAATGTTGATCTGTAAAGGTGTAATTCGCATTAAAAAATACAACGTTAACCGGCTACCAGGTATCCTGAATCGTGTTTGGAAGGGCATAATATATCTTCATATTAAAGAACCAACTTTTCTCAAATTCTCGTTCTTCCAACGTTGCTGGCTCTTATACTAAGGTGTCGCAAAAAAGTCTAGTTACATTAACTAATTTCTTTTCTTTCGTTATCCTGGAGAACCCCTTGCGTTTTATGGGTCAAAAAGTATCCTAAATGTAACCTTGTAATGTACAGATTTGGCTTTGTTACAGTTTTATTATAGTATAGATAAATAAATAAATCTTGTCACCTTTGTTTAGCAAACATTTTTTTATACAATGAAATAAATGTAACAACATAAGTGACAGTTTCGTCTACATAAATGTTTCATACGTGGTCGATAATTACGTACAGAAATGTCATGTAGGCGTAGCTCAGTTGTAACGTACGGGGCTTTATATGTTTCGACGGAGCCGACGGTTCGAATCACGGTGGTCGTTTTTTTTTGGTATTTTTTTTTAAGTAGCATATGGAAATATAGCTTAATTTTATAGCTAGTCTGTCTGCTATATATAGCACAAAGAAAATTTACCAAAATTCGTCAAGAATATCATGAACTACATTTTTTTTACTTTCGTCCGTTATCCTGGAGAATCCCTTGTGTTTTATGAGATAAAAAGTATCCTAGATGTAACCTTGTAATATTGGTTATTACTGTGCCAAATTTCGTCTAAATTGGTTCAGTACTTTCAGAGTAATACGTGTTTAAAGGGACAGACAAACAGGCAGATCCTGGAGAATCCCTTGCGTTTTATGAGAAAAAAAATATCCTAAATGTAATCTCGTAACATTAGTTATCACTGTGCCAAGTTTCGTCAAAATCGGTTCAGTACTTTCAGAGTGATGCGCGTTCACAGGGACAGACAGACAGACAGACAGACAAAAATTTTAAAAGGGTTATTTTTGGCTTCTATATCGACAACAAAGCCTACCCCCATCAAAATTTTCAAAAAATATTTAATGTACAGATTTGACCCTGCTACAGTTTTATTATAATATAGATGTTGGCGGTGTTTTAAGTAATATAGTTTGGTTATTGTGCAAGTGAGGTGGATAAGAAATAATATCGCGGAGCGTGGATTCTGACTTGCCACAAAATTCCCTAGAAAGTTCTAACAAGACGGCCGCCATCTTGTTAGAACCTACACTACAATGGCAGTAATAATCTATAGGATTCGTTGCAATAAAAGTGTTTGTTAGTTTACCTATGACCTTACTTTGCGAATTACAGAATGTTAAAGCATTCTCTATTATATTTCATACTTAAAGAGGTAATATCAATAATGCTACAACCTTCGATCAACAATAACTAGATAAAGGGTCACGTACAAAATCGAAGCTAAAATCTGTCCGCGTAAATATATACTTATGTGTAGCTATTTGTTTAATAAGAAAGAGAGAAAAAAGTTTTAAAACAGTTTTAATTACAACCATAACACCTAGTAATAAAGTCACAAATGTTCAAAATATTATCCAATACTTACGATAAAACGAGCAAAGCAATAAATTACTCCCCTCACAAATGAAAAGACAACATAAACAACATTTAGTGTGAATTCAACCTTAACACGTAATGAATAAAGTACGTTTTCCCGTTATTGTGCGTGTTTGTGCGTGGCGAGGCCAAACCTTTTTTTAACAGGTTTAAAATCGGTAATTTTGCTCAAAATTTGATATTATTTGTTAGTTTAACATATTTAGCGAAAGTAAGATAGTCCGGCCGTTAAATTGCTTTTTCGGGTATTATTTTTGCATCTTTTGAATACACTGCGGCATGTGAAACGGGCTTACATTGGCTGTGTTTCAAACAAACTAAACAAAATAAGGGCCCACAATTCAAGTGAGCTGTTATTTACCGGTATCTTTCGCGCCGACCCTTTATCTAGTTATTGTTGATCGAAGGTTGTAGAGTTATTGATATTACCTCTTACAACTCATAAAAAATTTACCATACTTTTTGAGTTAACAAATGAGTCGTTCAGATATCGCAAACGGCTATAGTATAGGAAGTTGGTAAATATTAAATAAAGATATCCTAACATTGTTATTTTTGTGTTAACTCTATTAATGTCGATGACTTTAACCCCTCGGCTGATTTTTTAAGACCCAGATTTCAAAATGACGATTCATATTTTCAATCTAGCCCGTTTTTTTAATTATAAATTTACACTACATAATTTGTTATTGTTCAAGTTTTCCGACATTCTGTTGACGAGTGTATTATAAGTTTTAAATTAGTTTGTATGGAACTTAAACCCAAACGATGTTATTACAAAAAGTTAAATACGTATTGAATACTTGCTTTAAAAAAGTTTCGAATTAAATACACCGCGGTCGCTGAATGGTCGCCATCTTGCTCTTTTGCCTCGCTTTTTTTTTTGTATTATAGGGGGCAAACGAACAGGCGGGTCACCTGATGGGAAGTGATCACCGCCGTCCATAGACACCAGCAACACCAGGGTCGCAAGTGCGTTACCGGCCTGTGATTCAGGGAGGGGGATATGGGGTGGGAGAGGGGGAATGGGGAGGGATAAGGGGGCGGGGAGGTAGGTATCCGGCGCTCTCACTGACCGAACGAAACGCAACAGTGCAAGCACTGTTACTTCACGTCGGTTATCTATGAGAGGGTGGTACTACCCCGGACGAGCCGACCCATTCATGTTGAAACCAATAATAGCTTCAGCGTGGCTCTACCACCTACAACCACTACCACCTCGCTTTGGTTACGTTAGGTTATGGTACTTACTCCCTACCTGCGTGTTTTGCGAAGTTTTGTCTATGGTCACACTAAATGCCGATGTGGGAAGACATTATCGTCATGCGTTACGAACTATCGGGCTGCGTGGCGATAGACGCAGCACGATAACTGGGCTGGCGGTTTTTACACACATCAAAGGAGTTTAGCGGACGCTCATGTCGAGTCATTGGAAAGACACAGGTGTGGCAACGTATAATCTGCGCCTTTATCGGAATGATTTTGACGTTAATTTTACCGCGACAAGTAGTCGAAGCTTCGTTTCGCAGATATGGGAGTAGCATAAGACTTGCGAAAAATGATAATGCGAACTTGCCTCGGGCGAGCGCGGTGCATTTAATTCAAAACCAAGTATTCTATACGTATTTAACTTTTTTGTATGGGTTTTGACAGCTGTCGGTTAAAGTCATAGTGATAAGTGATAGTGTATGTATGTACTGACAAACATGTGTCGGTGCATGTTGCTCGCGGTCGTGAAGCGCTTGTCGCAGACGCTGCAGGCGTGCGTGGAGCGCTGCACGCTGTGCACGCGCCGGTGTGCGATCAGACGGTACTTGCGCTGGAAGCGCTTGTCGCACACCGCGCACCTGAACTGCTTCGCATCGCCGTGCGTGAAACTGTGATCCTGCAGTAGCGCGAGGCTCTGCGGACACCCACATCCACTCTAATGTCAACCTAGTCTCTTACTGTACAGGTATAATTTTACTAGTGAGCTCTAAGTTGTTTAATATTGTTAAGGAGAATTGAGTTATAACTTATTCATATTCCTTTTCTTATCTATACTAATATTATAAAGAGGTAAAGTTTGTGAGTTTGTGACGTTGTAGGGGGTAATCTCATCTCAGTAACTACTGGTCCGATTTGAAAAATTATTTCAATGCTATATAGCTCATTTATCGAGGAAGGTTATAGGCTATATATCATCACGCTAAGTCAAATAGGAGCGGAGCATCAATGAAGAATGTTTAAAAATCGGGTTTTTTTTCCTCTTGGGAGCTTCCGCTGCGTGTTAGCCCAAAGTAATTATTCCATGCGAACGAAGTCGCGGGCAGAGGCTAATAATGTATAAACGTTTCTATGTATATAAATCACGGTTTGTATTGAATTTTAATGTACGTACAGCTACGTTACAATTACTACTGTAATGTATGCAAAATATAAAACTAAATATATGATAAAATAAATAATGTATGGCTAAGAGATACCGCAGTTACGGCGCGCACCACTTACTAGATGTAAGAATACTAATTTTGTAAGGGTCGCGACGAATCGTGTTTCGTTACCGGCTCGTAATATACGATACTTTGTCAAGAAAGAGAGAGTTCTACAGTTGTTTTTCTTGAAGAATTGATTATTTTTCTCTCTCTATCTCTTTCTATTCCCCCTCCCCAGGAGCGTTGAAGGTTTAACGCAACAGTGCTTTCATACCCCCCTCCATGGGAGCGTTAAACGTTTAACACAACCTTGTTGGAACTCGCATTACAAGTTTCACTTCAAAATATACCGCAAGTATATATGACATTTACGTTAACTCGGGCAAAACCGCGGACAAAATCTAGTCAACGATACGCACCTGAAACATTTTCCCGCACACTTCGCACATGCTCTTGCTCTTCATGGAGGGGTAGTTGGTTCGATTCTTGTCCGGGTGTTGCCGTCTGAAGTGCCTGTAGTAGGAGATAGAGTCCGGGAGCTGCATATCGCACTGGAATTTTACTTTAATTTAATTTCACACGACTTGAATAATACGTTACACTAGCGTCGGCCTGCGACTTCGTCCGCATGGAATAGTTACTCTTTACGCATCGCACGCAACGGGAACTCTTTTTTTATATCATATGGGGCAAACTAACAGGTGGGTCACCTGATGCTAAGTGATCACCACCGTCCATAGACACTTGCAACACTAGGGGAGTCGTAAGTGCGTTGCCAGCCTGTGTATGGGGGAGGGGTAGGGAAAAAGGGAAGGGAAAGGGGGAAAGGAGGTGGGCTTCAGAATTTAAATACGTTTGGGTTACATCCAATAGCAAAAATGCAATTATTAAGTTAACAGACCGAGCGAAACGACATCCTTATACCTTACCTGCTCACATGATATAGGAGTGTCCGGTTTACAATGGCCGCTCGTCTTCTTCTCTAAAGATTTCATCTTCTCTCTACTTCTACTTCTACTTCTATCTTCTACATTTTCTCTACGTTTTCTCCTCCTTTGGTTTTCACTTTAAAGGAATAGAAAACAAAATTCAGCGGTCGCGGATCGCCTGACAGTAATGTGCATAAATGGATAGTTTACTACACGAAATAAATATGTTATAGTCAAAAATAATGTAAAGTCGACATTCGATAAGTTGAAATCCAAGGGCAACAAAAAATATTATAGAGTTATTAACAATTTAACTTGTAAACAATCTGTAGGTGCTAGAGCCACGCTGAATCTATTACCGGTTTCAGCATGAATGGGTCGGCTCGCCCGGGGTAGTACCACCCGACACATAGAAACACCCACGTGAAGTAACAGTGCTTGCATTGTTGCGTTTCGTTCGGTCACTGAGAGCGCCGGTGGCCTACCTCCCCTCCTTTTTTTTAATAATAGCACGGCAAAATGACTGCACTATGCCTGATGGTAAGCCCAATACAATCCAAAAACAATGGCGAACACCGAGAGAGAACCTATCTATCGTCGGTCGCTGCTACCATGCCGTCTTGCGAAAAGCTGGATATGCACAGGCTGATCCCGAAAAGCGACCCGCAGAAGCGAATCACTCTGACGGGCTTTTTCGCCATATACATGGTGGTTGCGACCCAGTCAGACTGTAGAACCCTACCACCCCGCTTTCGCCATCGCCTCGTTCGTTACTCAGCAGGGTGCACCACGTGCAGGTGAGGTTGGCTTGGGTGTCTCAAGTCTTATGATGTTATTCGACACCCCTTACACCATCTTTACCCCTTCCCTTCATCCCCTTCCCCCCCCCCCAAACAAAGGATGGCAACGCACTTGCGACTCCCCTGGTATTACAAGTGTCTATGGACGGGGGTGATCGCTTACGACCCACCTGTTCATTTGTTCCTATGATATATTAAAAAAAAACACATGCAAGCGATAAATTTCGAGAGACTTATTGTTTTGTACATTCATTCGAAATGACTCATTGGCAGACAGTTTTTATCGCGCTTTTATTAGCTTCACCTGTATGTATGTATGTAACCGAACCCTTTGGCTCGATTTTGTCCTACTTTGAACGATCAGATTTAATTCAAACTTTACACACCTGTCAAAGGCCGATGACATTGCAAGACTCCGAAAAAAAAAGTTAAAAAATTAAAAAAAAAATTAACTAAAAAATTAAAAATAAATAATAGTTTAAAACACTAAAAAACACGCTTTCATAAAAAGTCCGATATTAGTATTTTATTAAATTTTATTTTCTGTTTTTTAGCCGGATTTTTTATGTAAGCGTGTTTTTTTAAACTATTATTTATTGTTATAGAGCTTATCTAAGTAACTGAGGACTAATACTGAAATTATTAGTTTAACGTATCGAGGGTGCGTATTTTGAGTAATAGAAGTTTTAGGCTCCGAGGGGAAGGGAACAGATTATTTCTTGAACTTATCGAGGTTCTCCTGTATTATGACTTGTTCACACTAGTATTTGTAAAACTGTAACAATGGTACTAAACATATAATAAGCGTGTCCATTTTTAAAGGATTTCGCTTTTTTTTGTTCGAAATAAAGAAAAAAAATCAAGATAGAATATAAATCTTTTATTTCGAGTAGTCGTAAATAGGTCCCCTCCTTTTGGTGCCCACTTATCTTTGATTTTCGGGACACGTATATACCGGGTGAAAGTTTAAACACTCGCAGTATTCTAGGATATGACAATTCATGATCACATTTAATATATACAATAATAATAACAAAAAAAAAACTAATAAACAACCAAGAAAACCTAAATTAAATTTTGTTCTAAGACTTTAAAAAGTATAAACACGATCGTAATAAACCTAAGTGCAATGACCAGTGCCGAAAGCTACAAAGGGCGACCCGGAGTTAATAACTTTCGATAATAAAACGGACAATAAACCTTCTGTTTTGTTCCTGACGTTCCCACGTTCACTTTCAAGACGGTCATTGACACTGTGTTTTAACATAGACGCTTAGAGGGTTGTGTATAATTTTTGTATTTTTCTAGATAATTAGATCAAATATCAAGCACCTATTTTTTTATTGATTTAGAACTACAATCAAGTGCAGAGTGTCTTCCACAAATATTGCTACTGTCTAAACATTCAGCCCGTATAAAGATAGACATACCTGCCTTTCTTGTGTCTTGGTGATAGCTTTATGTGGTTGTCGAGTGCCTCTGTTGTGATAAATTTAACCTCACACTGTGTACATTGCGGTCCGTTCTCAGGCACCTTAGAATACAGAAAATGGAGTCTGAGTGCACACACGATAGAAGTGAAACTTAGTATTGTGATTTATTTTTAAGAGAATGAGATGAATACATTATAGATGTGGTAACCACTAGTTTTCGGCATTATTCTGTACTATTTTAATTTATATTACAAATGTTAATAAAGCACAACGTAGAATAATTTTTAAAAGTACGCGATAGTTACTGCGATCCAACAGAGAATAATGTGCTATAGATTTCAACGTTTCTCTCTCTCTCTCTCTCTTTATATATATTTCGAGTACATTAAGAATATACTATCTCATTCTCTCACAGCCTAAAACCTATATATACAAATTTTTATAAAATGTTACGATAACATACATAAGTGATGAAAATAAAATACAAAAATAAATAATTAAAACCTTAGAAATAAATAGAATTTATATTGTGACTATGTACTTTATTAACATACAGAGTTCTTATAATTTCTAAAAACTTTCTAATTTTTTGTGGGTAAAGGCACGCTCAGAGGTCGTCTCGCCCGCGGTTCTACCACCCGACACACAGAAACACCCACCTCAACTAACAGTGCACGCATTATTACGTTTCGTTCGTTCGACCACCCCCTCCTCCCCATCCGTCCCTACTCCTCGTCCTGTCACCGAAAACAAGCTATCAACGCATTAGCGACTACGTTGTTGTTAGTATCTATGGACGGTAGTGATCCATTAACATCAGGTGACCCACCTGTTCGTTTGCCTCCTATGATATAAAAAATCAAAATCAAAGTTAAAAAAGCACCATATTTGGCATGACAATATCCAGACCACCGCCCGAACATTTTTTTTCTCACAAATTTAAAAGGTTTATTGGCGGTTATGTGCCAACTTCCCTTGCACAAAATTTCACACAAAAACGATCACTGTGGTAATACTTACAGGTTGCTCGTCGAACCGATGTTTGAGTTTCTTGTGTAAGGAGAGACCCTTTGTGCTTATAAAAGAGTGACCGCAGAGTTCGCATACGAAATCCGACGGATGCTTTATACGTATATGACTCATATACGTGGAGAATTTACTGGAAAACAATTATACCTTTCGATAATCGATTTCGGAATCGATTATTCTCGATTATGATATTATTTACGTCTACGACTGCGCCTTCATTTTTTAAAATGTTTACATATATACTTTTAGGTCTGATCTGGTAATGGGGTTTCTCTAATTACTATATACTAGCTGTGGCCGGGACTTCGTTCGCATGGAACCGAATCAAATCAACAGTTGTAGGTTTTTTCACCAAGGTCAACAATTTTAGTAGGTGGTAGAGCCACGCTGAAGCTATAACTGGTTTCGGCATGAATGGGTAGGCTCGCCCCCAGTACTACCACCCCACGCACAGAAACACCGACGTGAAGTAACAGTGCTTGCATTGTTGCGTTTCGTTCGGTCAGTGAGAGCGCCGGATATCCACCTCCCCGCCTCCCTCTCCCAAACACAGGACGGCAACGCACTTGCGACTTCCCTGGTCTTACAAGTGTCTATGGACGGTCGTGATCACTTAACATCAGGTGAACAACCTGTCCGTTTGCCTCCTATGACATAGCCTCCTATGACATAAAAAAAACACCCACGTCAAGTAACAGTGCTTGCATTAGGCCCACCTCTCCGCCTCTCCCTTCCCCCTCCTCCCATCCCGACCAGCACAGACTGGCAACGCACTCGCGACTCCCCTGGTGTTGCTAGTGTCTATGGACGTCGGTGATCACTTAACATCAAGTGACTCACCTGTTCGTTTGCCTTCTATGACATATATATTAAAATAATACTTTATTCAGTTCAGGCCCTAATAAGGCTTTAGTTATCAACGTCAAAACTACCACCGGTTCGGGCAAACAACCCACTCATCGAGAAGAACAGACAAGAAACTCGATCGGGTACATCTTTTAAACGTATTGGAAATATATATATGTTACTGAATAATGAACGTATGTGTATGTAACTAGGTAAACTGAATAAAGCATTTTTGATTTGATTCCTCTGAACTCGGATCTGAGCCTGATGTACAAGACAATGACTTATAAAGTCATCTGAATGTATTAAGTCCATTTACTTATCTACTGTTCTCTCGTACTTAAGTCGCGTCCTCATTAAAATTACAATAACTTTTGATAGAGTGAACCGATTTTAATGAACCCAAGACTAAATGTTACTCGAGGATTTGCTTTATGATTTGAGGTTTATGATTATCATGAACGCAGTACTTTTATACGTGTTCATACAAACAGATAGAGAGACATTTGTAAAAATGATTGAAATGTATTTTATTACGTATTCTTAGACACCGGCAACAATTTTTTTTTCAACAAAAATCTAAATAGTACATTTTATTATATGTACAAATATCTAACCATTTTTGTGATTATAGGTTGAACGACATAAATGTCGATTCGTTACAACGCCACCTAGTGACGAATTATATGAAACACATAAACCTCTTTTTTGAAATTAGATCTAACCACTGTTATTATAAAAAAGTTAAATACGTATTAAATACTTGGTTTAAAAAAGTTTCCTAATAAATGCGCCGCGCTCGCCCGAGGCAAGTTCGCGTTATCCTGTTTCACAAGTCTAACCTAACGTAACCAAAGCGAGACAAAAGAGCGAGATGGCGAACATTCTGCGACCGCGGTGCATCTAATATGAGACATTTTTAAAACCCAGGTTCAATACGTATTTAAGTTTTTTTGTAATAACACCGATCAAGTTTAATGGTCATAGAACGAACGATATTGTAATTTATCTATATCATATATATGTCGGGGCAGCGATAAAATGGCGTCCATGTGGTAGTATGACGTCATCCATAGTGACGTCATGGTCATGATTTGATTTGACTATAGGCTATATATCATCACAAATATTCCACGCGGACGAAGTCGCGAGCAGAAACTAGTCTATAACAGGAATATAAATCTAACGTGTATGTACTTGTAACATTTTTGTAAAAAAAAAAAAATGTTGCAGATATCAAGGAATAAGAAATAAAATATATTTCAATCAATTTTAGAAATGTCTGTCTGTTTATTTGCACACGCATCACTGCTAAAACACCGCGTTTACGATAAAACCTTTTCAAGAAAACCGTAAAGAATATCTTCGAGTAACATTTAGTCTTGGTCCCATTAAAATCAATTCGGTCTATTAAAAGCTATATCGAAGTGTAGCGAGTCGCGAGCGGATGATATGTAAAAAAAAATAGAATAAAAAAAACAAAAATAATAGTATGTACAAACTTATTAAACAAATTAGCAAGTAAACCGTATATATATCTTGAAGAACTTCGTGTTTGAACGGAACGGTGGTGCCGCTCAAGCAGACACTATAAATAGCCTACCAAAGCTAAAAGCGTACAGAAAAATTGTAAATTATTACACTAATCACGTATAGAGTCGATGCAGTCAGGAATGGCAATAAATACTTCGTAGATACTGTCACTATTTATTTGGCCAGAACTTCGCCTTACAATACTTGTTATATACGAAGAATGCGTAGATATCACCAACATCTTGCCTTTTAAAGGCCGATCTATGCAAGTCAAAACGATTACTATTTATACATAATTCCGCAAAATAATTTAAGTAACACAAAAATAATAAAGTATGAACAAATTAATATTATTTAAGCTATACAACAATTTTATATAATTATCCTTATTTATGTATCTCTAATATGTTTACTAATCTGTTTCGACATGTAGGTCAGCGACATCTTGCCTTTCATGGCCGAACTATGAAGTCAAAGAATATACTATTATTAATAATGATCAAACTAATGATTCAATTCTATATAATGATATCCATTCTTATTTAAGTCCTATTAAAATCTATATAATATTAATAATTCTTATTTATGTATCTTTAATATGGTTAGTAATCTGTTTAGACATGTAGATCAGCGACATCCAGCCTTTCATGGCCGAACTATGAAGTCAAAGAATATACTATTATTAATAATGATCAAACTAATGATTCAATTCTATATAATGATATCCATTCTTATTTAAGTCCTATTAAAAACTATATAATATTAATAATTCTTATTTATGTATCTTTAATATGGTGGCGCTAGTATCAATGTGTATCTCTAATATGTTGGCGCTAGTGTCGATGTATATTTATAATATGGTGGCGCTAATATCAATGTTCCGGTCGTGTTGTAGTCTCGTCTCTTGAATGTGATGCAGCGGCACCGGAGGTGGGTGATAACAAAGGCTAATGGATCCTATCAGAACTATATAATAATAATCATAAATACAATGGTACAACGAAATGATCCCAAGGAGGGTTGATGTCAGGCAGGCGGCCGATCGCAAAAATTAAGCCAAATCATATACCACAACATGACAAACATGTTGTACCGACCCTACTTATGTGGGATTACGGTAAGAAGAAGAATAGTATGCACAAACTCACAGGAAAGTGTCCTCGCAGTGCGGACACTGATACCTCGTACCGTTGTGATATTTCTCGTGTAATTTCGCCGCGTGCCTGTTACCAATTAATTAAACCTTTATTGCATTTATTTATTTATATACTGGTGAGCTTAATATCACAAGACATTTTCTTCCAGCTAACCGATTGTATTGTGAATTCTTATATATTTAGATAATACTAGCGGGCTGGGCGGACGTTGTCCTGCCTTGATAATAAAATAAAATAAAACTAAGATTCAACCGCAACACCACCTACCGGGTCCGATTGTAAATCTAAACCATTCTCGGATCCACTGGAACACGCACACAAAATTTCATTAAAATCGGTCCAGCCGTTTAGGAGGAGTTCAGTGACATACACACGCACAGAAGAAATTTATATATTAAGATAAACTTCACTCTAACAAGTCACACTTGCACCATTACATATATTACACTAATCACGTATAGAGTCGATGCAGTCAGGAATGGCAATAAATACTTCGTAGATACTGTCACTATTTATTTGGCCAGAACTTCGCCTTACAATACTTTGTATATATTAAGAATGCCTAGATATCACTGACATCTTGCTTTTTAAAGGACCATCTATATAATTCAAAGCGATTACTATTTAGTTTGAAGTATAATTGAAGTAAAACTTCTTTAGGCGCGAGTAGGAGGTAACTAGACGACAATGCAACGGAAGTCCGTTACGGCAATATGGCGTCACGGTTCTGTACTATCCGGTTTTTAAATATTTTTGATTTTGTCAATAAATAGTTTATAAAAAATTCAAACAATTTTTTTTGAAAAAATTATAATAAATTGAATAATAATAAAAATAGAATTAATTAGGTATATATGGGCGCGCGACCGTGCTGACATCTGGTTTTAATTTTTTTTTTTTTTATATTATAGGAGGCAAACGAACAGGTAGGTCACCTAAGTGATCACCGCCGTCCATAGACACCTGCAACACCAGAGGAGTCCTAAGTGCGTTACCAGCCTGTGTTTGGGGGGAGGGGGGAGGGAAGTGGGCCTTCGGCGCTCTCACTGACCGAACGAAACGCAACAATGCAAGCACTGTTACTTCACGTCGGTTTTCTGTGAGAGGGTGGTACTACCCCGGACGAGCCGACCCATTCATACTGAAACCAGTAACAGCTTCAGCGTGCCTCTACCACCTACTAAATATAAGTAAGTGACAAATTAAATCAAAGCTTCATTATCAGTAGTGCCATCTATTAGCTAATTCGGAAATTAAATAACACAGGAAATATTATTAAATACTCATATGATGTATTTATTGACTTAATCGCCATCTCTTATAACGCCAAAGAAGTTTTACTGCAATCGCGTGTGACGGTTACACGCACTCAATTTTTTTAAATTATCAGTACGGAACAACGTCCGCCGGGCCCGCTAGTGGAAGAATAAAGTATGCCGAGTCGAATTGGGTAAGCAAATATACGGGAGTAGTTTTTAGACCATTTACCAAGTTGCAAGCTATCTTGAAGATTCCAAAGTATATAGCGGCAGCTTCGATTGTCTGCAATCAATGTCATCACTTATCCCCCTATCCCTATGTTGACAAAGAACCCTCCCCTCACCCCTTTTATAGTATTTAGTAATACTCTAATGATCCCTAAGGTGTAATCGTTATCAAATGGGACTTACAGGTTTCAGCATGAATGGGTCGGCTCACTCGTGGTACTATCGCCCTCTCACAGAAACCCGACGTGAAGTAACAGTGCTTGCATTGTTGCGTTTCGTTCGGTCAGTGAGAGCGCCGGAGGCCCACCTCCCCTCCTCTCTCCTCTCCTTCTCCCTCCCCTCTCCTCTCCTTCTCCCTCCTCTAACCCTTCCCCCCAAAGGGTGGCAACGCACTTGCAACTCCTCTGGTATTGTTAGTGTCCATGGACGGTCGTGATCACTTAACATCAGGTGACCCACCTGCTCGTTAGCCAGCTATGACATAAAAAAAAAAATATATATATATAACTTCAAATTACTCTTACCTTCTAGTCGTGACATACGGACACTGTTTACACGTAAACTTCTGCATATGTGACGTCATGTGATTCCGTAGCGCGTTTTGCTTCTTGAAGCGAATCTTACATATGTCGCATTCGTACGTACCGCTTTGCTGGGGAAACATTACAAGCGACTGAATTTTAACATTTTTAAATACCCTATGTTACAAACAACGTATAGTTGGTAGGGGAAACCACAGAGTACGTTATATAAATAGAGGTCGCACTCGTTCTTTCCAATCAGCGCCTCTATAATATGAGTTTTGAACTAACATTGTTGGTTATAAATGTACATTTATAGCTATGTATGTAAGCATACAGCGGTACTGCGTAAATCGTATACAAGTTTTTGATCATTTTTATTTGTAATGAATATATTCATCGTAAGGCATATCTAAATCCAAGTATGTATATGCAGGAGTCAATGCTTATAAGTAGAACCGGACATAGATAAAATTGTTTGCGGGAGACAAGAAAATTTAAGGGAGCACACTCTCGTAACAAATACGTAAACAAAATACGAAAACAAAGAGATGAAAGTTGTCACTTTGAAATGTCAAAATCAATTGTCATTCACTATCTTTTGTTATCAAACTTGCCAAAAAAATTATATAACAGTGCCATCTAGACAGTGGATTGATAACCAAAAATAGACGAGCCTTTTCCATACAAACATCCTACTGAACACAGCTATACTCGTATACCACACTCGATATGGATGGGCCGACACTCCACACGAGAATGACCCACGGTCACGTTTTACCACGCCCTTCATAGGCCAGCTCCTTCGATATGTCAGGTCAAGTCGAGACCAGCTCCTCCGACACGTGGAGGAGGTCCAGTCCACGTATGTGTGAATAGCTCAACTGTCTGAGCGAGAACGCCCCCAATGACTTTCTTTTTTTCTTGAACTGACTACGCTATTGGCCTTTTTGGAGGCCTCTCCAGCTTCACCGGACTACTAAGGCGAGCGCTTAAGGCACTCAGCCGATTTCATTTGGGCAACTAGCTCAAGGGTGCACGGCTCACCTCGGCTTGGCTGTTGCCTGTAACATGCAATTCGCGATCTATCTTAGATAACCTAAGTTAAGCTAAATTATTCATACAAATATGAGTTATTAAAACATACATGTGTACCAGGCATACATGTCTCAATAACTCTTATGTGTATTTCGTATCAGAAAATTTCTGAACTATTTCAGTTCGATAAGGTAAAAAAAACCCCTCCACTTTTTATGTGTAAGCGTGTGAGCGTACACGTGTGTGGAGGTGATATGTGTAGTGTTGTAGCAGTGATGTAAATTTTTGTGTCACAATATCACGCGAGCAGCGTACTCAAGGGCTCCATGCCGAGGGATCGGACCTAGGCTTGAGCCGCTACCGAGGGGGGCCTGTGCGGGAGCGAAGTTTACCCCCAGACCATGGCGGCGTGATCTGTGGTTGCGCGGGCGTGGGCGTGAAAACACTCTGTTTGGAGAGACAGGCTGGTACTGATCGTTCGCTGCAGTTATTTTGTCGGGAGGATCGGTGAAAATATGTCGCGGACGTCTGTTGTATCGCGCAGCATTCGGTACGGTTGCGTTATTCGTGGCGGATACCACTAACCCAATGACTTTTTTTTTTTTTTTCGAACTGACTATGCTATTGACCTGGCAAGGTCTTATGTAGGTGGTTTCTGGGAGGGTAAATCGATCTAGCTAGACTTCATTCATAGAAAACGGTTTTTATCTTAGTTTTCAGGCAATGAAAAAATATAACTGGAATATAAAGGTAAATTACGCCACCGCTTTTTTTTTTTTTTTCAGACATCAAAACCTCCCCGCCAGAGGGGCAGGGGGGCGCGCCTTAATGAAGTTAACGGACTATCCCGAGTCCGGATCAAAGGGAGCTGTGGGCGAAGTGCAATGCCTCACAGGGGACCTACAGTGCCTAGGGGGAAGCCCTAACACTTCTTTCTTCTCTTCAGCCGGCGCGGCAACACGACGACACGACGACACGGAGAGAAGCACGCTGACGCACCGAAAAGTGCGATTTGCGTACTGACAAGTACGATTTCCTCTGTTCTGAAAAGAACAGGAAAACGATCGACGACAGACAAGATAGAAAACGACTGACTGAAACAAGATAGAACACGTACACGAATTCTCGATACGGATACAGAAAGAATTTTCACTCGCGTAAAAACACCAACTGACTGATATGACGTCACG
>MU158815.1:774095-814406 GCA_015888305.1 Antheraea pernyi
GTGCAATGCCTCACAGGGGACCTACAGTGCCTAGGGGGAAGCCCTAACACTTCTTTCTTCTCTTCAGCCGGCGCGGCGACACGACGACACGACGACACGGAGAGAAGCACGCTGACGCACCGAAAAGTGCGATATGCGTACTGACAAGTACGATTTCCTCTGTTCTGAAAAGAACAGGAACGATTGACGACAGACAAGATAGAAATACAGACAAGATAGAAAAAACGAAAACACGAATTCTCGATACGGATACAGAAAGAATTTTCACTCGCGTAAAAACACCAACTGACTGATATGACGTCACGTAAAAATAAAAATAATCACGTATCGAGAGCACATGCGAGCGCGCGTCCGGTTGCCACGACGCAGTGGAATATCCGCAATGCTTGAACTGATTTTCACGGGACTTTCACTGGCAGATAACTCAATATAAGAAGTAACTTAAATAAATAAATGAGCCTTTTATTATTTCTCATTTCCATGCAATTATACAAAAAGGGAGGAGGCCTTTACCCTTCAAAGGGGTGCTCATTCAATTAACGAACAATTCAATTAATTAAAAATGAATTATATGTAAATGACAAAAATTACTAATTAAAGTGCTAACAATATATATAGGAAAATAACCTCATACAGAAGGATGCCGAAGATCGGGCAAAGTGGAGGAAGTTTAGTAAGAAAGAGGACCCTGGTACCAGGCCGGGAAAACACTAGGAAGAAGAAACAGAGGCAATATGACTATCGATCCGGCCAGAGTTACGCCTTACAATAACTGCGACATAGAAGTACGTATAGAATAACGACATATTTTTTTAATTACTGTAGCACAGCAAAGCAACTGCCCTACGCCTTTTTTTATATCATAGGTGGCAAACGGACAGGTGGGGTCACGTGATGCTAAGTGATCACCACCGCCCATAGACAGTTGCAACACCAGGGGTGCACGCAAGTGCGTTACCAGTCTGTGTTGGGGGAGGGTGGAAGGGAAGGGGGAAAGGAGAGGAGGAAGGGGAAAGGAGTTGGGCCTCCGGCGCTCTCACTGACCGAACGAAACGCAACAATGCGTTAGTTGTTAGTTGACGTCAGTGTTTCTGTGTGTCGGGATGTAGTACCGCGGACGAGCCGACACATTCATGCTGAAATCAGTAATAGCCTCAGCGAGACTCTACCGCGTAATATTATAAAGACAATGTTAATTCATTAAAATTAATTATAAAAAAAGAATACATTTATAGGTTTTAGTGTCTGTACACAATTTTATCTATTGTTAAATAATGTTCGGGTCTAAGATAGTAAACACGCGAAACCTAGAGAGGGAGTGGCTCAAGCGCGTGTACCGTAAAACACCAACAGGTGATGAGGGTACCAACAACTTGAAGGTGGTAGCTGCCCAGGCCAACAGTTAGACTTAGTACTACAGAAGAAGAAATTCGAAAAAGTACAGACACGTTACATTCTTATTATATACTAGTGGGCGCCCAGTGGTCGACATTCGACCATAGTTAATTGATTATTTTAAGTTTGAATTTTATTAGGGTTAATTGTTGAATGTAGAATGAAAAAGAGTAATTGGAACGTAAGAGTAAAATAATACATACAGTCGAGCATAGCAACCTCCTTCACAACCTTTTTTGAAGTCCTTTACTGACAGATGTCAAAATGTCTTTTTTATTTACATGTGTGTATACGTTGTGTAAAATTGAAGCATTAGTGTGAGTAATGCATATTTTAATTAATTTAATGTACTTCTAATGCATTTTATATAAAATAAATAGCTTTCTGCACTTCTCCTACATATAAACTTTAACTATGCCAAATTTCACGTTCATCCGTTCGCCCAATTCCATTAAAAAGGGATACAAAGTTTAGGCTTCACATATTAATATATATGATATAAAAATACAAAAATCTAAAATCTACAGACACATATTTGAATTCTCCTTATATGTATAGATATCTAAGGAAATATATAGACTTACATCTGTGTGCCGTGACATATGTCCCTTATAAGCATCTCTATCCAAAAATCCTTTATAGCAGCTCATACATTTATACTCCGAATTCTTAAAATTGGAACTCTCTCTCCTTCTTTCTATCTCCTCAACTTGCTCAGTGTAATTTAAATCTGTTATATTAAATATATTATCATTCAATACATCCTTAGCTGGCTTCCTTCTTCTGTCTACTTTGAGATTATCTATTTTCTTTATTTCGAATTCATCGTTTGAACTAACAGACAGATTATCCTCTTGCACCATATCTATGTCTGAGATTTCTTCTTTTAAATCTGACACATCAATTTGTACTATGTCCATTTTGCCAACAGTCTGCTCTTCAGAATCTTCCAAATGATAATCAACATGATCTGGTTCATTGATGATTGAACCCAGGTCACTAAGTAGACTATGTTTTACACGATCTATAGAATTCAGATCGCTATGAGTGATCTGAAAGGAGATAATCATTGTCCTATTACACAGGCTGAATGTTTAGACAGTAGCAATATTTATGGAAGATACTCCGCAGTCGATTCTCGTTCTAAATTAATTAAAAAATTAGGTGCTTAACATTTGACTTAATCATCTAGAAAAATAAAAAAAATATTCTTAAACCTCTACTCGTCTATGTTAAAGTGTCGAAATGATCGCCGTCGGCTGAAGTGAAAATCAAAGACTCAGTAACAAAGGATAATTTTTCGAATCACGAAGAAAACGATAGGGTTTATTTTTATATCGAAAGTTATTAACTCCGGGCCACCGCTCACACCTTTCAGCACCGGTCATTGCACCTAGGCTTGTAGCTACTATACTTTTGAAAGACTTAGTTTTCTTTGACTTATGTTTTCTTTGTTGTTTATTAGTATTTGTTTTGTTATTATTATTATATATGTTAAATGAGACCATGAAGTGTCATATCCTATAATACTGCGAGTGTTTAACCATTCACCTGGTATATAACAAAGTGTTCAGTCACAAATTGGGAGGTAGTTTGACTTATTATTAAACATTACATGCAAGTAACAGTGCTTGCATTGTTGCGTTTCGTTCGGTCAGTGAGAGCGCCGAAGACCCATCTCCCCTCCCCTCTCCCTTTCCCTCCCCTAACCCTTCCCTCCGAAAGATGGCAACGCACTTGCGACTCCTCTGGGGTTGTTAGTGTGTATGGATGGTGGTGATCACTTAACAGCAGGTGACACACCTATTCGTTTGCCACCTATAACATAAAAAAAAAAAAAAAAATTATATACATTTAAAACAATCACTAATGACCAGTCACTTGCCCTCGCACTTTTGTATTGTTCAGATATTTATTCGGTTTATTATTGGAAGTTGATGCTTTATAAACACTTGCAATGCCAGGAGTGAAGACTACAAGGTAAGTGAGCCTTCAACACGATTTTCCAAGTCATTGATTTCATTTTACATAGTTTTTTTGGGGTATTTACTACCAACCGATTTTAATATAGAGTTTACTGTGTCGAATACCCGACCCTATATGAATGTGATGGTTGCCACAGCAGAAAGAGAGTTCTTCAAAATGAGATATAGGAGTTATTTAAATAAGTTTCCTATTAATAATAGGACTTATAACAAATGACACCTTCGACCAAGTTTAAGGACTATAGATCACACTTTACAAAATGTTTTATTATTATAGGTTGCAAACTTTAAATTATGGGATAGGATAGGATATATTAAAGGTTAAATTATAAACTCATAGGTTGATATGTGACCACCGCCGTCCGCAGACACTAGCAACACCAGGGGTTGCGTTGCCGACCTGTGTTTGAGGGAAGAGAAATGGGGGCAGGGTTGGGGGAATGAACGGAGGTGGGCATCCCCTGTTTAGTATAGGAACCTACTTAATGGTATGGTACTACTAAAAAAATGGGATAATTTATGAACAGAGAAAGAATTTGATAAATAAACTATTATACTATATATATTATACTATATTATATTATACTAATAAACTATTTTTTGCTATATATCTTTTGCTCACGGTTTCGCATTTTTGTAAATAGATATCCACCACCTATCCTTCAGGAAAAGTTACTTTTTCTGGATAAATGGTATCCTATATCCTTTTCTGTAGCCTTGACAGTGTGTACAGTCCCTGGCCACATTATTAGACGCACCGTTGTTTTTTTACAAAATAATTGTTTTCGACGAAGTTTATAAACAGTTGTGTTATATTTAAAGGTGGATTAGTATTTATTTAATGAACTTTTATTCAAGAGATGAATTTGAATTGAAATTTGAATGAATTTATCCATGAAAAGAGAAGTGACTAAAGTGGCGATTACAAACTAAATTCAGCTCCTAGAAAATATTATTCATGTTTGGAATCATCATCCTCAAATGCAGAACACAGTACAGTGTTGCATTGATGGCATGCCGCGCAGAATTAAAGCTCTCATAGCTCTCAACAAAATATTAAGTTTTCATTACATTTTCTTCATTTTCGTTCAAGAGTTAATAAATACATATTTTTTCTATAATGACGATGTTTTATTAGTTTTACAGATACTTACGTTATTAATAATATAGCAAATATACATTGTATCTCATAAAAACAATACATCTGTACAGTATCACCTGATAATTAACGTTTTATATAAGATCTTATGGTGCGTCTAATGACATGGCCAGGGACTGTATGCTATATTTTATGATGATGCAGTCAGTAGTTAAGGGGTGATAACAAACAGACTCAAATTCACATTTGAGAAAGATACTTACATACTGAGAAACATGTAACAGTTCTAACATTAGATTAAAACTCCGCATAGCTTTATTCTTTAATCTTTTGAAGCATAAGAGCCTGTAAGAACACTCCCAACACAGTTTCTGGGGTAATCTATCCTTTTCCTGCATCTGAAAACATGACAATAAAATATATTAATTTGGTTATTGTTATTAATATTCTTTTTTTTAATGTAGCAAATACACTGACAATATAATAGTGAAAACATAGAGTTACAGAGATATGTATAAAATAAAAGAAATTAAATGATATATTAAAATTATGCCATGATACTGCTATCATAGCGCACAGTTCTGCATTTTCACCTTCCTAACCCCACCTTACAATTTTTTATTTGCGATTTTAATATTTTTGTATGAATATCCATATAAGTCAACGGCCAATGTTGCTGAATGACAGATGGCGCTGTGTCCCTCTCATCTATATTTCTTTCACAATTATAGGTACCTATTTTTTTTCTCCATGGGGGAATCCCTAACGGATATCCATCTCGCCGGGCAGTAGAAATGGATATGCCCGAGTCGCACGGACTAAAACCCCATGGTACCTTCTTACACCTTTTGGCCGGAGGAGCAGGGACTGTCTAATCGACACTACATCTGCTCCTCCAACAGGTGTTGTCCCCTCCTAAGGGACCCAAACTGCGGCCTGAGGGGTCAAGATGGTGGACCCCTCAAGGGGAAATGGGTGTTACTCCCCCTAACGAACTGTGGGAGCATCAGCATAATGCACCTCCACCACATGGACCTGTGCAGTTTAACTGCCCGGAGCGACGGACATGTATGTGTATGTCAATTATAGGTACCTAAATCATTTCACTAAGCCAACTAGGTGTGTGTGTGAGTCAGTCCCTGAATTATTTGGTTTTACAATTGGAAATAGTGGGAGTCTCTGTAATCGGGTTCTAGGTTTTAAATATTTTTCGAGTTTATAGATACAATTAGAACCGGCAGGTACCCAATTTCAAGCAGACAAAGTTGCGAAGTTGCGCAGATCAGCTAGTAACACTATAATAATAAGAACACAATAAAACTAAAAATGAGAAGTTTATAATACATAAATGCAGGTATTTCTTTGTCAATTCCTGGGGCAATTTTCTGGGGCACTCTCATTTTATAAAGTCTATAAAATTGTACCTCAAAATGTGCAAAAATATACACCTTGTTATTGGGTGTACTTGTAGCATATAATAGTATGATACTGTTCTAAAATTTTCAGGCAGAAAAGCAATTTTTAAGTGTAAGGGTACTGCACCTCTGCCCCCTGCCCACTTAAAAAAAGCACTGTATAAATTTATATGAATACAATAATAACAAAATAGAAACACCAATGTCAAGTAACAGTGCTTCGATGAGTTGAGTTTCGTTCGGTCAGTGAGAGCGCCAGAGGTACCTCTCCTATTCCCTTCCCTCTCCCCACCCCCTGTCTCCCAACCCCTAACACAAGTTGGCAACATACTTGAGACTCCCGTGGTGTTGTTAGTGTCTATAGATGGCAGTGACCACTTAACATCAGGTGACCCACCTGTTTATTTGCCTCCTATGCTATCAATATATATATAAAATAAACAAAATAATAGATGAGTATATAAAATAGGTAAGTAATATGAATTAAAGAATAAGAAAGGTACTATAACACTATAGGTCTATAAGGACTTTAACACCAATACTTCATAACATGCCTGGGAGTCATGTAAAAACATTCTTAATTTCTTTTTAATGTAATAAACCTAGTCGCAAATCTTATTGGCGATGGCACAACCTTATTGCTACCACCTATTTATTTGAAAAATCATATTGTTCTTTCTAATCTTAATTTAGAATGAGCCAGTATACGGTGAGCTAGGACAATAGGATTAGAATATATAACATTCACATAGCACAGTAGGTTTTTCCACTTTCCACTAAATAGAAATATGATGAAGTTATAAATGAAAAACTCACTTTTAGTCCTGTTAAAGCTTCATAAGATTCGTTCAAATTGTTTCTCTTCATATTGTAAAGTTTTCTGTCCATGGCCAAACATATTCTACATGCCTGAAACAATTTATAGTTTTTTTTTCTATTTCTAAATATTAAGCCTGAATACTGGAGTAAGGAATTTATTTCAAAAACTATTTATAATATACTAAAGTATATTTATTGTATTAAGTTATGTAACACTAACTTTTGCGGTTTTATGTAGTTTTGTTTTTTTCTTGTTACTAGACATTATCAGAGTGTAAAATCTAAATCCAAACACTTAAAATATTCAGTCTTTAGTCATTTCAATAGTGTTAGAAACACTATAAGAATAGTTTTCGCTCTATTCCTCAGATTTTACAGTTTTCGATTTTCTAACTAAATGCAAAACAATAATACAAACAAATAAATCAATATTTATGGCATTTTTTTTAAATATAACTAGTTTTGATTTGTGCATTTGCCAATGACACTTTTTGTCTTTATGGTTAAAACATAGATAGATAAAATTGATTATGAAGCGATATTTATACAAAACTTGTTTAAAAATACGCTCAAATGTTTAATTTTAGGTCCTTATGTAATATTTGCATGTCTTAACTATATATATCGAATGTAAAAGTAATGATTTCATCATAATTTCTAACGATAGCTTATATTCTATTCATCTACTAGCTTCTGCCCGCGATTTCGTCCTCGTGGAATAATTACTTTGGGCTAACGTTAATACGCAACAAAAACTCTCAAAAGGAAAAAAATTCGATTTTGAAATATTCTTCATTGGTGCTCTGCTACTGTTGATCTTAGCGTGATGATATTTAGCCTTCCTCGATAAATGACCAATGTAACACTGAACGCATTTTTCAAATAGGACCAGAAGTTCCTGAGATTATCACGTTTAACAAACTAAACAAATAAATCTCCACTTTTATAATATTACTACTCTACTCTCGTGCTTAGCACGAGTCGTCATTCAAATTTCAATAATTTCTGATAGAATGGACCGACTTTAATGAAACAAAGACTAAATTACTCTTGAAATCTTTCATGAATTTCATGACAAAGTTTTATTATATACCGAGTACTTTAGCAATGATGTTTGTTCATACATACAAACAGACAGACATTTCTAGAAATGATTGAAATATATTTTATCACTTATTCCTAGACACCGCCAACAATTTTTTTCACGAAAATGGAAAAATTACAGACACGTTAGATTTACATTCTTATTATATGTACATATATATTATGATGTGGTGTTTTTTTTTTTTTAAGTAAATGAGTACAGTAATTAAATTCTTTCTAAATTTTCCGTTTCAAGTTTGTGTGTTATGTATATAATTCCTGTTATTATGATGCTTATTTATTTCTTAGGTTTCTTTACAAGATCGAAAAACGATTTTAGCTTTATATACTGTAATGTTCATCAGTTTAATATCTACAATAGATGTTTAATAATAAAGAAAACAGAATTAGTAATATACATATTTTATGCGGAATAATATTGTGATTGAAATCCATAGACAATAATGTAGAATCACATATTCCTTAGTCGAGACTCTGTATAAGGTGATCTGTGGTCAAAACGCCAAAATGACAATAAAAAAACGTATGTAATTGGCGGGAATTACTAACGAAACTGTGGCTGGCGGTGGTTGGCTTCCCAAGGTAAGATATACTTATAAGATATATAATTAATTATGTTAATAATATATCTGTTCTTGATGTTTTTGTATTGTTTTATATGAGATTCGTTTTAAAACTCGTTTTGTTCATATTTACGTACTCTAGTAATCGACTTATAAAGACTTCATTATAAAGAACGTATGATTGTGAAAAGTTTTGTTTTGTTTGGTTTCAATCACAATAATAAATATACTTTCAATTAGCTATATAACGCGAGATCGACACGTACAATTAGTTTTTAACTTTTAGTGAAAACAGACTTCTTGATTTAACCCTAGCTTGATTGCTAGGATATTTTATAATGATTGCTTTGCTAACTAATAGTAAACTTAACGGTGGTAGAGCTACGCTGAAGCTATTAATGGTTTCAGCATGAATGGGTCGGCTCACTCGGGGTACTACCACCCTCTCACATAAAATCGACGTGAAGTAACAGTGCACGCATTGTTGCGTTTCGTTCCGTCAGTGAGAGCGCCGGAGGCCCACCTCCCCTCCCCTCTCCTCGCTCCTCTTCCACTTCCTCCCCTAACCCTTCCCCCAAAGGGTGACAAAAGCACTTGCGACTCCTCTGGTGTTGTTGGTGTCCATGGACGGTGGTGATCACTTAACATCAGGTGACCCACCTGTTCGTTTGCCACATATTACATAAAAAAATACCACAAAAAAGTCTTCTCATTTTTCGGATTAATATGTATATAGCCTATGACACTCACAAATAACGTGATTTTCTATTAGTAAAAGAATTTTCAAAATCGGTTTAGTAGATCCAGATATTACCCCCTACAAACTCACAAACTTTACCTCTTTATAATATTAAGTATAGATTTGATTGATGAAGTGTTAGTTTGTGTAAATCCACGTACAACTGTTTTAAGACTTTTGACTTTGTTTTTTTTTTCATAGATGTACTCAATGGCGCTTCGCCAGAAGCCGCGTATTAGTTATTATGAACCGGAGGAGCCGAATCTAGACGAATATGTCTGTAAGTTATTTATGTATAATTATACCAGGTGACTGTTTAGACAGTAGCAATATTTCTGGAGGACACTTTGCACACGATACTCGTTCTAAATCAATTAAGAAAATAGCTGCTTAATATATGACCTATAATTATCTAGAAAAATACAAAAATTATACACAATCCTCTAAGCGTGTATGTTAAAGCACAGTGTCAATGACTGTCGGGTGATTACACTTTCATTTGAAAGGGAACGTGGGAACGTTAGGAGCAAACCAAAAGGGTTTATTGCCCGTTTTACTATGAAAAGTTATTAACTCCGGGTCGCCTATTGTAGTTTTTAGCACCGGTCATTGCACTTAGGTTTATTATTTTATTTACACGTTCGTTACTATTTTACTATACTACCACCCGACACACAGAAACACCCACGTGAAGTAACAATTCTTGCATTGTAGCGTTCCTTCGCTTAGTGAGAACGCCAGAGGCCCACCTCCCCTCCCCTCCCTATCCTTCTCTTCGTATCAACCAAACATAAGCTGGCAACGCATTAGCGATTCCCCTGGTGTTGTTAGTGTCTATGGACGGCGGTGATCGCTTAACATCAGGTGACCCGCCTATTCGTTTGTCTCCTATGATATAAAAAAAAACATATTTTGAATCAATAAACTCAAAAACCATTCGAAAAACTATTTGTAATGGCTTTGAGTTACACTATTTTATTATATCTCGCCAGTAGATGGCGCTCTATTAAATACACTTTTTATTTTAATTTATTTAAATACACATCTTCCAACCGATCGTCAGGAAAATTAGTGTATAATAGGTCTTTACCTATGAAATTGCCGTTCTGCAGTACTGGCCATTTCAAATCAAAATAATTTTTGTTTGGCTAAGAATTCTAATTTTGAAATTAATTTTATTTTAAAAACATGGAACTCTTTTTCCAAAAGTATTCATTTGTTTATTGATTAGTGTTACATTTTCATCGCATTTAAATCTTTTTTGTCACCATGGATACGTTAAAAATTCGAGTAATTATGGAATATGAGTACCGTCGTGGCAGCAACGCGGCACATCATCAACGACATCAACGACGTTTACGGAGCTAACACTACAAACTAACGCACCACCTGTTATTGGTTTGCTCGCTTCCGTTCTGGGAATTTTGATCTGAAAAATGAACCTCGCGGTCGTCCTAAGACTTTGGTCGACAATGACGAATTAAAGGCGATTGTGGAAGCTGATGATACACAATCTACGGCTGAATTAGCAGCAGCTTTCGACGTTAGCGTCAAAACAATATTGGTCCATTTGCGTCAAATTGGCAAGGTAAAAAAGCTTGACAAATGGGTGCCCCACGAACTCAATGATCGCCAGCGCGAAGTACGCGTCGAGACGTGCCTTGCACTGCTCAACAGACACACAAATGAAGGAATTTTGAACCGCATTGTTACCTGCGATGAAAAATGGATTCTGTTTGATAACCGCAAGCGCTCAGCAAGTTGGTTGGATCCTGGTTCAGCACCTAAACAATGCCCTAAACGAAAACTTACCCCTAGAAAAGTGATGGTCACTGTTTGGTGGTCTAGCGCCGGTGTGATTCATCACAGCTTCTTACCAAACGGGGTGAGCATTACTGCAGATGTGTACTGTGAAGAACTGAACACAATGATGGAGAAGCTGGCACATCTCCAACCAGCATTGGTCAATCGCTCGTCTCCGCTGCTCCTGCACGACAACGCGCGACCTCATACTGCACAGCAGACGGTCTCCAAGTTGCAAGAACTGGGGTTGGAAGTTCTCCGTCATCCGCCCTACTCACCAGACCTTGCGCCTACAGACTACTACTTTTTCCAGAATTTGGATAACTCCTTGGCGGGAAAAAATGTCAATACCCGAGAGGCAGAACAAAATGCCTTTGAAGAATTTGTTGCCTCCCGTCCAGCTGATTTCTTTAAGAAGAGCATCAATAAACTGCCACTGCGTTGGCAAAGATGCATTGATTGGATGGGTGATTACTTCGATTAATATATTTTTAATAAAATATATAAAATTAACAAAAAATACATGAAAAAAATTCGTTTAAATTTTTTCACACAAAACGGCAATTTCATAGGTAAAGACCTAATATTTGATTCAAAAATTATTATATAGTATCCATTTTGTTATATCTCGACTATTTATTAGGTATAGCAAAAAAAATCGAGGCAGTTATGAGGACTGTCGATATAAGTAAAAACTCAAAGCAATGAAATAACTTTGTTGTCTTTTCAATTTTTAAATTAATTATAGTTTGGATTATTATAATTATTTATTATTGTATTTTATTACTTATTCCTAGACACCTAATTTTTTTTATTACAAAATTCTTAAAAGGAACAGACACGATAGATTTACATTTGCAGGTGGTAGAGCCACGCTGTAACTATTAGTAGTTTCAGCATGAATGGGTCGGCTCGTCCGGGGTAGTACCACCCGACACACAGTACACCGACGTGAAGTAACTGTGCTTGCATTGATTGCGTTTCGTTCGGTCAGTGAGAACGCCGGATAACCCACCAACCCTCCCCCTCCCCTTCCACAATCCCCCTCCCCAAAACACAGGCTGGCAACGCACTTGCGACTCTTCTGGTGTTACTAGTGTCTATGGACGGTGGTGATCACTTAACATCAGGTGACCCATCTGTTCGTTTGCCTCCTATGAGGCATTTGCATTGTTGCGTTTCGTTCGGTCAGTGAGAGCGCCGGAGGCCCAGCTCCCCTCCTCTCTCCTCTCCCTCTCCCTCCCCTAAACCTTCCCCCCAAAGAGTGGCAACGCACTTGCGAGTCCTCTGGTGTTTTTAGGCTCCATGGACGGTGGTGACCACTTAACATCAGGTGACCCACCTGTTCGTTTGCCACCTATGACATAAAAAAAAAATATATATAAAAAAAATTCGTATTATATGTATAGAAGATGTATCCTAAAGTAAGTAATTTATTTCTCCAATAAACAGTTTGTGACAAATGCGCTGATTTCGTCTACGAATATTGTTCGATACATGGATCTCTACTCGTCGTACCTGATGACAAGGTAAATAATATGTCAATCTATAGCAGTCCCACTGTTGGGACAATGGTCTCTTTTCCCAAAGGAAGGCATATTCACCATTAGATGTTGAAAGACTGGAGATTTCAATCATAATACACAAAACTATAATTTTCCCACATACTACCACCACATTACTACCGAGTAATACAAGAACATTTTTCAGGTTCAGGTTTCCTCGCGATGTTTCCTTCACCGTCACCTGATACTTTTACCAATTTAACATTAGTAAATGTTCGCGAATTCCGATAAATTCGTTGGTACATGCCGGGGTTCGAACCTACGGACATCGACATCAATATTTCACAGTCAACCATCACCACTACATATCTAGTAGGCTAATTAAAAGTCCTGTTTTTAAGTGAAACTTATGGAAAAGCTTTGAAATTGTTATCGGTAACTTTTATGTGACGAAAAGTGGGGGGTAAACACTGTCGGGTGGAGTGTTAAAGACACCGTCTCTCGTACGTTCACCGAAGTTAAGCAACGTCGGACGCGGTCAGTACTTGGATGGGTGACCGCATTGGAAAATCTCATGACGTTGGCTTTTGTTGTACTTATTTAATAAATATTTCCCAGTAATACAAAAGATTCAGTTCAGTCGTGTGTTTTTTATCGGTCCGAACCCGCCCTGAAAAATGTTCGAGGTATTAAAAAGACACCTGTGTAAAATTATAGTTCGTATTATTTAGAAGTCTAGCGTTGGGGACTACTATTTTCCATATAAATAGTACAGGACACATATTTTTCTTCAGAGTTTTGTATCTTACAAGCCAATAATTGGTTACATGAGTGATTGTAGGAAACCGAACGAACTATTAATAATTTAATATTTAACATTTTTCGTTAACCTAACAAGTTAAAATTTTAGTGTAAGTCATAATTGCACTTTTTACTCCAATTTTAGATAAAATCATTAAAGATAGTCAATTAATATTGTATAACGTCTGATTCTCTCAAATTAAAAATCATTTATAAATGTTAAGTTTATTTTATTCTTATATTTTTAATTTTATTCATTTCTTCACTACTTTTATATTTGCACTGCCCATGATAATTGTTAATAATAAAAATTAATATGCTTTGTGGCATTAAGCTCGTCAGTATACCAACCAAAAAGTGAAATAAAGTATTCTTTCGTTCATTTATTATTTCTTTATTATAGGTACCAAAAAACCATAACTTCCCATCCTTTGTCCCTCGCGCTGCCCTCACCATTCCCCATATATTCCTACACTTGGCTCCTTCCGTCATTCCAGGTAACTCCAAACAATATATATAATTTAGTTCAACAATATGTCAATGACACACCGCTGATGATTTCAATTGTTGAAAGACCTCTTCGGGAATGAATTTATTTACGCGTTTTCATCAATTCCGAATCTAATTTGATTCGATTGTTTATCCTTTCTCATATTATAAATGCGGATATTTGGTTTGTTTGTTACGCTTTTCCCACCTTAACTACTCAACCGACAACTCAACTCAACTACAGACATTTTGCATATATATTATCAGGGCTACAAAAAAGAATATATCGTTCGTCTAAAAAAAAACTGTTTCCAAGAGATAAGTTAAATCTACATGAATACGAGAAAAGCCGCGAGCAAAAGCTAATACCTGTATATTTTCGTTATGCAAAGAAAAATAATTCATCCTTTCTCTCTTTCTCGTAGTAATTACTTCTTTAAAGGGCCGGCAACGCACTTGCGACTCCTCTGGTGTTGCTAGTGTCTATGGACGGTAGTGATCACTTACCATCAGGTGAACCGCCTGTTCGTTTGCCTGCTATAATATATAAAAAAATGTTTTTTGTATTAATGTAAATGCTATAAAACAAGTTATTTACATGTACCACGTGAATGTTAAAAGCGTGACATCTTTCAATCCTGTGGTAGTTAACACATAAAATAATAATATCAAAACAAATACTAATAAACAACAGAGAGAACCTTAGTTAAAGTTTTTTTTCTAAAACGTTTAAAAGTATGGGAACTTTTAAATGTAAAGAAGCAGGCCTAGGTTAAATGAACATCTTTAAAGAGGCGCTTTTCAAGGTTAATCATTACGTAACTACTTATCGTGGGAACGCCGCACGGTCGAACAATGGGAACCGGTGCAGGACGTGGGCCAGATTGCGTGATTCATTTGTTACACGAGTTCGTTTTTGCGTATATCACCTGATGTTGAGGGTATATCAGTTTTGCGTATCCTTTAAAAATATTGCTAGCGATAAAACTTAAAAAAAAACTATGCCTAGTGGCGCCAACCGCCTTTCTTCCTTATAATACTTATTATACTCTTTGTGCCAGTCTGTCTAGAGTGGTCTAGAGGATTTTATTATTAATTTTGAACATTACTACTCTACGTTGATTAAAATAAATCTAGCTTTGATTAGAATAAACTGTTAACCCTGAATAATTATCTCATTTCCATATTATGAGGTACACACACCCTCATAAATTAATATTGTATCGAAATTATTTTGTACACACAAACATAGGTGCAGGCATAGGTGTATTTAGCACCCTCACGTTACCGCGTGGAGTCCGTTTCGGACCTTACAGAGGATCTAAGACTTACGAAATAAAGTCCATGTATTGTTGGCAGGTGGGTAATATATATTTTTTATTATTTAAAGCCTCACTTTCGCCGGAACGTTGGATCCCATAATAATTATTCACAGATTGAGAGAACAATGTTCGTCCTAATACTCGTTGATACGAGCAACTTTGTTGGTTGATTTGTGTCGGTGTTATCAAAGGAATCAGTTACAGTCTTCGCCAATCTTTATAACCGATCTTAATATACAAATTTAGGTAAAGTCTGGCTGCAACCGCTGTACCGTGCTATAGGTATGCGAGCGGCTAGAGGGGGGTGAAGTATTTGCTGCATTTTGCCATCATCGCTCACGCAACTACTATTATTTGTTACGTAACAGGCGCACATGAGATAAAATATCTAAAGATGGATCGTGCGTTACCTCAAGATAAAAAGACTATCATTTTGAAAGTGGCCGAATATTTCAAGAAAACAAAAGCAGACAAGGAAAGTTTTGAATATAAGAGATGATAATAATAATAAAGCGGAATGACTCTGATTGAAACTCCGATAGCGAAATGGAAAGTGAATTTGAAACAGAATCTATGTCAGAATACTCAGTGTAATTTATTTACCTGATATGTAGTTTTTAATTTTTCGGTTTCAATTGTTAATCACTTTTTCTTTTTCATGTAAAAAATTGATGTAGAGATTTTTTATTTCGTAGTGTTAAAGTTTCTTTTCATTTATATTCGTTCGTTATTTGTACTTATTGTGTTATTATTATACTCGTAAATATACAGCTTCTAAAAATTGTGCTTTGATATCATAAAATCTCTCTGACACTACGAATCTCATGTGAGTTGATGCTCTTTCCTTCGCACTCCCCACCTCCCCGCGCATACCTATGGTGCGGTAGAGCGATAGCGGTCAGACTATATAAAGACATCTTCTTTAATATTCGTCCAATAGGACAGGCAAAGGAATTAATCCATACTGCCATTTCTGAAGTTGTCAATATAGGTAGTTCTTATGTATTCTATAAAGGCCTAATCACCAAATCTTCTATGTAACATTTCGTACATTCTTTAAATCATCTTTTAATTTTGAAGTTGTCAATATAGGTAGTACTTATGTATTCTTTAGTCAGTTTTCTTCTATATACATGTTAATGTAAAGGCATACGCGCCAAATCTTAATGTAAAGGCATACGCGCCAAATCTTCTCTATGTCCAAATTAATGTAAAGGCATAAACGCCAAATCTTCTATAATATATTCTTTTATCCAACTTTTTATCTTAATCTCCATCTTTGTCCAGAGTGTTTGTTAATTTCCATTGTCGAGTAATTAATTCAATATTCTAACAAGATGGTGGCTCCCTTGTTAGAACTTTCCATGGAGTTTTTGTGGCATCTCAGAATTCATGGTCCGTGGTATTATTTTCTATTCGCTTCACTTATGCACAATAAACAAACTATATTACATAAAACGCCACCAATTTTACACAATATAGAGTCAAGTAACACAAGATTATGAATAAAAAATAAAATCCACTACATGACAGACTAAAATCCCGCCAAAAAACTCCTATATAAAGACATTATATGTATAACATCGAGACAACATGAGGAAACGCAAATGCCAATTTGAAATTCCTAAAATATTTGAATTAAGAATGTGCTGTAAATTAAAAATAAAACTCGTATCTTGTACATTCATTTTAAATCTGTATTCTAAATAATTCACATGAATAGATGTCTATAGAATTTTTTATAACTTACACTTCCATATAAGTAAGTGTGAATTGAACTAGCATTTTTAGTGTGTAAATGACTAGCGTAGTAAACGATGGGCGGTACTTCTAACATTGGGAATCATAAAAATAGGATTATTTATTTAATGGAGCTCGTAGCTTAATCGATATATCGCACTGCTACTACTACAATAATGTTGTAATTAAAAAAAATCACTTTTTGCAAAATCCACAACAAACTTCTCGACTATCTACTGAAAGTTTTTTTAAAACTGTGCATTCTTTATTGATAATTATACTAATAAAAGTACTTTGCTTTATAATGTAATCTACATGATATAGCTCTTTCTTGAACCTAAAAATGATACAATATTGGTGGGGGATAGAAGTCAATAGTAGTTCATTAGACGTTTATTAGAGTACTATTTCTCGCTTCAGTTTAGAGATATTTTTACTGACTTTTTTTATTGTAGCACGGCAAAATGACTGTACTGAGCCTTTTTTTTATACATGGGGAGATCCCTAACAGATTCCCATCCCGTCGGGTAGTTGAGGATGGGTTATGTCCGATTTGCACGGACTAAAACCCCATGGTGCATTCTTATACCTTTTTAGGTGGGAGAGCAGAGACTGCCGGCTGGCATTACGTCTGCTACCCCGACAGGCCCTCAAGAGGCCCTGACTGCGGTCTGAGGGGTCAGAGATGGCAGACACCTTAAAGAGGGAGTGAGTGTTACTGTAGTTACTGAGCCTGATGGTAAGCACAGTACCATCCAAAAACAATGGCGACCACCGAGTGACACACTATCCATCGCCGGTCGCCGCTGTCATGCCGGCCTGCGTACAGCTGGATATGCACAGGCTGATCCCGAAACGTGACCCGCAGAAGCGAATCACTATGACGGGCTTTTTCGCCATATATATGGTGGTTGCGACCCAGTCGGGCTGTAAAACGGTACCACCCCGTTTTCGCCATTGCCCCGTTTGTTGTTCAGCACGGTGCACCACGTGCAGGTGAGGTTGGCTTGGATGTCACAAGTCTTAGATGTTATTCGACACCCTTACACCCCGCTTACAACTTGTAGGTTATCACTTTTTTTTATCAAGATTAAATAAAATCTCAGTACGACGGTTTTGTACTAGCAGTGCGATACGTTCTGTGACAGATTTTCAACAAAAAATTGTGTGATTTTATGAAACCATCTTGCAAGTGAAACTTTTTTTTTGTATCGTAAGCATTTCATTGAAAAGTTTCGCAAAGTTATCCGATTTAGGGAATTAAAATCGCGTTTTTATAAATTTATCTTAACAATTTGACAGTGGGAATGATAATATTGGCCATATAATATTGGCCAAGATATCTAAGTATACATTTGTATTGCAATCTGCGTATTAGAACAAGGAATTCATAAGAAATACAATCAGGCGCCTTTCACAGTACCGCTATTCCGCGGATGCACGCCGACTGTAATGCGACATACGACAGATAGACGAAAATATTTCAGGCGATGCAAATAAACGTTTCACTTTAATAAATTAAACAAATTAACATGTTATCGTTTTATCACAAGGTTTTTTTAAACCAAATACTCGGCCTTCATAAAGTTTTTCCATACGAAAAATAGACAACGTATTTCAACAGATATACGATAGTAACAACAAACCGTCCCACGTAGTGGACGCGGCAGACGGTAACAATTCGAATTGGATGCGATATGTGAACTGCGCGAGACACTGGCGCGAACAAAATCTGGTCGCTTTTCAATATCAGGGGCAGCTTTATTACAGGTGAGTCGATTATATTGACATTTGTCTTTACGACTCCATTTGTTTGTATCGTCAACAGCTCAGCTTTGCCCAATTTTTGATGTGAAACATCTATAGGCGGGGGGAAACCTGATTGTTGGTGTGGTGAGACGTGGCGACGCAAAACACGAGCTTTGCACTATTAACGAAAAACTCAAAAACATTTGCAAACCTATCTGTATAAACATAAGATTCAAACTGTTTTGTCAACTCGTTCTACTAGTGTTACGCGGCACGCGACGACGACCTAGCGCCCTTTTATAATTACCGTCAAAGAAATCACGCCTGCGCGTAGCGGTGATTTCTTTGAATTTTTATATTTTGTATTTAATAAAAATGAATATTTATGTAATAAATTAAATAAACAGTCATTATTTTATAGAACAAATTTGTAATGTTTTATCTTTTAATTACGCCATAGCTGGTTCCTGTCGTAATATGTTCTTTTAATCATATAACTTATACAAAACCATTTCGATGTTTCACATCTGCCAGGCGTCCCGTGACGGCTCTATTTTCTTACCTTTTTTTTTTTAACTGACTACACTATTGACCTAGCAAGGTCTTAACAGCTTCACCGGACTACTAAGGCGAGCGCTTAAGGCACTCAGCCGATTTTATTTGACAATTAGCTCAAGGGTGCAAGACAGGCTGGTACTGATCGTTCGCTGCCTTTATATCATCGGGAGGTGTGGTTTCGTAATTTGCGGCGGATACCACTAACGGACTGGTTGCCTATAACGCTAATATGAATCCTTCGATGAATCGAGTATTAAGTATAATTCGTATTTAGTTGAAATTTTGATATGCAGATATCAAATATGAGTTATCTTTTGATTCTAAATATATAAAATGATTGTAGATACACTTATTACAGTAATTTCGTAAAAAATATTATTTTGATCGTTTTAGGACAATAAAAACAATACCACGCTTCACTGAACTAATGGTCTTTTATGGCAGCGAGTTCGCAAATGCACTCCATATAGATCTACGACGGTATAACTCCCCACCCGGATACGCACAGAAATTTGGTACCCACTTTGTCTTCATTTTATTATACACATTTTTCATTGCTGCAATAATTAATTTACGTATATCCTGTTACTGCGATCTCGAATATATTTTCACATTTACTTTCACGATATACGTTTGGTTCAAAATGGTAGAAACAGCTTTCATAACAGGGCTGTTGCTACTGTCGAATTTGAGGTAGGGTGGAAGTAAATAATTTATCATAGTTGATCTACCCCCGAAGCACGGGCTCCTAAATTTTTTTTTATTGTAGCACGGCAAAGTGTCTGTACTATACCTGATGGTAAGCACAGTACAATCCAAAAACAATGGCGACCACCAAGTGACACACTATCCATCGCCGGTCGCCGCTGTCATGCCGGGCCTATGACGGGCTTTTTCGCCATATACATGGTGGTTGCGACCCAGTCAGGCTGTAGAACCCTACCACCCCGCTTTCGCCATTGCCTCGTTCGTTATTCAGCAGGGTGCACCACATGCAGGTGAGGTTGGCTTAGTGTCTCAAGTCTTATGATGTTATTCGACACCCCTTACACCCCAAAATCAATCACCATATATATCACTGCCCACTAGGTCACCTATCGCTACATTTTTTTTTATCTCAAACTATGAGCAAACAATGTAATTATCATAGTTTATCTTGGTTTTTGGTATTTTTAAGGTAGGTTCAACATTGTACACGTGGTAAGTAATTCTTACTTACAAATAAAGCAACCAAGTGTGGTAACATAGGATAAGAAAGCTTGGCGGTTTTATGAATGTGTTTTTGCCGACTAAGTCGCAACATGTACATGGAATTTCTAAGAATCAGTCATGAATGGTTCCTAATAACAAGTCGCTATACCCGAAATTGGCGTTATATTCGAAGTTGCTATTACCGAATAATTTTCCTTCTTTCTTTTAATAAGTTTGACGTCGCTGTAACCCAAAAGCCATTACAACCGAGGTCGTTATTAATGAAATCCACTGAACTCCCAATAGAATAAACAAAGTAAAATAAATAAATTCACTATTCGATCATTCCAATTTCCTCTTTCTTTATCTACTCCACGATTAAAAGGTTTGTTTAATTTTGTAGGTTTTAACATTTGGCGTCAAATTTACCTGAAGTTATTGTGAATGCGGACCGATGTGGTAACATGGTGAGCTTAGAGAGAATTGACTCTCAACAAACAAATTCAGTTTTAGGGTAATATACAGCGGGCGTCAAACCTAGATACATCCTTACTACATATAATCCATCACGATATTTTCCTTCACTGAAAACTCAGACATAATGTGGAGATTTGACTACAACAAAGTATCCCAAATGTTATTAAAGAACATATTGAAGTCATTAAAAACAGTGTTGTCGCCTGAAAGGTTCATATATATCTAACATTTCTGCAGCAGGCGGTCCTGAAAGCTCAAAAATTGTTATATTTACTACCTTCTGTCGCACGCAAGCTTACATGCCGCTTTTTAGGATAATGCTTTTTTGTGTATAGTAAAATGTCCAGAGTTCACTTAAAACTAAATCTACCACTGATATTCATATTTTATAGCCTATTACAATTAAAATAGCTATTGTTATATTTTAGGTGTGCCATTAGTTAATAAGCCTAAGACAATAGAAAAGGGCAGCAAAGAAGATACGAAAAAACGTAATAAAGAAGATAAAATAGATTCCCCATGTTTATTTAAACAGCAAAAATTGACTGCAAAAAAGGAATCTCCTCGAAATATATCATCAGATATTAAAATAAACATTCCTGAAGCAGCCAAACAGATAACTTTAAAAGGAATTCATACAGACAGTAACACTGAAACTTTTGTAGGCAATGATTGTAACAAGCGATTTACTTCCAAACATAATCTAACATGTCTTGAACATAAATCGGAATTAGTCAAAACGCCTTTAGCAAAACAAAACGTGAAACATGAAACGAAAAACACAAATAATACATCGTTAAAAACTTCGTGTGCATTTAAAGTTAGCGATGACCCAGAAGTAAAATTGGTCGAACATGTAGAAGAGAAAAAGCTTCTAGATCATACTGATAGTTATGAACGTAATCAATCTGGTAATCTAGAAACTCATATAAAAACGTATACAGAAAAGAAGTCGTACGCCTGTGACATTTGCAATTTTAAAACTAAACATAAGAGTTCTTTAAAAGAGCATATGAGAGTACATACAGGAGAGAAACCGTTCGCATGTGACATTTGTCATTATAAATGTAAACAAAAATGTAATTTAAAAACACACATGAGGTTACATACAGGGGAAAAACCGTTCGCATGTGACATTTGTCATTATAAATTTAGAGAAAAAGGTAATTTAAAAACACACATGAGGTTACATACAGGGGAAAAACCGTTCGCATGTGACATTTGTCATTATAAATGTAAACAAAAAGGTAATTTAAAAACACACATGAGGTTACATACAGGAGAAAAACCGTTCGCATGTGACATTTGTCATTATAAATGTAAACAAATCAGTCATTTAAAAACACATATGAGAGTACATAGAGGAGAGAAACCGTTCGCATGTGACATTTGTCATTATAAATGTAAACAAAAATGTAATTTAAAAACACACATGAGGTTACATACAGGGGAAAAACCGTTCGCATGTGACATTTGCAAGTACAAGTCTAACTGGAGAAATGCTCTTAATAAGCATCTGAAGATTCATATAAAAAACTGAAATAATGTTACCATAATCATTCCTACCACAATGTAGAAAATAATGAAATGTTTTCTATGTTGTTGTCTACTATAGACAAGATATTTAATTACACTTCGGCATACATTTAATAATATACTAGGAAAGACACGTGACTTCGAACGCGTTGATTGCACCGTGCAAATTATCTATACTATCATATAAAGCTGAAGAGTTGGTTTGTTTGGTTGAACGCGCTAATCTCAGGAACTACCAGTCCGATTTGAAAATTATCTCAGTGTCATATAGCTCATTTATCGTAATACAGTAGAACCTCTATAAGTTAAACCTTGATAAGATAAAAACCTATATAACTTCAAAAAATCATCTGTTCCTTTTGTCCCTATTGTTTCTTTGAAATCCCTAAAAGCTGTATTTGCGCTGGTTAGGACAGCGGCTTACTTGGATGATTAGTTGTTAATCACTGTCCAGGAAATTGTGTTGTGTGATGAAAGTTACCTAAGTAGAATGAGTTCAAAACGAAAATTAACAACACTAACACACGCTGATAAATTAGAAGCGATAAAAGCGGTGAAAATGGATTAAAATGGAGAGATGATGGGGCTCAGTTTGGAATACATTAAAGTACATTATCACTTATAATTGAAAAAGAAGCTGAACTCTTGAAGAAACGAAAATATGGAGAAAGTCTTTTGTGTAAAAGACGAAAAAAAATTGCTGAATTCCCTATTTACATAAACCCTTGATAAGTTAAAAACTTTATAACTTAAAATATTTTGTGTTTCCCTTGGATTTTAACTTATCGAGGTTCTACTGTATATCGTCACGCTAAGGCCAATAGGAGCGGAGCACCAATGAAGAATATTTCAAAATCGTTTTTTTTTTCTTTGGAGAGTTTCCGCTAGGTGTTAATTAGCCCGAAGTAAGTAATCCACGTGTACGAAATCGCGAGTAGAAGCTAGTAATAATATAATGCCTTTGTCACTTTATAGATTATGTAGCTTTCCATTAGTTAAAATTTTTAGAATGACGTTAATAGTTCTAGTGATAAAGTCCTACAAACAGATAAACTACTCTTACACAATAACATAGATAATAATTACTCTAAACTATTTTGGGGTAAGCCATAGCACATAAGACAGAACTATACAAATTCCGTTGCAAATTGGATTTAAAAAAAAAAGCTTGTGGTTTTATTAAAATTCGTATTATTTAGAAGAATTATTTTTGTATCTCATTTAACATTACGCTGCGACCGTTAGGAGCGAAGCAATTACATAAAAAGAGTAGGTCGTAAAGCAGTACGAAGTAATATCGTGGGCAGAACGCAGACATGTGACTGAATACACCTATCGGTGACGAATGGAAATTTTTAAACATTATATGTGCCCGCGACTCCGTCCGTGTGGATCCTAATAAAAAAAACAATGACTAATAAAATCATCTGAATGTATTAAGTCCAACTACTTTTCTCTCGTACTTACGCCGCGTCGTCATTAAAATTACAATAACTTTTGATAGAGTGGACCGATTTTAATAAAACTAAGACTAAATGTTACTCGAGAATATTCTTTATGATTTTGATGAGGTGAACGCAGTACTTAGCAATGATGCGTGTTCCAGCAAACAGACAGACAGACAAAACAAGAAAATGAGAAGATATTTATTTTCAACAAGTTTTATAAAAGTACACAATAATTCTATCACACTCCACGTTTCCTTACAGCAGTTATTTTAGGTTATGTTTACAAGATTATTTCGGACTATCCATAACTCTGCATATGTTAGCGCCATTTTGGAGGGTCTTGGAACTGCTATTTAGTGCTTGAACTGGATGCTTTTTCAACATGTTACCCATATGAGTTAGTTCTCTTACCTCTATCCTCCATGCTTTTGTAAAGAAGTTTATAGTTTTTTATATAACTCATATTACTTTAAAAGTACTTTATAATTTAATTTATATAAGATTTTTTTTAAATATAATAATACAAAATATTGTATTTTAATTTTTATCATATATTCTAATTTCATATTAATTTATTTTATTTGATACCATTTTAATTTAGTATGAAAACAATACATACGTACAGAAGTTTAATATTTTGTTATTAACTATTTTAAGGATTTTTGTTGACGTAATTAAAATTATATACCTTATTTAAATTTAATTTCATATGTTCTTGAACTTTATTAATAAAATATTTACTATGTAAAACCTCTGTTTTTGATATTTTGATGAGAAGTGAATTATTTATATACTGTAATAATCACTTCTGTCTATCTCGGTGATCCGTTTTTTTTAAATTAATTTATGCATAATTTCATTCAACGAAAAAATCTGTTGCTAAGCCTACGTTGTATCTCCTACTTCGAGTGAAACTATTCTATGACAGGTCATGGGTAATCACTTAGGTTAAAAAATTCGAACAAAACCTGAAAATGATCTATTGGCGTGATAACGTCTTATGAATCGATAAACGCAGGCTGCACGCACGAAAAAGCATGACTTATTTGTCACGTTCCGCCTGAGCCGAGCGTGCAAGCGAGAGCGCGGAACAAGCGATAGAGAAACGCGATCGGCCTAAGCGTTCGGCTTGTATAAAATCTATCTATATAAATGTAGGTGGGAGAGCCATGCTGGACCTATTACTGATTTCAGTATGAATGGGTCGCCTCGTTCGGGGTAGTACCACCTTCTCATAGAAAACTGACGTGAAGTAACGGTGCTTGCATTGTTGCGTTTCGTTCGGTCAGTGACAGCGCCGGAGGCCCACCTCCCCTCCTCTCCCTCGCCTTCCCCTAATCCCTTTCCTCCAAAGGGTGGCAACGCACTTGCGATTCCTCTGGTGTTGTTAGTGTCCATGGACGGTGGTGATCACTTAACAGCAGGTGAGCCACCTGTTCGTTTGTCACTTATGACATTAAAAAAAAAGATGGTGGCCATCTTGTTAGAACTTTGCATGGAGTTTTTGTGGTATCTCAGAATTCATGGCCCGTGGTATTATTTTCCATTCACTTCACTTATGTACGATAAACAAATTATTGTTGCTACCGAGTATGCCATCCTCTTTGGCATACAACTTTTGTATATATTGTAAATAAAACGTCGTTCAAACAAATGAACGATCGCGTCTCTATAAATACCTTATATGGTCATATATTAAAACAGTCTATTCTACGCTTTCCAAGTATTATTATTACGCTGTCCGTGTTAGTCTAGAATCTTCTAGTAGTGAGCCGAAGCTCCTACACTATATTACATAAAATACCACCAATTTTACACAGTATAGAGTCAAGTATCACAAAATTTTGAATAAAAAATAAAATCCACTACATGACAGACCATGATCGCGCCAAAAACCAATAAGTAAGTTGTTTACTTATAAATTCCTTGACGTACTAAAAAATAAATTCTATAGTTGGCAACCCTCAACTGTCATAGATGTCATTATCAAGCCTAATATGACAAAACATTTGGTCAAGTATATGTTTACATCGATATAACCTCAAAACACGTGAAAATACCACTGAAATCATACAAAATGGAAGAATTACACATAGATAAGGTGTTACCAAAAGGTACTTCATACCCTATGGTCGTAAATTTCCTGAATGGGTACCCAAATGAAAATTTTAAAGAATCAAAATGTAGTGTATTGTTAGACGAGACCACCGAGAGAAAAACTCTCGCCTCAGAGATATCTGATATGCTGTACGTCGGCGAAGAGGACCAAGAACAACTGGGCAAGACACTGCTGTTAGCACGTAGTAAAACTACAGGTAAAGTGAGACTTATCGAAGTATCTAACATAGACTTAAAACCGTACATGAAGAATGATACAGAGAGTGCTAGTGTCCAAGAAACGTCGTATTTAGAACTGAGCAGGAAATTCGGTTCTAAAAAACACAAACAGATCGCTGAGCAGAAGGAGAAATTAAAGGTTAATGTCGAAACAGTTACTGAACAAATGCAGAATGTCAGTCAGAATATTTCAACAGATCAACTTGATTTATCATCGTATACTAAAACTGACGATGACGTATACATACCCCCTATAAACCGTGAAGCAACAAGTGTTCATGAAGTTTATGAGATGGAGAAAATATTAAATGAAGATCTTTATGAAAAAATCTACGATGAGATTAGTAATTCTGAGTACAAGTCTGGTTTGATACCATTTATTAAAGAAATGATGAGTGATAAAATGTCTAAGAACGAGTTAGTACTTGCCGTGTACGCAAACTCATTACTAATTTTATATGGAACATTAATGAAAGAAATTGTCAAGAAGAACTTTACCGCATGTCCATATTCTGTAACATTAAACGAAATTGTTATAACAAATTTCCTTGGTATAACAAATTTAAGACGAATACGGACTCCGCAGATGAAGGACAAGTCTCTATGCCATGCGTTAGTATTTTTATTATTGATAAATAATTACAAATTTGACGTGGAAGATTTGTGTCAACAGTTGAAGCTAACATCACGGACTATAGCTACGAAGATATCGGTGACGGGTGCTAGTTTAGTTACAGTTGGGAACAAGAAGATAGCCCAACTTAAGTTACCTCTAAATAAACCAGCATTGAGGAGGAAAAGTGCAAAGTTTTGAACAAAATAAGTAATATCTATACTTATTAGTTACTAGCTGACCTGTGTCCACTTCGTTGGGCGGTAATAGGCATTATCAAGCTACAAGTTTTTTCTAGAACTCAATCATATATCTCTAATAGTTAAGGCAGGGTTCATAAGAAACGTTTTCGTTTCGTTTAATGGTGGTAGAGCCACGCTGAAACTTACTGGTTTCAGCATGAATGGGTCGGCTCGCCCGGGGTAGTACCACCCTCTCATAGAAAACCGACGTGAAGTAACTGTGCTTGCATTGTTGCGTTTCGTTCGGTTAGTGAGAGCGCCGGAGGCCCACCTCCTCTCCCCTTTCCTCTCTCCTCTCCCTCTCCCTCTCCCTCCCCTAACCCTACCCCCCAAAGGGTGGCAACGCACTTACGACCCGTATGGTGTTGTTAGTGTCCATGGACAGTGGTGATCACTTAACATCAGGTGACCCATCTGTTCGTTTGCCACCTATGACATAAAAAAAAAAAAGACCATTTTTTCTGGGACTCCCCAGATATTACCCCCTAGGAAGTCAAGGGCAGAAGCCATTAACTAATTATATTATCTATACTAATATCATAAAGAGGTAAAGTTTGTGACATTGTAGGGGGTTATATCTGGATCTACTTAACCGATTTTGAAAAGTACCCATATAAAGCCATGTTATTTGTGAGTGTCATAGGCTATATATTAACACAAAAAATGAAAAGACTTTTTTGTGGTAGTCAGATTTGTAAAGACTGAGAAAACATTTCTTAGGAACGCTGTCTTGAGGATATAAAATATATGATTGAGTTCTAGAGTTATATTAGAGTAGACGCTACTTTGCACTTCCGCCTGGAATCGATGGAACACTACTACGGCTGAGTGTAATCACGACAATCGATAACACATGTTTCGCTCCTTCACGGAGCATCTTCAGATTGATGTTGACTCTTCCGATAAGAGCGGGCGAGGACAGCGGTTTTTTTTTCTTAAACTGACGAGCGGGCGAATCTAATATAATGATGGATTTCCGCAAAGTAACGCCTTCTTCAACCAAAATGAGTTGTAGAGCTTGATAATACCTACAAAAATGTCAGCAACAGCATATGTCTAACTTCAAGGTGTTTTTTTTAAATTATCAGGCCGGGATAATGTCTGCCGTGGTCGCTATAGGTCATATGTATAGTGCCTTGTTATGTATAATTTTTTTTTGTTAGTCCTTGTCCCCTGTTTAAGTACCACACTTCTGACAGTGTCATATATATTTTTATTAAATCCAGAGGACAATAAATCAACAAAAGATTAGAAGTTAATCATGTCTGGTTTATAAATACATGCGTCTAAGTCAACTCGAAAGTGACTTTTAGATGCAAACTGGCTTATATCTGTGTCCAACCACAATTTGTTGGAAGTCGTAAGCATCAAAAATTTTCCTGACACAAAAGAATATTGTTAGAATATTATTGTCTTAACATTTTTTTGTAGTAAAGATTCCATTTGGTATATTTTTTGGTAACGTTGGTATGAGTTTAGGAAAGATAAATGTAATTATTGAATAGTAGCATAGAATTCACCTAAGAATATTTTATTGAACGTTTTAGTTCATACAGTGATGGTCTATTAAGTTCCACAGCTCCATTACTCAAATGGCGATTCTTAGTGGTACTATGGTTAATTCGAAATAAAAGAAAGTGTAAATATAAAAATTCCAACACTACAAATGTTTCAACACTAAACTGTAAGTGTATAGAAATAATATAATTATCATGAACAGAGATAAGTTTCGCATGTTTGTAGGAGATAATCTCAGGAACGAGTCAGATTCTTGAAATGATTTTACAGTTAGAAAGCTATATTCTCTATGAGTTAATATGCAGCATTTTTTTCTTATTAAATGATATGTAATAATAGTTCTAATGTTAAAATCAACTCCTGTATAGGAGACTGAAATGAATTTATGTTAAAATCTTACATCACTGCGACAACATTACACATATCACCTCCACAGACGTGCACGCATATACGCTTACACATGCAAGTGGAAGGGTTTTATTTTTTCCCTTATAAAACTGAAATAGTTTAGAAAATTATCCGATACGAAATATATATAAGAGTTGTTGAGGTATGTATGCTTGGTACGCATATATGTTTCAACAACTCATATATGTATGAATAGTTAGCTTAGATAGGTCGCGAATTGCATGTATCAGGCAACAGCCAAAGCCGAGGTGTGCCGCGCACCCTTGAGCCAGTTGTCAAAGTAAAATCGGCTGAGTGCTTTAAGCGCTCGCCTTAGTAGTCCGGTGAAGCTGTTAAAACCTTGCATGGTCGATAGCATAGTCAGTATGAAAAAAAAGTAAGAATTTAGATTTTTAAATATTAATTATATTGCCACAGGTAAATTGATACATTTTGATTGATTAATGGGATGTATTTCCTTTTCTATCTACTTATGTTATAGATGAGTATCTCTTACAAATGTAGAAATTATTTTATTTGAATTCAAAGTAGTGTTATTATATAAAAAAAAATTATATTGAATATTAAAATAATATATTATTTTGAAAAGAAGCATTATTGTTTATCCTTATGTATATAATTCTTCTGTCTGTGTTGATGTCCATGATCTCCTAAATGACCCGATAGGTGGTGTTGCAGTTGACTTTTAGAATTTTTTTTACTATCAAGGCAGGACTACTTCTGCCGATCCCCTTACTATTCATATAGAAATCGTTTTTTAATTCTGTAGGTAATGTTATTTTTAGTCCATAGACTTGTGTGTTCAAGAAAATTCATTACTCTATGGGTAATTGAGGTTGCTATGCTATTCTGCATTTGAAAGAAAGTGGGGTGCATCTGCTCAATTACTGTAATTATTGGAATTCTGAAAGAGGAAAAAAGATGCATCTTTTAAAATACTAGGTTTTTTTGGCGTGATCTTAGTCTGTCATGTAGTGGATTTTATTTTTTATTCATAGTCTTGTGTTACTTGACTCTATATTGTGTAAAATTGGTGGTGTTTTATGTAATATAGTTTGTTTATTGTGCATAAGTGAAGTGAATGGAAAATAATACCACGGATCATGAATTCTGAGATGCCACAAAAACTCCATGGAAAGTTCTAATAAGATGGCCACCATCTTGTTAGTTCATTGAAATTATATCAAGAAACTTGTAATATCGATACTCACTTGACAATGGCAGTAATAGTCTACTAGAAGACTGGTTGCCAAAAATGGAATGGAAGAACTTGTAATACTATTAATTACTCGACAATGGCAGTTATAATCTAGAAGATTGGTTGCCAAAAATAAAGTAAAAAATAAAAAAAGATGCATCTTATGCACATATGAATTTCTGTACGCAAATTACATTAAAAAAAAAGTTAGAAGTAACTCTCTCTTTTTTCCAATTTGTGTTGTAGTTAAATACAACCATTTCATTATGATGTACAGTATTGCTTATGATACGACTGAAACTATATACAGGCTAATTTTCTAACTGATGAGCTCAAGCATACCAACCGACATCAAAACATACTAGCAAATGCCTGTTGGCGGAGTTTTTGGCGTGATCTTTGAAGGTCAAATAGTGGATTTTATATTTTACTCATAATCTCGTGTTATTTGGCTCTATATTATGTCATATTGGTGGTTTTTAACGTAATACAGTTTGGTTATGTTTGTTGTTTATAAAAACATATCAATGATATCCGGCTGCATGGTCTAGATACCTTTGCCTTTTCCTTATGATAGAAAAAACAGAAATAAGGGAATTTTTGGCGGGATCTTTGAATATCATGTAGGTGGTGTATTTTATATCTTATTTATAATCTTGTGTCATTTGACTCTATATCTAATCAAAGTCCTCTGCCACGTCTGTCTGTTTGTTCTTGATGAAATCAAAAACTACTGAACGGATTTTCTTACCAATAGATAAAGTGATTCATGAGGAAGGTTTAGGTTTATAATTTGTCAAGGTTTTTCTTTATAATCAGGGCGGGACAACGTCAGCTGGGCCCGATAGTTTTGTAACATTGTTGGTGTTTTACATAATATAGTTCGGTTATTGTGCACAAGTGGATGGGAAATAATAACACGGAGCATGGATTCTGACTTACCACGAAAACTTTCTGGAAAGTTCTAACAACCAGTCCACAATCAGTTAGAGTATTGAAACCATCACAAGATACTTGTAATATTATTACCTACTCGACAATGTCAGTAATAATCTACTAGAAGACTAGTTTCCAAAAATAAAATTATGAAGAAATGGTACTTACGTGTTAACGTCACCGCGCTCGACGACTACTGCCGCGGCCGGCTCGCGCTGAAATTTTTTCGCAAGCCTAACGTAACCGAGACGAAACTATTCAGAGATACTCTACATTAAGACTCAGACCGCGAATTGTTGGGACGGCGGCGGCACTTGGCCGGCTGCACCCCACATAGGAGGGCCGAGTGCTGGGTGCCGCCGACTATACATGGGGGTCGTGCGGGCGATGGCTGTCTACGGAGCCCCTGTGTGGGCCGATGCCCTCGGTGCCGCTAGTGTGCGGGCGTTACGCGCTGCGCAGCGCATTGTGGCATTGAGGGCAATAAGGGGGTAACGCGCCGTGCGCGGCGGCCTTTGCGCTCGCCGGCTCCCTAGGAGCTGGAGGAGGGAATTCTTGCCGCCATGAACTCGAAGAAGAAGAGAATTGGGGAGCCTCCAGCCCCCAGGGAGATTGAGGCCAAGAGGAGGGAAGGTCGAGAGAAGGCGCTAAGGCGATGGAGGCAGAACCTGGCGGACGAGCGTTTCGGGCGTTATACTATTGACGCTGTCCGCCCGGTCCTGCCGGAGTGGATAGAGAGAAATTGGGGCTCCCTGTCTTTCCGACTGGTGCAGGTGCTGACCGGACACTGCTGTTTCGGGTGGTACCTGCACCAGATCGCTCGCAGGGAGCCCACCGCCGCATGCGATGAGTGCGGCGCTGCAGATGACACCGCGCAGCACACTCTGTCTGAGTGTGCTGCGTGGGAGGGACAGCGCCGCGTTCTGGCTGCGGCGGTGGGTACAGATTTGTCACAGCAGAGTATGGTTTCGGCCATGCTCGGCAGTGAGGAGGCGTGGAGAGCGATGGCCTCCTTCTGCGAGGACGTAATCTCGCGGAAGGAGGTGGCGGAGAGGGTTCGCGAGGATTATCCTCTGAGCGGCCCTATCCGTCAACGGAGGACCGGAGACGCCTCCTCCCGCCACTGTAGCCGGACCTGACGGGATGGGCCGGGGGGCTCATCTCCTCATTGCACGGGTCCGGCGGACGAGAGGAGGCAGCTGGTGTGTACCCAGGCTGTCTCCCTATTAGGACGGAACCCGGCGGACACCTTCCGCGAGCGGACCTTTGGGGCGGCTATCCAAGAGGACTAGCATAGTTCGATCCCTTGCCGTCCCAACAATACGGTCGGACGATACACCGTGGGGTTTTAGCCTGTGCGAGTCGAACATAACCCACTCTCTCCTCCGAGAGGGTGGTGTATCCATAAGGGATTTCACCACGTTAATAAAAAAAAAAAAACAAAAAAATTAATCATCAGTAAATTCTTTACAAAAATACTGCTGCTATAAGACGCTTCTTCAATCTGTTACATAGTATATGTTTACTTACATGTAACAACTAAGTCTCTCATTTCACTGCTTAAAAATAGTTATAGGGACCCCATTCACGAATACACACTAGTATAATAATTAAAACAACCAACGTGTATAGATATAAGTATATTTAATACAATCATTACATACATTTATATATGTCAAAATTAAAATAAATAACAGTGTAAATTACTAACATAATGTATCCACATATAGTTTACATTCATAAAATTACCCAGGATTATCGAGATATGTTAATATAAATAGAACCTTAAAACATATGTATACATGGTGAATGTTTAGACAGTAGCAATATTTATGTAGGATACTATACACTCTCTTCTCATTTTAAATAAATAAAAAAATAGGTGCTTAATATTTAACCAAATTATCTAGAAAAATACAAAAATTATAGACAATCCTCTACGCGTCTACGTTAAAGCACAGTGTCAATGACCCGTCGGGTGATTTCACTTTCATTTCAAAGGGAACGTCAGGAACAAAACTTTATTGCCCGTTTTATTATCGATAGTTATTAAGTCCAGGTCGCCCAATGTAGCTTCCGACACCGGTTATTGCACCTAGGTTTATGTTTATACTTTTTAAAGTCTTAGAGCAAACTCTCACTTAGGTTTTCGTGGTTGTTTATTAGTATTTGTTTTTATATTATTATTTTATATGTTAAATGTAACCATGAAGTGTCATATTCTAGAATAATGCGTGTGTTTCACTTTTCACCTGGTATATGAAACAACTAAATTATAGAAGAAGATGTATATGTGAAACAAATTCTAATGTGATGTTTGTATCCATTACTAAAATCAATTGTATATATTATTATTAAAATTCTGTCTCTTTACAGTCTTTCAGAGTGTACATATTGTTTTATGTAATTACATATTACTAAAATATAAATTAAAGGATACAGCTGCTAACGTACAAAGAAGTACAGAGTACACATTAAAAGATAGACTCATAATTCGGTAACAAATCTTCAGCTTTTTAGCCAAATCAACACTAAAAGTCACAATCCCATTAAAACAACCTACAACTTGGATGTTACCTTTTCCATATATCATGGTGAAATTGGCTCCAATTTTATGATAGTGTCTGTTACATCAACAGGTTCATTCTTTACATCATTAGTAGTACTCTCAGGTTCCATCAATTCATGTAAAGATCCAAATCCTAAGTAAGACGCCTCTTCTTCACTCATTTCCGTTGTACACAATTCGCTTAAAATCATTTTACTTTTACAACTTTCACTATTCTGCAATTTATACCGTTGAATGGAATATTCTAGAGAATTATATGAACTCCCACAAGCTTCGCATTTAAATATAAAGGAATCCCGTGAATGCTTCACCTTGAGATATGTGTTATAGTGGATATCATTGTTGAATTTCTTGATACATTGGTCACATTCGACATTAAACGTACGTCTTCTAGATCCAAAATTTGCCAGCTCATCTACATCGAAACAATCATGAAACTTCTTAATATGGCGTTTGAGAGTTTTACGCGTACTGAAATCTTTCATGCACAGAATGCAACGAGGTAGCACTTTTTGCTTAATGTTCGGTAGTAAATTCACATGGCATTGCCCGTTATGTTGTTCAAAGGTTTCGTGACCTTTGAACACTAGATTACATTCCTCACATTTATATATCTCATCCTCAGCCAAATGTTTAGTCTGGAGGTGGATGGTTAGAGCTTCATTCGAACTGAACGATATGGGGCATAGATCACATGGATGGGTGTTCATATTAAAAGAATGCAAAAGTTTCAAATGAATCTTACAAGATTTGGCAGATTCAAATCTTTTATGACATATGTGGCATTCGGGGAACAATGCTGAATTTGGGTGTTTCGTACGGACGTGCTTTCTCAAACTGCGTTTCTCCTTAAATAAAGTCTCGCATTCCACACACTTGTACCTTTGCATCCCCAAATGGGTGTATTCGATGTGTCTGCGTATATTTCTTTTGGATTTGAACTGTTTGTCGCAGTAATCACATTTGGACCAAGTGTGATTATTATGCACTATCTTCACATGTGATGCCAAATAGTATTTGTTGCTGCAGATTTTTCCGCAGTAACAACACTCCATGGCCTCGTCTGTGGTATGTTTTAATTTAATATGGTGCTTCAGAGATCTGTCGCTATAATAAACCCTATCACAGTGGTGGCATTTGTATGAACCACCGTCCGCATCATCAGTATTAGTCGAAGTTATGTTAGAATCAGCTATTTGAGATTGTGGGTGGAATATTCTAACGTGAAACTCCAGACTGGATATATCCGTAAACAACTTATCGCAATTATTGCAGGAGTTAACGTTGTCCGGCGGTAGACAACGCATTTTGTGAACCAAAATCGAATCTTTACTATAAAATCTGTTAAAGCATACATTGCAAGTAGACATTGAATATTCTTTATCATGATTCACTCTCATATGATTCTTCAATTCGTAAACACTGTTGAAGGAATTAGTGCAGTATTCGCAGCAGAAAAATGTTTGCTTCTTTGACTCTGCCATTTGTTTTAGAAGAGATCTCTTGCAATACCTATAAAAGCTTTTAAATGAATGGTTGTTTTTCACATGTTGCCGTAATTGAGGCTCTTCATCGAAACTCTCATTACACTTTAGACAGACAACATCGTTCACTTTTGAATTATAATCTGTCGCATCGTTGGTGCTACAGTTCTCTTGCCCGTTATGGAAGAATTGTATGTGGCTGTCAAGATTTTCCCTACCGAATATTAGTTTACTACAGATATCGCATTTTAGTGGCTCTCGGTCGTCTGAATTGTGGGTTGTACGTAAATGCCGTTTAAGGCTCTGATTCGATGTGTACACTTTAGGGCAGAGATCGCATCTGAACTCTCCCTTTTCTCCGTGAAACATCTCAATATGCCGTTTAAGGTTTCGATTATTCGTATACACTCTCTCGCACAAATTACACTGAATCACCCCGCGTTCGGAGTTATGCATGCTCTGAATATGGGCCAATAGTGATTGCTTCCCCTTAAAAATCTTATTACACCCATCACATGTAGGGTACTCCACATCTGGGTTATGGAGTTGATTGACATGCCGTTTTAGGTTTCTCTCGGTTGTAAAAGTTTTTGAACACAGCCTGCAGCGTATCTCCGGACCTACACCTTGTAAATGCACGGTGATCATATGAGACATTATGTTTTGTTTCCTTGTAAAAATGCGGCCGCAAATGTCGCATTCTGGGAAAGGTTGGGAATACCTATTATGCCCACGAGATAAATGGAGCTGCAATCCAGCAGGACTGCCAAAGGTTTGATCGCATATCTCACAGAAGCACGAAGAGTTTATATGACAGTTTTCAATATGAGTCTGCAGGTTGTATTTCCTAGTAAATGACCTGCTACAATAGTCACATACGTAATCTAACTGATTATGATACATTTTGACACGATTTCTATAACATCTCTTCACAGGATACTTCTTTATTGAGATGCCTTGATTAATATCATCTGCAAAACGGAAAAAAGTTTATGTCAAATTTATTGTCAATACTCATGAATTAGGGTTAATAGGGGATTAACCTAAACAAAATATTCAGGTCATAAAAGGTCAAAGAACTATAAGGATCAATAAATATTACTACCCGAGTTGTGATTTGATTACCATACCTCTTCCCTCCTTTACCAGATGAAGCATCAATAGTCAATTTACGGTGGGTATTTTAAGGTAATTGACTAAATGCCTCGAACTTTAATAGGGTATATGTGGAATGTCGCATTTTAGAAACAATTATCTAATACCTTTCAGTATAGTGATTACTATACTAAGGAACTATGTGATTTACATAAATTTTACATATTTTTGAATTACTAAAATTAGGATAAAAAAACAAAATTGTGTGTAGTTCATACAGGGTAGAAGAGAAACTTAGTATTCTGACTATTTTTTAAATAGAATGAGGACTACACTATGGAGTTGGGAATCATTTTCAGCATTATTTTGTAATATTTCAACATAATATATTAACAATGATAATAATTCACAACACATAATAATATCTAAGTGTGCGATCCACCAGAATATTGTGCTACACATAGCTTTCGTTTCTCTCTCTCTCCCTTTAATTGTATACATTTCGAATAAATTAAGAATATACTACCTTATTCTCATACCTCGCAGCCTAAAACCTATAAGTATACACAATTATATCTATCTCTTTTACGTTACACATTTTCGTTTCATAAAATCCACTTCACACCGTCACAAAAGAAGTTTCACTTCAAAACCTAAACACAATGAAGACTATTTTAATTCTTAAAAAGCAGACATGCCTAAATAAACACTATCTATACTTACTTAATATTATAAAGTGGGTAATCTCAGGAACTACTTGTCCGATTCGAAAAATTCTGCCAATGTCAGAGAGCTCATTTATCGAGGAAGGCTATAGGCTATATATCATCACGCTAAGACCAATACGAGCGGAGCACCAATGAAGAATGTTTCAAAATATGGGTATTTATCCTCTTAAGAGCTTCCGCTGCGGGAAGGAAGTCGCGGGCAGAGGCTAGTGTGCAATAATTTTGCAATATTCTATATTTACCCTCAACAAGGTTTAGGTATGAAAAGACAAGTTAATATGTCACAACCCAATAATGTGTGTTACTTTCATGTTTGTTTTTTATTCGATATGACTATGCTAGTGGACTGACGGGTCTTCACAGCTTTACCGGACCACTAAGGCAAGCGTTTAAGACACTTCGCCTCTTGACAACAAGCTCAAGGGTGTCAAGAGTGGCTGAACCTCTTGCAACAGCCTTGGATGCAATACCACGAATCTGTCTACGCTAAACTAAGCTTATTTTTTTATTCTTACATATAAGAATTCGTGAGACATACAATGTACCGGCATGTGAGCCCTACGAATTCAAACGTGTATTTCAAGTTTCTCAACTAGGCAAATCTGAACCAACCCAGTTCGAAAATGAGAGAAGAAACAAAGGACATATTTATCTCATTTAAGGAAATATAAATAATTAAAATTTTATATTCACAATTGTATTAATAAAACCATATAATAGAAGCCATCAAGAAAACATTGAAACAAGTCTGGTCATACATACTAGTTATAACAGCCAGACCCGTTTATTATATAAAAAGAAGTTTATTTATGTGTTGACATGAAACCAAGAATTGTTTATTAATGAAAATAATCATAATTCGTCTAAAACAGAATTATTCATAAGTCATGTTTTGAGGAATGTGTAAATTAGGAGAGCGCAAAAGTCGATCGCAAGTGCCTTTTGAGTTGATTTCGAGAAAAAAATCCCGATATAGAACTATTTATATTTACTTTTAGTATGTAGGCAACTAAAACAAAATGTAATGAATTAACAAGTGAAATTTATTTGAACCACAATTAGGGCATAAAAACCCCTTCATCATTTTGTTTTATCTTTCATCTGTGTAGATGATAATCCTGAATCACACATACTTGCAGCTTTTCAGAATCAATGGATCCTAGTCAAACAATATTGAGGTGTATTGCCGCCAGTTCAAGATAAAACGACCCTGATCTAAATCATAGTTAAGTAAAATAGTATCAACCATTTGTTTTAAGAGAAAACCAACTATAAAAGTAATTTACAAAGTCTTCCATAAAATCATTTTAACTATTGTAATTATGTAAAAGACATTAGTTCTTTGGTTTCTTACATTAAGTCCAATAACCAATTAAAAAAATATTTTTTACATTTTATTTTGATTGATATTAAGAGTTTTGAAGTAACACAAATATACTCGTATGTGTTATCCTAATGTTATTTTTGTAATAAGAACTTATTTTTTATACTATAACTAGCTGTATCCGCAGCTCCGCAAGAAATATAAAATTATGAGATCATGTACAATTCTAGAAGTGCTCTTTTAAAACAATTGTAAGTAGGACAGGGACCCCACTTACAGTAACATGTAATATATACATTAGATACATAAGCACTAACAATTTAACTGCCTCAGTGCTCTATTTTTTTCTTCCTCAAACTGACTACGCTATTGACCTGGCAAGGTCTTTACAGCTTCACCGGACTACGCCTCAGTGCTCACTTACACTGTATAAGGAATTAATGAAAAAATAACTTAAAGATAGATAACAATATAATATTGTCAATAAGTAATACGTTTATGGTCTAATTTCTTATTAGAATGACAATTAAAATTACTATTAATAATTATAATGTTGAATTGAAACAATGAATGAGCTGATGTCTTGAAATCTTGCATAAATATAAGTCATGATATAATACTTTATTATTATGTCTAAGCAAATTTAATATTTGACAATTTAAATAGTGCTCATTGAACTCGATACAATATTCTTATATGTTACTATGGTTACTGAGTTACGAAAGCGTGGTAAATAAAACAAAGTGGCCGCCAAAATGATCAAAAAGACAATATAATTCAACAGTAATTACTGGTGTTATTTTCAAACTTCCTCTGATATATTCATTCCTAATCTTATCCATTTTAGTTACACCACACATCCACCATAACATTCGCATCTCTGCCACGTGTAGTTTTCTCTCATCCGTCACTCTCGTTGTCCAGCACTCAGATGCGTACAACATGACTGGTCTTATATTAATTTTATACACCTTCCCTTTATTCGTGGATCACAAGCTACACCAGACACCTTTCGCCATTGCATCCACCCTGCATTTATCCTATTACTCATGTCCTTATCTATGCAACCATTGTTTTGGATCAGAGAACTGAGACACTGGAAATCAGAGCAGGTTGGTAAGGATATGCCATTTAAAGCTATAAAAGTAAAACTTGATTGAACACTAAAGTCGCAAAACAAATGTTCCGTTTATTCTACTGATTTTCAAACCAACATTCTCCAGTTTTTCTCACCATTTTACCAACCTACTTTGGACCTCGGCAGCATCTTCGCTACAAGAACAATATATCAATATAGCAAACAGCATAAACCAAGGTTTCCTCTCCTGCATGTCTGATGTTAACACATCCATAACAAGAAGGAATAAATGAGAGCTTAAAGCTGAACCCTGGTGCAAACCTACAACCACATCGAAATTATCGGTAACTCCAGCTTTGGACCTAACGTGTGTTTTGGCTTCGGCCTCCGATCGAGAAGTCGTCCTCTTAGAGACGGAACTTAGCCACCGCGGTTTTACATCCAGCATCTGTCCTCGTCTCCTAGACGATTACAATGCGTACGCTGCGAAGCGTCGCATCGAGTTCCCTCACTCTTCCAAGCCCGTTCCCTCGATCTATGCCAGGATCGAGACAAGCAACAATTTTCCCATCCCACCCGTTCACAATAGTGACGATAGCGATCCCGATTCTGGCTCCGATATGGAGCAAGACCCTCCTGCGGACGATGGCTTCACCACCGTCACGCACCGCAAACCGCGCAAGAAGCGCTCCAACTCCTCATCCGAACCGGAAGGTAGTTTGCCCTCCAAAAAAATAGTCAACGTCGATGGCGCGAAAGTGCCAAAGACGACACCAGCGCCCTCTAGACCCGCTTCGCCTAAAACTGCCGGTTCCGCAGTTTCGGGCAAAAAGCACCGCCCACCGCCCCCCGTTACGATCCAAGACAAAGCGTCTTGGGTTGAAATTTCTAGCCTGCTGGAAACGGCAGGCATCCCTTACACCTCCGCTGTGAATACCGCTGTAGGTATTCAGGTGAAGGTAGCCACGTCCACCGCCCATCGTGACCTCACTCGTTTCCTTCGGGACAACCAGTGGGGTTATTTCACGCACTCTCTCGAAGAG
>MU158815.1:821485-912139 GCA_015888305.1 Antheraea pernyi
ACACCGGGGGGTTTTTAGTCAGTAGGAGTCTGACATACCCTCACGCTGCCCCCGACGGCGTGAGGGTATCCATGTAGGATTTTCCCCTCGTAAAAAAAAAAAAAGATAGGTCGCGATTTGCATGAAACAGGCAACAGCCAAGCCGAGGTGTGCCGTGCACCCTTTAGCTGGTTGCCCAAACAAAAATCGGCTGAGTACCTTAAACGCCCGCCTTAGTAGTCCGGTGAAGCTGTTAAGACGTTGCTAGGTCATTAGCGTAGTCAGTTCGAGAAAAAAAAAATCATTGGGGAGTATTCCGGTGAAGCTGTAGAGGTCTCTAAAAAGGCCAATAAAGTAGTCTGTTCGAGAAAAAAAAACGTCATTGGGGACATTCTCGCTCAGGCAGTTGAGCTATTCACGTATACGGTACAAACGGCGTGGTTCGTGGTAACTATGTTCAGTAGGATGTTGCTGAATCGGCTGTTCGAAGTTAAAACGTTTTTATTGTTATTTTCCGATTGAAAATTGCTAACAATATATACATTGATTAATTGATTCGCTGTTTGTAACAAGCTCTTATCTATATTACGCGCAAGACGGAACCTAAGGCTATAATTCAGAATGGACAAAAACACTGTTGTAATATATATATGTCGGGGAAAACGTTATTCCCGTTGACATCGTCATTAGTGGTTACGGTTTTAGTGGGCGTCATTCGGGTAAAATGCGAGCACAAAACACAATTTTTACATTACTTTAATTTAGATTCAACAATAGTTTTACACTATACAATGATATCGTTGTACAAATTAACAATTAAGACCGAGCAGCGAGTTCGGGGCACCGATCTTACTTTAATCACCGAATATAATAATACTCTCATCAAGGATCCAACTCGATCCGTTGCTATCAAACCAATGTCCCATATAAACTGTCCACCTTCTAAAAGTAAAGATGGCGCCTCGACCACGCTCGAGGCATTAGCTCTGCTCTGATTGGTCATTACGTAAATTACATTGTATGTAGCTTCTATTACATTATTAAGGTTTTAAGCTATAGAAAAATGTAACAAATGAAATAGAATAAATATTAAGTATTTTGAAAGTAATAAAACTGTACTCCTTTTAATGTTGTCTTGACTCCGCTCGAGGCACATGGTCTGTTCTGATTGGTCGTTATGTGAATTACAATATTCTTAACTTTTATCAGATTATTAAGGCTTTTAAGTTATGTAAAAATGTTATAAATCAAATAAAATTAAATTAAGAATTTAGATGAAGACAAATAATATTATGTGTGCAAACAATAATCAACTCAACTTATAGCTTCCTCCGACATATATATATATTACAGTTACGTGCCATTATCTTAGGTGGTATTACCTAGTATTTATTCCTGTACACCCAGAATACCACTGATTCTACTCCATTGAAAAATCCATCCAAAGGTTGCCTGGAAGAAATTGCTAATAGCAATAAGGCCGCCCATTGTACCGTTAATGAAACGTGAAATGTTTTTTGAAATGTATATATATGTAATTGGGGTACAATAAAGTTTAAATAAATAAAGGCTATGCATTCCTAATCAGAATTACAATTCCATGACTTTATTTCAGTAAACATTGATAGTAATTGCAAAGCGGAGACCGACTATGTAGACAATAACGATGGTGCAATGACAACGGACTCTGAAGACAATTTACCACTCAACAGTATCAGTACGAATAAGAGATTGGGAGTGATGGTTCATGTTAAGAAAAAGGTGCGGAAAAGGAAAACTAAAGGTAGCATAATTCTTCAATTATTTTTTTAATGTCATATCTGGCAAACGAACTTGTCGATCACCTGATGTTAAGTAATCACCACCGTCCATGGACACTAACAACACCGGGAGAGTTGAAAGTGCGTTGCCAGCTGTGTTTGGGAGAAAGGGAGTGAGGGGGGTGAGGAGAAGGGAAGGGAGGTGGGTATCCGGCGCTCTCACTGACCGTACGAAACGCAACAATGCAAGCACTGTTACTTCACGTCGATGTTCAGTGTGAGGGTGGTAGTACCGCGGGCGAGCCGACCCATTCACGCTGAAACCAGTAATAGCTTTTGTGAGGCTCTTCCACTCTTAGACTCTTTCACTGTTCACAACTAGCTGAGCCCCCGACTTCGTCCAGTGGAAACTGTTACACAAAACAGTGACTGAAAGTCATCTGAAAGTATTTAGTCCATTTAGATACTTAGTTAATATTCTCTCATACTTAAGTTGCGTGCTCACAAAAATTATAATAACTTTTGATAGACTGAACCGATTTTATAGAAACTAACACTAAATGTTACCAGAGGATATGCTTTATGGTTTTACATTAACTTCTTATTGATATTGTTTTACAGAAAAATTGTGTTTTTTTTTATAGACAGACAATTATTAGTTTTTTTTTTTTTAATCTTAACGTTACGTAGGGTTTAACAGCCTGACTGGGTTGCAAACACCATGTATATGGTGAAAAAGGCCGTCAGAGTGATTCGCTTCTGCGGGTCGCGTTTCGGGATCAGCCTGTGCGTATCCAGCTGTTCGCAGGGCGGCATGACAGCGGCGACCGGCGATGGATAGTGTGTCACTCGGTGGTCGCCATTGTTTTTGGATTGTACTGTGCTTACTATCAGGCACAGTGCAGTCATTTAACCGATTATCTCAATTAATATTATAGATGTGATTGTCAGTTTGTTTGTAACACTATGTTACTAAACAGATATAAAAATTTGTATGTACATTAGTATGGAAAAGGATACAGGGTTAATTTTTTTATATATGTGTAGATTACAGTGTTTTTTGTTTACAGATCTGAAGTTAGATGCGTCCGAAATCCATCTTACCAAAGAGGAGCAGCTTGAGGAATTGTTAGCACGAGCTAAAACATTAAACTATTTGAATTCACCGCTGAAGTGTGAATACTGTTATAAAGGATTCATAGATACAAATGCTTTTAATAATCACATGGAGAAGCATGATGAGGTATTTATGATAAACTAGCCGTTACCCGCGAATTCTCTCAGCAAAAGTATTAGATACAAATTGACAGAGCCTAAACCTCTTTGTTTTCCAATTTAAATTTGCCAATTTAATGAAAAACAATCACCTTTGTGCACTGTTTGGAACAGATTAGAACATGTCTTTTTTTTATATCATAGGTGGCAAATGAACAGGTGGGTCACCTGCTGTTAAGTGATCACCGCCGTCCATGGATACTAACAACACCAGAGGAGTCGCAAGAGCGTTGCCACCCTTCGGGGGGAAGGGTTAGGGAAGGGAGAGGAGAGGGGAGAGGAGGAGGGCCTCCGGCGCTTTCACTGACCGAACGAAATGCAACAATGCAAGCACTGTTACTTCACGTCGGTTTTTTATGAGAGGGTGGTACTACCCCGGACGAGCCGACCCATTCATGCTGAAACCAGTAATAGTTTCAGTGTGGTTCTACCACCATTGAACCTACCAAGTTATTGTGGAATGTGTTCGTAAAGAAGTAAAAAGGCGAGAGTACTGTGTAAGGCATTAGTTTGTAAAGTGGTCCAGTTGGACCCCCGGGGGTCCACGGGAGACTCGATGGGGGTCTACCGTTGTTGTGACAAATCAATGGGGGTTTACAATTAATAAGCGGGGGTCCACGAAAATTTATCTGCTTTCGACAGTGAAGAACTAAAATGTTGGTTTGACTTCAACTATCAATGTGGGCAGATAATATTTTAAGAAGCTGTTACCGTCCGCAACGCTTGGTTCATACGTGCAATGGGACGAAATTAAACTTTTGGTGTGTGTGCTTGCATGAGTCCATTAACTTATTTCACATTTACCTACATGAATTACGTGAACGGAAATTTCCATGGTTAGGTCCAGAAACTTCACATTTTTTGTCTAGTTTTGGAATTTGGTCGAAATGTCAGAGGAGTCTACCGGCACCTGCAAAATTTTTGAAGTGATCTATGAGAAAAAAAGTATGGTAACCTCTGGTCTAAAGGTAGATAAGGATTTGCGTTGCGTTTTGAGTTTTTTTCGCTTACCGTCATAGACTTCTTTGGGTCAATATATACCACTTTGGGAAGCATGGGCTTTTTGTTTCCCGTCGTTTTTCGCCAGTTTTGCGTTAGAGAAATTACAGTAAAATTCAGCCTTGAGATTTTACTTTCGCTTGGATAAATTTCGTCTAAACAAAGGTGAAATTTTGGGGTTTTTTTATTTATTATAGCGCAGCGGTGCGCACGAGTGTGACGTGTGCCGTATGCGTTACCAGTCCGCGCGACATCTCCGTATGCACGCGAGTTCAGCGCACGCACGGCTATTCCGGTGCAACCGTTGTGCGCACACCTCACACACCAAGTCAGTATCCGACGCAGCGATGCAACCCTCTCTTATAACCACATGTTAATTCGAAAGTTGCTGATATAGCATATTTAGCCCTTATATTTTGACTATCAAATTGACGATAACCAACTGTCGTAGTGGACTAGTGCAGAGATTCCTAAACTGGGTTCCGTAGAATAGTCATCAGGGTTCCGCCAAAATGATTTATTATTAGCTATTAAATAATACCACGGTTACAAATATTATTTTTGAAATAATGCAAAATATGTGACGAGAAGGTCTTATTACTTTTATGTAAATAGGTAGGTAGTTACCAAGCATTCAGCCCGAACTATTTATGGCCCAGCAGCGCACGTGGCCAGAGTATTTCAGTGTTTATTTGTAATCATTTGGGTTCCATTATCTTAAGAGTTTAGGAACCCCTGGTCTAGTTGTTTGGCCGGTGGTATATCAATACTACACCCACAGGTTCGAACCAGTAATTACTGTCTAATTTATTTATTATTCTAAGTCGGTAACAGTATCGGCTGACAGTGAAGGAAAACATCGTGAGGAAACCTGAACCCGAGGAATGTTATTATAGTACCACTGTATGTGGGAACAACATAGAACTGTGTATTTCTCAGATTTTGAAATCGGCAATACGTGGTGAGCTGTCGCGTGTGATTATGCCCTTACGTTCCACGGGAAGAGGCCTATGGCCCTGCAGTGGGTCTGTTATAGACTGATGATGAACTGTAGTTTACACTTTTAAGACGACTAGTGGGCGCCCAGAGGTCGACATTCGACCATAGTTCATTGATTTTGTAAAGTTTGAATTTTAATAGGGTTCTTTTGTCAAAGGGTATTATTATGTTATAATATCATTGTAGAATGTAGAATGAAAAAGGGTAATTGGAACGTAAGAGTAAAATAATACATACAGTCGAGCATTGCAACCTCCTTCGCAACCTTTTTTGAAGTCCTTTATTGACAGATGTCAAAATGACTTTTTTATTTACATGTTGTGTAAAATTGAAGCAGTAGTGTGAGTAATGCATAATTTAATTAATTTAATGTACTTCTAATACATTTTATATAAAATAAATAGGTTTCTGCACTTCTCGTCCATATAAACTATAACTATGTCAAATTTCACTTTCATCCGTTCGCCCAATTCCGTTTAAAACGGATACAAAATTTAGGCTTCACGTATTAATATATATATTCTCTTATAAACCTAGCTAAGAATACACCGCTTTGAATTGAAAAAAAACCTCGGAATCGCCCGTGACGTTTAACTACGTTCACTCATGAATGACTGACTGATGATGAATTATGAACTTCTTCAGTATTTCGAAGCTCTTGTCGATTCGAAATCTTCAAAAATCGAAAATAAATAGTTATTAGATAAATCCCATTACTAAATCGGGCCTGAAAGTTGAGGAGTGGATAGAAATTTACAATAAAAAAAACATATTAAAGGGTACATATAGTTTTTGTAAGCTCCATTTAAAATTAAAAAATCTTTGTAAAAAAAAAATTCGAAATATAGTTGATTAATTTTTTTGCTATAAAGACCATGTAAAAAATTCCTAGGAGGGCTATTTTCAGAGGTACATAACACAAAATTGAGCATTTATTTTAGGAACCAAGCGAGAGAACACGAGAAATGGCACAGCGGTCACACATACGAGTGTCAACTTTGCAGTCAGAATTTTAGGTGAGAATAAAAATGAAATCTTTATTTATATTATTATTGCTTTTATTTTTTATTTTGTAGCACGGCAAAATGACTGCACTGTGCCTGATGGTAAGCACAGTACAATCCAAAAACAACGGCGACCACCGACAGATACGCTGAGGGATGTGAGTTAAAATCTCATTTTCTTCAACTGTCAATTTATTATTTTCTTTGTTGAGGGGGCGGGTAGGGGGGTAGGGGGAGTTGAGGTGTTCGCTGTCACCTGGAAACTTTTACTGGGGTTCGTGGAGCCAATAGTTTGAGAAACTCCGTTGTAGATTACTACAGCCGCTTATCGAGACAACTTAGGGATAAATAAATGCCAATTTTTCATTCTAATTGTAATCTTTTCTTTGTTCTGTGTTAAACACTTGACTGTATTATTTTTTGTAACAGTAAATCGACATCATATTTGACGCACATGAGGAAGAGCCACCCGACTGAGTACGTGTGCAATATATGCGGCAAAAGCTGCATAGGAAGGCACGGACTACTCATGCATAAGAGTAAAACACATCGACGAATAACAGAAGTGAGTTACCTAAAATAATTTCTTGAAGTCAAAATTACAATTGGATTTATATCATTTTCAAATGTAACAACTTAATTGATCATCTAGTTTAAGGATTTTGACATCGATTAATCGATTAATAAATTTTTAGACATAGAAAAATCGATTATTTTAATCGATACTAAACATCAAATCGATGTCTGATACTATGAAATTGTGATTTTTTTTTGGGCACGTCAGCACACCAGTACATTTGATTAAAATAAGGATCAGGGATCACTCTATTTGTGAATGTGGCTTAGAGGACGGATCACCGGATCATATATTTTTTAATTGCCCTTGAAACAGAGTCTCTCTCTATGATGTTCTACCTCCTTCTACTCCCCGTCCTACTAACATTATGTGTCTCTTGTTACGGATAATCAATTAATTCTAGAATGCTTGTCGAAATTTATTAATACTAACAAAATTAAACTTTGGATTTTAATGTATTGCTCCTGTGTATGTCTGTATTCTAACAATATGTTGTATGCTTAGTGTACATGTGATTTCTTTGTGGTATCTGTTTGTAGATAGCCCGGTCTGGATATAAAGATAATTGTTTAATTGTCCGGCGCAATCTACACTGTTTATCCATCCACTTGACATTGGCAAAATTGTGTGTTGCCATTTAAAAAAAGAAGAATTTTTTTTTTTATGTGGATAAAAATAAAACCATACAATAATATATATTTTAAAAATAGGCTCACCAAAAAAAAATCTTTACTGTGGCGCCATCTTTTAACGACAAACTAAATCTCAGTTGTTTTACTTTACGTGAGCAATACGTATGTGCCTTTGTTCTTTTTAGGTTTTCTATGATATACAGTGTGTTTGTAATATAGAATTAATCACTTATTGATAGGTATAAAATTAGAAATTATTGTAATTAGTTATTTTTCTCTTCCCTCCACATAAGTCTTTATAACGAATAAGAATTCTCGAACCCAGGAAATTCGTTATAAAGTGTTTACACTGTAATTTGATTGATCATATGGCTTATTACCCGTTTAGGTTACAGCATCAGAGGACCCCCCGTCAGATAGGTTCTGTTCAGAGTGCAACGTTCAATTCCTGAGTGTTGAAGCATGGAAGCGACATATACTGACCTCCGTGAAGCACTCTCTTGAAAATGAGAGTAAGTGAGTAACTATCTCTTTTTAATCTAGACTAGCTGTGCCCGCGACTCCGTTCGCTTGGAAATTTATGTCTAAAAACAATTAATAAGGTCGTGGAACCTAATGTAAACAAACAGTGACTAATCAAACCGTCTGAATGTATTAAATCCATTTAGTTATCTACTTTTGTCTCGTACTTAAATCGCATCTTCATTAAAAGTACAATTACTTTCGATAGACCGAACCGATTTTAACGAAACCATGAGTAATACTCGATGTTGCGGCCGCGTAAATAGTCAATTCGGAAAAATAGTGTCAGCGAGGGTGGGAGCATTTTGTTTGTCGATCGCCCCCGGCACATGTGACGCCGGACCCAGTTCGATCGCACACATCGTAGGCGAAGCTAGTCGCGCCTCAAAGGAATCGCGCGCTCCTCGTATCACAACGTTCGCTGCTAGTTCTCTCGCTGACCTCGCGTTTGATTCGCATCACAGGTGGTATCCGATCGAAGGAAGCACCACCACTCGAAGTTACTAATAACGTTACTTGATGAGGTTTTATCGTGAACGCAGTACTATGTAGTACTTTAGCAGTGATGCGTATTAAGACAAGCAGACACAAAACATTTCTAAAATTGATTGAAATGTATTTTATTACTTATTTCTAGACACTTGCAACAATTTTTCTCATAAAAATCTAAAAAGTACAGACAATATATTTACATTCTTATGATATATGTATATAAGATGTATTCCTTGCTCTAATACGCAGATTCAGATTAAAATGTATAGTTCGATATCTTCTCTACTATTGATTTCCCATTATCATTTCCCAGTAATTAAGTTAACATTGCTTACGGAAATGTTGTCGGCTGACACTTATTCGACCGACACGACCACAATGAACAATACAACAAAGACAACGACTCAGATAACGAAAGTACAAGAGGACTATTGAGTATTTGGGGGCACCTGGCTAATTGAATAATGTCCTTTTTTTTTTTCGAACTGACTATGCTATTGACCTGGCAAGGTCTTTACAGCTTCACCGGACTACGAATAACGTCCGATCGACAGCCGCATGGCATTAAAAGACAGCGACCAAACGAAAGCGCGAGCTAACTGTAGTGTGGCGCCCTCTCTTAACGACAAACTAAAGCATGTTGAACTATTATTTCGAACAAACATTATAAAAATTTGATTTTATTACTCAAAATCGACTATTTTTCCGAAATTTTTCATTTAAATGCCTTCGATCCGTTTTTTTTTAACTTGCATCATGGTTTCACACAACCCGCACAATTTTTCTTCTATTACAGTCCACAGTGCAAGATATGCGGTGAACAGTTCGCTAGCGGTAATTTTCTGTCTACCCACATGCGGGGACACGAGAAGACGCTACGACAAACGGCACAGGTGGCAGCACCCACCCTCAAACTCATCGAGCTGGCCTGCGAACAGGTATACTAACTAATATTATAGATGCGAATGTTTGTTTGTATTATTATATATGTTAGTTCTGTCTGTATTAATACAGTAATTGTTATGGTCAGTGCGGAGCGAAGTTCGTGAACCGTTCGAAGCTCCATACACATGTGAAAAGGATACATCTCGGTGTCAAATACAACAAGAACATAGTCTGCGAGGTCTGCGGGAAGAAATGTGTTGTGAGTCGATACATTACTACATTATTATTGTTTTTTTTTATATTTTTGAAGTGAAATAAAAGGCGCACGAGGGTAAAATTTTTACAGATGTAACATCACGCAGGTATGCAACGGAAGTGACGTCATTTGCAGTAAACGCAGATTTTTCATCAATTTTTTTTTTCTTTGCTTTTTATTCTTTTGAAGTGAAACTTCTTTAGGCGCATGAGGGTAAATTTTTTACAGATGTAACGTCACGCAGGTATGCAACGGAAGTGACGTCATTTGCAGTAAACGCAGATTTTTCATCAATTTTTTTTTTCTTATTTAATTATTTTTTCTTTTTTTTATTATTATATTTTTTTTCTAATTTTTTATTACTATTATATTCTTTCTATTTTTTTTAAGTTTTAGATTTGTATAAATATAAACAAGACTTATAAATTACTTCGCGAAAGAAGTTTCACTTCTGTCATTTGTAATTTGTATGCACGCACTTTTTTTTTGGTTAAGTGTACACCGTCGTCCATAGACACTTGCAACACCAGGGCAGTCGAAAGTGCTTTCGCCAGCCTGTGTTTGGTGGAAGGCGGGAGGGGCGGGGGGGAGAGGTGGGTATCCGGCACTCACACGGAACGAAACGCAACAATGCGTGCACGGTTACGTTCACGTAGGTGTTTCTGTATGTCGGGTGCTAGTAATCCGCACGAGTCGACCCATTCATACTGAAACCAGTAGTAGCTTCAGCGTGGCTCTACCACCTACCATATTATATTTAATTAAAATATTTTACCTTGGTATTATGTTCACGTCATATTTTATTTTGTAAGCAACCCAAGCTAGCAACGCATTAGCGACTCCCATGGTCTTGTTAGTGTCTATAGACGGTGGTGGTCACTTAACATCAGGCGACCCTGTTCGTTTGCCTCCTACGATATATAAAAAAAATCTTCGATAAGATTACACTTATATTTCGATATTTTTGTCTTCGATTTAACCAAAATTCTATCGACAATTCGATTCTATTAGCTCTTACAATCTTTACATCTTAAACAGTTAATTTTTTTTTCTTAGAAACTACAGTTTTTGTAACCATTACTAAAGACTAGAGGAAATTTGTAAACAAAATATATCTTTGGTCTGGTTTTTTTTTGTATATGCAGGAAGTATTTCGGTCAGACATAGTGAATAAAAAGGATGCCAAGATCTGCCAACACATTATTTATTTTGACTATTTAGAACAGTAGGTATCTGTAATTAATTTAATTACAAATAATAATTAATTCGTTTGTACAAATTCACTATGCAGTGTGTAGAATTTGCTACTAGAAGAAAACAATAAGGGTACCGCGATATGGCAGAACTAAGACTGCCTTAGTGTCTTTTTTTTTCTTTCGAACTGACTACGCTATTGACCTAGCAAGGTCTTAACAACTTCACCGGACTATTAAGGCGAGCGCTTAAGGCACTCAGCCGATTTTTATTTTGACAACTAGTTTAAGGGTGCACGGCACACCTCGGCTTGGGCTGTTGCCTGACACATGCAATTCGCGACCTATCTGAGCTAACCTAATTTTAACTACATATGAGTTATTGAAACATGCATGTGTACCAGGCGTGCATATCTCAATAACTCTTATGTGTATTTTGTATCGGAAAATTTATAAACTATTTCAGTTCGACAAGGGAAAAAATAAAATTGTATCTGATGGAAATTACAGTACAGTCTATAAATATCGACGACTGTCAGTGTTAAATAGCAATGGCAGTCATCGCTATCATGCCGACCTTCAAAAGTGCTTCTTCACGCCTCGTTTGAAGGACCCCATGTCATAAGAGGAACGGAACACACTGGCTGGGAGACGATTCCACGACGTGTAAGCGTGTGGGCGTGCATGTGTGTGGGGGTGATATGTTTAGTGTTGTCGCAGTGATGTAAGATTTTGTGTGAGTGTATCGCGCGAGCAGCGCACTCAAGGGCTCCACGCCGAGGGAACGGACCTAGGCTTGAGGCGTTGTCAACCTTAGCGAAACAGGTCGAGTAGTAGGAAGACGTCATCGAACGACGTGCTCTGACGTGCTCTGGTGTAATACGCAATGTGATGCGATGTGACACGTGCGTGTCGTTGTTGGCAGTCGTACGCGTCGCTGCGGTACCACCAGCGCACGCACACCGGCGAGCGGCCCTTCCCCTGCGAGCGCTGCGGGAAGCGCTTCGCCGACAGCAACCAGCTGCGCATACACACGCGCACGCACACCGGCGACCGCCCCTACTGCTGCGCGCTCTGCGGGAAGCGATTCACGCAGAAGCCCGCGCTCAACCGCCACTACCGGGTACCGCACACACACACACACGCACACACACGCACGCACACCGGCGACCGCCCCTACTGCTGCGCGCTCTGCGGGAAGCGATTCACGCAGAAGCCCGCGCTCAACCGCCACTACCGGGTACCGCACACACACACACACGCACACACGCGCACGCACACCGGCGACCGCCCCTACTGCTGCGCGCTCTGCGGGAAGCGATTCACGCAGAAGCCCGCGCTCAACCGCCACTACCGGGTACCGCACACACACACACACGCACACACGCGCACGCACACCGGCGACCGCCCCTACTGCTGCGCGCTCTGCGGGAAGCGATTCACGCAGAAGCCCGCGCTCAACCGCCACTACCGGGTACCGCACACACACACACACGCACACACGCGCACGCACACCGGCGACCGCCCCTACTGCTGCGCGCTCTGCGGGAAGCGATTCACGCAGAAGCCCGCGCTCAACCGCCACTACCGGGTACCGCACACACACACACACGCACACACGCGCACGCACACCGGCGACCGCCCCTACTGCTGCGCGCTCTGCGGGAAGCGATTCACGCAGAAGCCCGCGCTCAACCGCCACTACCGGGTACCGCACACACACACACACGCACACACGCGCACGCACACCGGCGACCGCCCCTACTGCTGCGCGCTCTGCGGGAAGCGATTCACGCAGAAGCCCGCGCTCAACCGCCACTACCGGGTACCGCACACACACACACACACACACACACACACACACACGTACGCAAAACAACTCCCGCAAGCACAATACACGGACTATCATACGCGCACGCACTTCTACTCGTGCACACACTCTCATAAGTGACCTCTTATACGCACACGTAATCTCATAAGCGCACGCACTCTCAAACACAACACGCGAACTCACATACAGGCACACACTCTCATCAGAGCAAGACACAGACTCGCACGCACTTACACACACATAAGCACTTCTACACGCATATGCTCCCACATGCACACACACACACACCGGCGATCGGTGCTGTAATATCCGTGGGAAACGCTTCACGCAAAACCTACGCACAACCGACACTACGCGATACATCATATACGTATGTATACGCGCTGTACGGTTACGTACATTGCATATTGCCCTACTTATTATGTATGCATCAGCACATCTGAATTATAATTATATTTATTGAATACTTGAATTGGTAGTCGCGTTCAAGCACTCAATTAGGTTGCACAACAACACCACTGTAACAGATTTAATAAAATAATTGTGTAATATCAAGCTACTTCATTCCCAGAAACGATCACACCAAGAACATATGTAAGGCAAAGTGTTACTCCTCACCCCCTACATCTTGGTCCTTCGAGCCGGATGCACACTCTCATACACACACGTACTCCCACACGCACAAATACTTCCTCATACGCAGATACACGATTATCTCTCATGACATGCTCTCTACACCGCGGCATTTACATCGCCGTTCGCTTTAACCAATCCACGCGTTCGAGTACGACGCGATATATTTGAACCAATGACGACGCAGATTGATTGAACTTGAAATGTATTTGTTTGAAAGGCTCTTCAACCACGCACAATAACGGGAAAAAGTACTTTATTCATTAAGTGTTAAGGTTAAATTCAAAGTAAATGTTGTTTATGTTGTCTTTTCATTTGTGAGAGGAGTAATTTATTGCTTTGCTCGTTTTATCGTAAGTATTAGATAATATTTTGAACATTTGTGACTTTATTACTAGGTGTCATGGTTGTAATTAGGTTGAACTTAAAACTGTTTTAAAACTTTTTTTCTCTCTTTCTTAGTGTTAGTTCGGAACGTGAAATGATTACACAAGACCAGTTAGAAACGCACTGCCTTTATTCGTTAACAACGTGACGTTTTAAAGGTGGCGGCGCCACTATCTATTTATACATACATATATAACAATCTCTCCCTCCTAATTTACAATTACTTAAAAATATTTCCTATAGTCTACAATCGGTAACTTTCGCCGAGAGCGCCCAGGTGTACTTTCCTGAGCTCCTGAAATTGACTGAGACTGGGGTGTACCAAACCGGGGATTGTGTGGGTCTACTGAATTTAGATCTACGCTGCGTAGTGGAAGTCTAAGTTCTGGGCTTGTTCCGACACCAGATAACCTTTGCTCTGGAATCTCTCCCACTCCAATGCTTATGTCGCCCGTTTCCGATAACTCTTCTCTTGCATTGACGGATATGGATGGTGTGTCTGGAGATGCGAGGTTTGCTTCTGTTTGGTCTTTTTGACTAACAATATCCACAAGTGGACCCTCTATCCGTGGGTACAATTGGTTCCTATGTCTCCGAATTTCTTTAGTCTGATGCGGGATTTTTATTTCATATATAACTTTACCAATTCTTCGTATAATAACCCCTTTAGTCCAATAGTAATTTTGTTTATTTACATATTGTTTGACCCACACTTTTTCACCGGGAACGAATATCCTCTTAGGCCGACCCCCATAGAATTTTGTCTGCACAACCTTTTTTTTCTTTATAAGAGATGACAGTTGAGATGGTGATGGCGATGTTTCCGCTGTGAGTAAATCTAAGCGGGAACGTAATGGTTTCCCGAAAACTAGTTGAGCGGGTGACTTTTCTGTTGTACTGTTTTTCGAATTTCTGTAATCGAATAGAAATTTAGATAGTCGTATTTGGGTTTCGTCTAACTTACAACCAGAAAGAAAAATACTTTTTAACCCTCTTTTCACTATTTTTACAAAAGACTCTGCTTGACCATTGCTAGATGGATGATATATAGGTGTAAATAATTGTGTGATTTTGTTAAGCAAACAAAAGTTTTTAAACTCGTGTGACGTAAAGGACGTTCCGTTGTCACAAACTAAGACTTTTGGCACGCCAAATCGTGACATAAAATCGCATAGCCTTACTATAACTGCTCTTGTAGAACTGTTGGTATTCATATCATAACATTCAACCCACTTCGAGTATGCGTCAACTATAATCAGATACATTTTATTATGCATGGGACCGAAAAAATCTAAATGTAGTCTATGAAACGCCGCTTCTGGATGTGGCCAAGGTGCCAGGTTCGTACGGGCCGGCGCAGGTCTGAGCTGCACACATATGGAACAAGAACCTACTAAGTTTTCTAGTTCGCGGTCTATACCCGGGAACCAAACCCGAGCACGAGCTTCTGACTTCATTTTAACGATACCAAAATGTGAACTGTGCAGCTCGTTTAATATACGACTACGTAATTTCGCTGGAATTATGACCTTATGTCCGCGCATTAGGATACCATTTTCTAAAGCAATGTGATTACGGCATAAATAATACGGTTTAAGTGTTAAATCAGACACTTTCCGCGGCCACCCGTCTCTTACGTAATTAGCTATTATACTCAATGAAGGATCGTTCGCCGTTTCGCGCTGCAACTCGTGCAACGTTACTGGCAAGCACCCTTCCACTGCAAAGTTTACATATGCGGCCGACTCCCCAGGCGCCCGCGCGCCTCTTTCCCCCCGTCCGGATTGCGATATAGCTCGCGATAAGAAGTCTGCCGTGTTCGCTGTACTACTTATATATTCAATTGTATAATTATAGGCGCTTAAAAAGATCGCGTAGCGTTGTAATCTATTTGCAGTGACTTCGGGTATTCCGCGATTACTACCGAATATTGTGGTTAACGGTTTGTGATCCGTGCGTAATATAAAAGGGTCGGATCTACCATATAGGAATTGATGGAATTTTTTTACCCCGAATATTATCGCTGTAGCTTCTTTTTGTATTTGAGAGTATTTTTTCTCTGCAGGAGTTAGCGAACGCGATGCATATGACACCGGTCTCTCTGCACCGTAGCTATCTATCTGTGACAGTATTGCTCCTAACCCGACCGGAGATGCATCGACCGTTAAAATTGTTTTTGCATTGCAGTCAAAATGTGCTAAAATTGCATCCGATGCTAAGCCTTTTTTAATTAATTTAAAAGAATTATCGTGCTCGCTATTCCAATGCCATTTTATGCCTTTTTGTAATAACTTATGTAAAGGGTTTAATATGGTGGAAACATTTGCAACAAAATTTCGATAATAATTTATAAGCCCTAAAAACGATTGGAGTTCATTAATATTTTTTGGCACAGAAGCTTGCAAAATGGCTTTTACCTTCTCCGGGTTTTTCCTTATACCGTTTTTATCAATGATATAACCTAAGTATGCTATCTCTTTTTGAAAAAATGCGCATTTGTCTTTCCGCAGTACCAACCCTGCGTCCTGAAGACGGTGCAACACTTCTTTTAATTTAATTTCATGCAGAGTTCTATTTTTGTCTGTAATGACTAAATCATCTAAATAACAAAATACACCGTCTATACCGCCTATAATTGACTCCATGGCTCGTTGAAAAATAGCGGGTGCGCTTGATAATCCAAATACTAAACGAGTATAATTAAAGAGTCCACGCGGGGTGTTAATACATGTTAGTTTCTGTGACCTCTCATTAATCATAAATTGGTTATAAGCCATAGAAAGATCTAATTTGCTATATTCTTCGCCATTATGGAGTTTAGTAAATAGCTCTTGAACCGATGGTAGTGGGTATTTTTCTACGAGCAGTTGTTTATTAATTGTTGTTGAATAATCTGCACAAATACGCACACTGCCGTCGTTTTTTAAAACGGGAACTATAGGTGACGCATACTCTGAATACTGGACCGGTTTTAATATGCCTAATGAAATTAATCGGTCCAATTCTTTATTTATTTTATCTTTTAATGCGAACGGTACCGGGCGTGCTTTCAAAAATTTTGGTTTAGCATCGTCTTTTAACGGTAAATCGATTTCAAACTTTTTGAAACATCCTAACTCATTTGAAAAAAGTTTGGGAAATAATTTACTAAGATTGTTTATCGTATTAGAGCTGGACTTACAGTATTTAATGTTGGAGACTAATCGTAACTGAAACTCGCGCATAAAATCGCGGCCCAGAAGGGGTGGCCCACCGTCTCGTATAACATAAACAGTTAATGTTGAAGTATGATTTAAATACTCGACAGTTAACATTAACACTCCGAGTACTGTCATTTTACCACCATCATACGAAAACAATTTCTTTGGTGACATTAACAACGGAAGTTTATAAAACATCTGTTTGTACGTTTGTTCTGAAATAACCGATACAGGGGAGCCACTATCTATTTCACAGCGCAACAACCGACCCTGTATAGACACGATTTCATATAACGGCTCTCCATTATGACAAAATATATTATATAAAATCTCACCGTCATCGCCATCGTCATCCTCACTGTCATCCTGAAGGAATTTCACCTTTTTTATTGGACACTTTTTTTTTAAATGACCTTTCTGATGGCACACTTTACACTTGTAATTCTTAAAACGGCATTCACTTGTTTTGTGATTAGTATACCCGCACACTTCACAATCCTTATTTTTGGTGTGGCCCACGTTCTTTCCTCCTTGTTGACGGAACTTGAAAACGCCTTCTTGACCCACCGTTATTGGAACAGGAACAGTTGCCGCGCCAGACCGTGCACATCGCACGCACTCAGCCACATCCACGGCCTTGTTAAGTGTCAGGTCCTTGATATCCAGTGAGAATAGCTTCTCCCTTTCCAATCCTGGTAACATTCCCATTACAAATTTGTCTAGTAATGAATCTTCGAGGTTTTTAAAACCACAAAACGCCGCTAGTCCTCGCAGTCGAGCCGCCCATTGTGAGGGAGTTTCGTCCACTTGTTGAACTGCGGCATAAAAATTATGTCTTTCGACAAATCCACAACGCTTTGGTGTGAAATGGTCGTCCAGGATTTGTAGTAAACTCTTGTACGACCTTGAGGTTACCTCTTCTGGTAATGATAGATTACTCGCCAACTGGTAACTCCTCTCCGTGAGTGCGCTCAGAAGAATCGCCCTTCGCTTTATGCCAGCTTTATCCGTTTCTTCATTGATGCTGTTAGCCAGAAACCACTGTTCTAGCCTGCATTTATATATTTTCCAATCTTGCGATTGATAATCAAAATTGGATAAATTCCCAATTGTCGATGTAGCTCCGAACATTTTTTCTTCGTGGGTAGTTTCGTCGCCAGTGTTTGTTCGGAACGTGAAATGATTACACAAGACCAGTTAGAAACGCACTGCCTTTATTCGTTAACAACGTGACGTTTTAAAGGTGGCGGCGCCACTATCTACTTATACATACATATATAACAATCTCTCCCTCCTAATTTACAATTACTTAAAAATATTTCCTATAGTCTACAATCGGTAACTTTCGCCGAGAGCGCCCAGGTGTACTTTCCTGAGCTCCTGAAATTGACTGAGACTGGGGTGTACCAAACCGGGGATTGTGTGGGTCTACTGAATTTAGATCTACGCTGCGTAGTGGAAGTCTAAGTTCTGGGCTTGTTCCGACACCAGATAACCTTTGCTCTGGAATCTCTCCCACTCCAATGCTTATGTCGCCCGTTTCCGATAACTCTTCTCTTGCATTGACGGATATGGATGGTGTGTCTGGAGATGCGAGGTTTGCTTCTGTTTGGTCTTTTTGAAAATTGACATCGGCATGTAAGCCTTTACTATTTACCTTCGATCAACAATAACTAGATAAAGGGTCACGTACAAAATCGAAGCCAAATCCTGTCCGCGTAAATATATGTAAAGGCTTACATGCCGATGTCAATTTTAAGTTACAAAATACGCTAAAACAATGTTTAATTGATGAAGTCGTTACTTTGTGAAGATTCACGAGAAGTGGTTGGTTGGATATTACATTCACTTACGTTTCTGGTTTAGAACGAATGGGTATACAGAAATCTATACTAATATTATAAAGAGGTAAAGTTTGTAAGTTTGTGTGTTTGTGACGTTGTAGGGGGTACTCTCAGGAACTACTGGTCCGATTTGAAAAATTCATTCAGTGTTATATAGCTCATTTATCGAGGAAGGATATAGGCTATATATCATCACGCTAAGACCAATAAGAGCGGAGCACCAATGAAGAATGTTTCAAAATCGGGCACTTTTTTCCTTTTGAGAGCTTCCGCTGCGTGTTAGTTAGCCAAAGTAACTATTCCACGCGAACGAAGTCGCGAGCAGAGGCTAGTATGATAATAAAGGAGGAAGTTTGCACATAAAAGATGTACCACGTTACAATATCACCCAATTTCACGAATATGAAATGACTCAGCATATGCTATTTGTAAATCTTTTATTAATTCCTTGTACAGATTCACACCGGAGCGAAGCCATACGAGTGCCAGTTCTGCTCGAAGTCCTTCAGCCAGTCGAATTCCATGAAACTCCACGTCAGGACGGTTCACCTGAAGCAAGGTCCAAACAGGAAGACAAGTAAAGCCGGCGCACAGGAAGCTTTAGAAAATTAGGTTGATATGTAACGGCAACTCCCACAGTACATCAGGGTCTACCCACTCCCCCTTGACCCCTTAGACCGCAGCCGGCAGTCACTGCTCCCCCGGTCAAAATGTGTATGAAGGCACCATGAGGTTCTAATCTGTACGCATCGGACATAACCCAGCCTCAGCTGCCCTGTCCGTTAGGGATTTCCCCATAAGGTTTTTATGTAAAGTGACGTTGGACTGTGGAAGTGCCAAAGTTATAAACTATTCCAATCTTAAAGCAGTCAAAGCTATGTCCATTCTATCCTCAAAGTTATATATACTCCAGCCTCAAAGCAGACATAGTTATTCTAAGACAACGTTCTATTAAGACAACGGGCGTCCTGACTCTCCTTAAGTCGCTGTCTGTGGAGACGACCTCTCAAAGAGAGAGACTTTTGGCGGTGTCCTTGAACATCGCCAACGTCTTCAACAGCCTGCCGCATTCAGTGATACGGGTGGCACTCTGGTATTTCAGTGCGGCAGCTGTTGGAGGCGTGTTCGATAGGGAGGTCGCCTACATAGACGGATTCCGCGGATGACGCTCTAGTCGTAGCCCGAGGGGAGGGGGGAAGCTGGGAGGAAGTGGAGCCAGGCGTCACAATCCTCGTAGTCAGGGGCATCCGACGGTTCTGTCTCAGGGTGGCCCTCGAGATGACCGAGGCCCTACTATTTCATGGGCTTGCGCGGGGTCACCACCCGAGGCCCATATAATTGTGGATGGCGCCCGTATCATGGTGGGGACCAAGGTGTATCAGGGTGTCGCCTCACGTGCTCTGACGGTTCGAGCTCCATTTTAAGGGGCTCGGACCGCGGAATTGGGGGCCTCCGTGGCACTCAGCCGGTTGATCTCCAACATAAGGGGACCGAGTGCTGGTGATGGCCGTTTACGGGATCCAGGTGTGGGGCGACGTCTTCGGTGCCGCAAATGTACTGTGGGCCATCCAGGGGTACCGCACCGTGGTCTCCGCGTTGGCCTTCGCGCTCGTCGGCTCCCTGCCCTGGGAACTGGAGGCCAGGGTACATGCCACCGTGTACGAATGCACGACGGCAAAGAAGGAAATTGGGAGCCTCCCGCTCCCAGGGAGATCGTCGAGAGTGCCGGGAGAAGGCAGTAGGACGATGGAGGCAGGACCTGGCAGACGCGCGATTCGACTGTTATACAATTGACGTCATCCGGCCGGTCCTGCCGGAGTGGTTGAAAGGGAGTGGGGCTCCCTATTGTTTCGGCTGGTGCAGGTACTCATCGGCCTTGGTTGTTCCGGGTGTTACTGGTGCAGGTACCACTCGAGAGTGTGCTGCGTGGATGGGGCAGAGCCGCATTCTGGCTGCCGAGGTAGGAGGTGATTTACCGCTGGTGAGTGAGGTTTCGGCTTTGCTAGGCGTGAGGGCCATCACGCAGAAGAAGGCGGCGGAGAGGACCCGCGTAGATGATCCTCTGAGCGGCCTTCTCCACCAACGGGGGATCGGTAGGAGGAGGCAGCGAGTTGCCCGCCTCCTTCCACCACCGTAGCCGGACCTGAAGGGATAGGCCGGGGTCCTGTCTCCTCATTGCACAGGTCCGGCTGACGACGGGAGGCAACTGGTATGTACCCAGTGTGTCTCCCTGTTAGGACGGACTGTGGGGCGGCTCTCCAAGGTGAGTAGCGTAGTACGATCCCTTACCACCCCAATGTGTGTTGCAGATTTGAGGTTAGAGTAGGTATGAACGATTTGTTTGGCAACGCTCACTAGTGTATGAGTCGTTTTCATTTCTATGTAACTTGTCTCAAGACCTCTGTTAACGTAACCTTTTTTTTATAGAATCTTATTTAAAGAACATCAACAATACATTTATTGAACCTCATTGTCATATTCTAATTCGAAATAAATAACTATTGTGCTATTTTACACATAAATCGGTATTTCCTAATATAAATGTGAAATATATTATAAATGCGACAATGAATTTCATTTTGCATACACAATAAACAAGCGTACAGACAGACGCAAAAATCGACTTTGTTTTATAATATTTACAGATTTTGTATATACTGTGTCAATTAAATATAAATAAAATGACAACTGCTTTGTGTTTATTTATTTTTTGGCAACCAATTTTCTAGTAGGTTATTACCATTATCGTGTCCATACAAGCTTCTTGCGATCATTTCAATGAACTAACAAGATGGTGGCCCTCTTGTTACAACTTTGGAGGCAGATTCTGTCAAGTCAGAATCCAAGCTTCGATATTACTTTTCAGCCACTTGTGCACAGTAACCAAACTACATTACGTAAAACACCACTAATATTACAAAATATACAGTCAAATAATACAAGGCTAGGAGTATAATACACAAATCGCTGCAAAAAATTCCAAGACCCTGCCAAAAACGTATGCGGTGTTATTATAAAAAGTTAAGTACGTATTGAAAACTTGTTTAAAAAGGGTTTCGTATTAAATGCACCGCGGTCGCTGAATGATCGCCATCTTGCTCTTTTGTCTCGCTTTGGTTACGTTAGGTCAGACTTGTGAAAAAGGATAACGCGAACTTGCCTCGGGCGAGCGCGGTGCATTTATTACGGAAGCTTTTTAAAGCAAGTATTCAATACGTATTTAACTTTTTTGTAATAATGGTTTTGGACAATCCAGGCGTTAACACACTATGAATATTCGGTAACTAAGCTATTTTCATGAAATGTTCTTTGATTCGTTGAACAATGCCAGTTTTATGGTGTAGGTTACGGTATAAATCTATACTTGTATACTAATATGATAAAGCTGAACAGTTTGTTTGCTTGTACGCGATAATCTTGGGAACTACTGGTCCGATTTTATCGAGGAACACTATAGGTTATATATCATCACGCTAAAACCAATAGGAGCGGAGCACCAATGAAGAATGATTCAAAATCGACGTCAACGTACGTATTATTTAAAAATATGTCCACCTTCTGAGTAAATGAACTCGCGAGTTATAGTTAGTGTTAGTTCAAAGTAACTATTCCAAACATTAGTGGATATGAAAATGTAGAATACCACATGTAACAAAAAAGAAATACATTATAGTGTGATTATTATGGACAGGTTCTACCAAGAACTGTTCCCTTTCTTTAGTCAGAGCTATGACGCGGTGGTTCATGTGTTAGGACAACGTGCCAATCGACATTGCTTCGAATCCTTGCCGATAAGCAAGAGCTTACGATGAAAAAAATATGCCGCCTACTACCACCACTCTCAAGTTGGACCTATAACTATATAGCTTTAGAAATGATAATTTATCTCTTATTATTGGATACAATTAAAAAGTAATTGCATCATAATCACTTTATTGAATTTAGGCCCTAAGAAGGCACTCATGAACGTCAAAACTACCACCAGCATAAACCAGATAATTTATAATATCATCAGGTAACGTTCTTAGCACTAAATATAACTGAAATAGTCCCGAAATAAGTATGTCAGTGCCGCTCGTAAATATTAAACTGTGTGTAACAAACTATTTCACGCAGAAGTAGAAAAGAAAATCAAGTTCACAAATAGAAATTATAGTATTAACTATACCACCACATTACCTGATTTTAAATAAATTCGTGTTTTTGCGGCAAGTGTAATCAGTAGGTACATTCGTCATACTCAAGAACTTTTTATTAAGAACTCCGATATCTGTCAATTCTGGCGTCGTGCGTCGGTGCAATAACTAACATCTCAGATCGCAACATAACTAAAACAGAACTACACTTTATATAATGTACAGTCCGTGCCAAACTTGTTGATTGCTCGGAATGTAGTTGTGTACAACACAACTTTAGGTAATAAATATGTTATATGTATAACATGGAGACAACTTAAGGATAAAATATAAATGCTAATTTTAGATTCTTATAATACTATTTAACTTTTAAATTATTTTTTAAACTCTTAGACTATATATTACGGGCAAGTCCGTACTTACGGCTACGTTCAGAGCAGTCAAAAAGATACGGGGACTGTTATCACTGAGATTGTTATTCACTCAAAAAGTTTTTAAAACGTATTAGTTTACTTTACTGCAATTGACATTGCATTATATTTTACCAGTGTCAATTGTTAAAATCGATTCATTATTAATATCAATTCAAAGTATAAATAATTTGGTTTATACTTTGACAACAAAAACAAGGAGTTTATGTTGTTTTCAAATTGCTTGATAATTGATTTCATTATGTTACCAGTCCCAATCTCTTTCAAAATCATAAACTTTGTAATTTATAAGCATATACACTATTTTACTTTTTAAATGTAAGAGTTTAACGGTTTTGTATAATAATCTTAACCGTGAAATTTAGTTATCAAATGTATAAATACTAAAATTTTAATATCTTTTATTTTATTTGAATCTCGTTCCGTTCTGGCGGTGAATTAATATTTAATTTATGTTTTCACTTTTCTTAATTTTAAAATTAACTCTAAATTATATGTGATTAAGAATTATTTGTAATCTAGCACAGCAACCCTGAACGGTCCAATCAAAATTGAAAGTTGTGTAAACCTATCATGACAATTGTTTTGATTTTAATAATTACTTGTAAATATAAATAAACGCTTAAATTACCACAAAATAAGTTCGTCCATTATCGTCGAAGTTTCATTCATATGTTAAAAGTATCAGAAACCTATTTAACCCAGCCAATATCGTGATGTAGTCAGATTAAGCGTACTTATCGCAACAAACAGAAATATCTTAGTGAGATGTTACCAATTTTGATGCATAACATGGATGGTGGTTCAAACGGTGTAAACAACAACCCGAATTCGTCTTTCGGCCAATTATACGACGATAGTATTATATTAAATTGTGTTAGAAATAGGAAGAAAGTATCGGAGTTACCGAATTGTCCAGTATGTAGTTGTACTGTTCGACAAGGCGAATTAGATAATCACTTAGCATTAGAATTAGAAAGACTGAATAAGTTATCAAATGCTGGTTCGAAGAGAAAATTAAGTGTTAACAATACAACCAATATAGCTGTGCCGGGATCCAGTACGAGTGCTGATTTAGACGAGGAAGTAGACGTATCTGGATGCCTAGGGAGTGATGTGTACCAAGTAAGTTGTGAACTTATTTTAAAATTACTGATGCTTTTATCCCACTAACAAGTACTCGGTAAGTTAGAATTTTTCAGTCTTTATCATTGTAATTTCGCAGTCAACATATTTCATATATACACAAATACTTGAATTTAAACTTTTCTAGAGTTTTGTCAATAGAAATAAAACAATATTATCCATCATATGTTTAATACTCAATGAAAGTAATAGAAATAGTGTTAAATTCTACATTAAAGTAGTAATTTGCATAATGGATTTGCCAGATACATTCATACACCATATTGAGATGGTTTTACTATGACAGTGTTAATCACATTAAATATCACCCATATTTAATGCCATGTACATATCTCATAAAGAATATCTGTAAATAGGCATTTTTATAGTTTAAACCAAGAGAGATCCAAAATAAATAAGTATAGTTTCTGGCCAATTCTGCTCAATGACAGGATTGTTTTTAGAAGTGTTTTAACATTCACAAACTCCTTGTGTATGCAACTCCTTAATTGTATTTTGTAAATAAATGAATATTTGCCATTTATACATACAGTGTGAACTAAATAAAGAAAAACTTGGAGTTTTTGGGGGGATTTTGGTCTGTCATGTAGTGGATTTTATATTTATTCATGATCTTGTGTTACTTGACTCTATATTGTGTAAAATTGGTGGTGTTTTATGTAATATAGTTTGTTTATTGTGCATAAGTGAAGTGAATGGAAAATAATACCACGGAGCATGAATTTTGAGATGCTACAAAAATTCCTTGGAAAGTTGTAACAAGGGAGCCACCATCTTGTTGGAACATGAACATTGAAATAATCGCAGGACACTAGTAATAATATAAACTACTCGACAATGGCAGTAATAATGTAAAGGATTGGTTGCCAAAAAGAAAGATTTTTTAAAACATAGAAATTACTTCAATTTGGTTGATTTACCACAAAACCATTTATTTCTTCTCCTCCCTCCCTATAACAAAATTTTTTTATAATAGAAAAAAATGCTTGGTGCCTTGATATTTGTTATAAACTTTATTACAAAACAAACTTGTTTTTCATGTCTGTTGTGTGTTGCTGTATTTCTTCTAATAGTTTAGAACTTTTTTGACACTTTTTTATACAGTTTTCGCTATGATTTATAAAATTTGTTCTGGATTATTAATATATGTGTTTTTATATTTCGAAATGAGCTAATTCCGATTTTCATCATTCCTTTAGATGTGGGTATTATAAAATTTATATAGAATAAAAGTATAAATCAAGCTAATATTGTCTGTATTGTTAATTCACATTAAGTTACACATTAAATTAATCTATTTAGCAATTTCTACTTCTAGGTAGGACACAGACATAGTGTACATCCCTGTAGAACATTAATGTGGAGGGGAAAACAATGAGTAACAGAGGTGTAAGGGGTTTCGAATAACATCATAAGACTTGAGACACCCAAGCCAACCTCACCTGCATGTGACGGCGAAAGCGTAGGGTTTTACAGCCCAACTGGGTCGAAACCACCGTGTATATGGCGAAAAAGCCCGTCATAGTGATTCACTTCTGTGGGTTGCATTTCGGGATCAGCCTGTGCATATCCAACTCTTTGCTGGCCGGCATGACAGCAGCGACCGGTGATGCATAATGTGTCACTTGGTGGTCGCCATTGTTTTTGGATTGTACTGTGCTTACCATCAGGCACAGTGCAGTCATTTTGCCGTGCTACAATAAAAAAAAAACACTTGAGACCTACATATCCATAGTATGCACTTTGCAGATATGCATGTTTGTGTCGCTACAATTCATATAACTTGTTTGATTTTTTTAAGATTTCTAAAAAAATCCTACTTAACTTATTTAGAATATAACAACTTTTTTCTACTTTATATAAATTGAATATATAGGTATCTATATATTTTAAACCTGGAAGGTTTGTTTGTGCGGTTGAAAATGCTAATCTCACCTCAGGAACCTACTGGTCCAATTTGAAAAAATATTTCAGTGTTATATAGCCTATTTATAGAGGAAGGTTATTATATATCATCAGGCTAAGACCAATAGGAGTGGAGCACCAAGGAAGAATGTTTCCAAATCAGGGGTTTTTCATCTTGAGAGCTTCTGCTGCGTGTTAGCCCAAAATTACTATTTTAACCATTCTTAGTATTTTAATCTATTTTTTTTTTATGTCATAGGTGGCAAACGAACATGTGGGTAACCTGATGTTAAATGATCCCCACCGTCCATGGACACTAACAACACCAGAGGAGTTGCAAGTGCGTTGCCACCCTTGGGTTAGGTGGGAGAGGGGAGAGGAGGTAGTCCTCCGGTGCTCTCACTGATCGAACGAAACGCAACAATGCAAGCACTGTTACTTCACGTCGGTTTTCTATGAGAGGGTGGTACTACTCCGGGCGAGCCTACCCACCCATTCATGTTAAAACCAGTAATAGTTTCAGCGTGGCCCTACCACCATAAAAAGACCTTCAAATTTTGTTAATGTAAAAAAACTAAAAATCTTATAAAATAAGAATTGATTATGAATTAACATTTTTGTATGAGTGGGTTTACTAGCTGTTTACCGCTTGACAGGATATGACATTGCATGTTTAATAGTCCTGTTATAACACAGCAATTGTTTATACTATTTACTAGCCGATACCAACAACTTTGTCCATATGAAAGTTAGTGCAACAATTTTGTTCAGTGTGATGGTGCACATGTGGTGTGTTGTACTGGATACTGCTTCTTTATTTATATATGTGTGGAACTCAATTTTTTTCTAAAGCTTCTCCATTTAATATTAGTTATTTGCTAGTGAAAACGCTATCAAAATCATTTCTAAGATTAACCTGAACAAATAGACAAAGACAAAAATATTTTTTCTATTATTATCACTACATATAAAACCAAGTCCTCTGGTAGCCCAGTGATGCTGTTAAGACCTTGCTAGGTCAGTAGCATAGTCACTACGAGAAAAAAAATAGACCTCTGCCATGTATGTTTGTCTGTCTGTCCTCAATAAACTCAAAAACGAATAAACGGATTTTCATGTGGTCTTCACCAGTAGATAAAAACAACTCTCTAAAAACTGCATCCATTAAAAACAAATGTAACTATTTATGTTTTGTAAAAATATATAAAATGAAAAGATTTTGATCCCAGATGAGTCCGATGCCACTGTAGGTTTGCTAACCAGCTCTTGTGTTAGGTGTGGTGAATATGCTTGTGGACTGCGTGAAAAATGATATGTGAGTGGAAGGTGTGAATACCGAGATGACATCTGACAGGAGAGAGTGGAAAAAGAAAACATGTTGTGCCGACCCTACTTAGATGGGATAAGGGTAATGTTGATGTAACAAACCAGATCGAGTTTCTTGTCAGTTCTTCTCTATGTGTGGGTTGTTTTCTGAACCGGTGGTAGTTTTGACTTATGAAAGCGCCTTCTCAGGATCTATATTGAATAATGTATATTTTAATTATATTTACAAAGAGACAGACAGAGGGAGTTAAAATCTATAGCACATTATTTTCCTTTGGGTCGTAGCGACTATTGTGCACTATTAAAAATTATTTTGTGTTTAAGGCAGTTTTACTATGTATTGTATGTTTGTAAAGCCATACGTTTTAATTGCCAGAGGGTGCACGCAAACCGCGTTAGGAGGTTACGAGCCCGTCGGAGGAGCACGCCTCCGCCCCAGAACGGCGAATGTCCACTCTGCTTCACTACACTACCGACTCCGAAGCTCCAGAGGCACGTGTTAAGATGCCTGAAGCGAACGGGAGCAGAAGTGGGCGAGGATGTACCCGATACCAGTTCCGAAGACGAGAGCATTGATGTGGAAGTGAGTGTAAGCAGAGCTATATCAAAACAGAATATTTACTGGTGTTTTCCTATTTCATATAATAATACTGTAAATTTAAATGTGTCTGTACTTTTTTGAGGTTTTTGTAAAAAAAAAATTTCCAGTTGTCAAGGACTAAATAAATTTCAATCATTTCTAGAAACTTCTGTCTGTCTGTTTGTATGAAATCACATCACATACAATCATTAAGCATATTTTCGAGAATAACTTAGGTCTTTGTTTAATTAAAATCGGTCCACTCTATCAAAAGTTATTGTAATTTCAATGAAGACGCGGCGTAAGTACGAGAGAAAAGTAGATAAATAAATGCACTGAATAGAGATGACTTTATTAATCAATGTTTTTTTTACAAGATTCAACGCGGACGAAGTCGCGGGCACAGCTAGTTTTAAATGTAAATTTAAATGAAACAAATCAAGGAGGTTTTTATACCACGGAACATGGATTCCGTGATGCGACAAAAAGTTCTAACAAGGGGGTCGCCATATTGTCCCATACAAAAAAAAAGTGCGTGCGTACAAAGTACACATGTCAGAAGTGAAACTTCTTTGGCGAACTAATTTATAAGTCTTGTTTATTATTTATTGTTGTTTATTATTTATACAAATCTAGAACTTTAGATTTCCGAGACTTGAAAAATAGATGAAAAATCTGCGTTTACTGCAAATGACGTCACTTCCGTTGCATACCTGCGTGACGTTACATCTGTAAATTTTACCCTCGTGCGCCTAAAGAAGTTTCACTTCAAAAAAAGCAGGACTGACTAAGGTCTTTCTTGTTACAGAACGATGAGCCGTCTGGTGGTAGTTTTGGGGCGGAGTACCAGTGGTGCGGGCAGTGGCGGGTCCGCGCCACCGCACTGCAGGAGGCGGAGGCGCGCGCCGCCACCTGCGTCCGACGCGCCTCCAACGACCAGGCTCTGGTGAGATCCATCCCATACATACGTCATTTCATTATCTCCATTGACGCTATAATCGATAGATATCAATCTAATGCACGGAGCTCCGAGGAGCCCCTCCCCATTTAATTTTCGAGTTATATAATTACGAAATATCGTAAAGCCCATCGATTGCCCGTCATTTATGTTTTTTTACCCACTAGAGGGAAATAGGCGAGAGTAACCACGAAATCCGGGTCGAATGACCATAAATGTGGATGGGAACGTGGTCCACTCACTTGATTCCTTTCATCTCCATTGATTGCGGGTGTCTTAAGGTGAGAAGTGGACTGTATCTTAGCGGTTTGCGTGAGCAACGGTATCACGGGAAAAACGCTCAATCGTAGGATCCAAGAGTATGTAATCGATTGAGCTAGGATGGAATATAAATATACACGCTTACTTGGCAGAGGCTGATCACTGGTTTCGTCAGGTTTGTGTCCGTATCCAATCAGTAGGCGGGTCACATAAAATGTTTTCACTGTTCACTCACGAGTCGATTTACGTTTAGTTCGTCACAATAGCGGATAGTCCATGCGATGCGTACGCGCACCAGAGATCTAGTGGAGCGACTGGCCGCGTGCCGAGCACGCGGAAATTCTATGGAAGGGAGGGATCTTGGCGGTGGGGAAAGGGGGAAGCTAGGAGCTGTCCTCTTAGCCTGCCTAATATAATAACTACCACCCACCTATATAAAGAAGTTATGAAAGATTTAAAACGCGTGGCCCAGCATCCAAAAGATATGGAAAATCAAAAATCTTATTTGTTGATACCAATAAATCTCGTAAATATCAATCAGAAATAAAAAAAAAACTAAGTGAAAAAATACTAAACAAATCTGCTGTGATCGTGAATCGAAAAAAAATTAACAATGAGATAAAAAAAAACGCAGTGCAGGTTGCATCGGGTTCACTTATGAATCAAAATTATTCATGATTCCACCGAAATACACAATAAAATTTTCACCTAAATCTGTACAAACTTTTAGGAGGAGCTCAGACACGTACACACGGACAGAAGAATTATATATTTAGATAATAGTTATTTCTTATAATGCTACTTGAAGATCGTTTTTTCGTATTCAATCCGATATCCAGAATAGAACTCTGTTCGCATATACCGCGCCGCACTCTATATGCCTTTCAATTAAAGAGGGTGGATTATGAACGGCTGACGTCATTATTCGAATCACTCGACAAAGTTCAGAATTGCCTGTTTTTTTTTTAACACACTGTTCTTATTGCATTTTTTTTTTCCTCTAGATAGTCGACGGTGATGAGGACACGGAGCTCTATGGACCAGCGCAATATTCACCATCGAGGATAGCACCAGATGTAAGTCATGTACATACCTCATCCTATTCGTAATTATAAATAAATAATAGTTTGAAAAAACTAAAAAAAAACATGCTTTCATAAAAAATCCAACTAAAAAACAGAAAATAAAATTTAATAAATTTGGATTAAGAATAGTGTAAATTAGAAATAAATGTATATTTTTGTAAAAAGTGACAAAAATGATAAAAATACTGATATCTGGAGGTGCTGATATTAACATGGGCACTGTTTATTTGTTATGAAAGCCTGTTTTTTTATTTATTTTTTTAACTATTTATTTTTCATTTTTTAGTTAAATTTTTTTAACTTTTTTTTTCGGATTATTGCATTGTCATCGACCTTTGACAGGTGTGCAAAGTTTGAATTAAATCTGATCGTTCAAAGTAGGACAAAATCGAGCTCAAAGGGGTCGGTTACATACATATATACAGGTGAAGCTAATAAAAGCGTATTTAAAATAGGTAGTATTTAAAAGGTCATTGTCTCAGTTTCAAGAGGCATTTCAAAACCTTTTTGTTTGCTTCTTTATAGTGTATATTATCTACGGATGATAGTATTCCTTTTGTAATGCTTATGAAAATTGTTGTAATGTAAAACTATAATAACTTTATACTAAACTACTTCGTCCGTATGGAATAGTTAGGAAAAAGAGGGAAAAAACTCCGGTTCTAAACATTCTTCATTGGTGCTCGGCTCCTATTGGTCTTAGCGCGATTATATATAGCCTATAGCCTTCCTCGGTAACTGAGCTATAATATAACACTGAAAGATTTTTTCAAATCGGACCAGCAATTCTTGAGATTACCCCCTACAACTTCACAAACTCACAAACTTTACCTCTTTATAATATTAGTATAGATGAAAGTATTGTAGTATTTTTTCAAGGTAAACCTATATTAATATATAAAGCTGAAGAGTTTGTTTGTTTGTTTGGTTGAACGCTATGATCTCAGGAACTACCAGTCTGATTTGAGAAAGTCTTTCGGTTTTAGATAGTTCATTTATCGAGGAAGGCTATAGGCTATATATCATCACGCTATGATTATGAAGACTAAGAAAATAATAATGATGGTTAAAATAATGTACGACATATTATATAGAAGATTTGGCGCTTATGCCTTTATTGTAACTTAGACATGGAATAAAATTGATTAAAGGATATATAAGAAATACCTATATTGACAACTTCAGAATTGGCAGTATGGATTAATTCCTTCGCCTGTCCTATTGAACGAATATTATTACTACTACTTACTACGTTACCATGGCAACGTATATAATAATAACGTAATCGCTCAAAAGCAAAAAAAGTGCCCGATTTTGAAACATTCTTCATTGGTGCTCTGCTTCTATTGATCTTAGCGTGATGATATATAGCCTATAGCCTTCCTCGATAAATGAACTATCTAAAACCGAAAGACTTTCTCAAATCAAACGGGTAGTTCCTGAGATCATAGCGTTCAACCAAACAAACAAACAAACAAACAAACAAACAAACAAACAAACAAACAAACAAACAAACAAACAAACAAACAAACAAACAAACAAACAAACAAACAAACAAACAAACAAACAAACAAACAAACAAACAAACAAACAAACAAACAAACAAACAAACAAACAAACAAACAAACAAACAAACAAACAAACAAACAAACAAACAAACAAACAAACAAACAAACAAACAAACAAACAAACAAACAAACAAACAAACAAACAAACAAACAAACAAACAAACAAACAAACAAACAAACAAACAAACAAACAAACAAACAAACAAACAAACAAACAAACAAACAAACAAACAAACAAACAAACAAACAAACAAACAAACAAACAAACAAACAAACAAACAAACAAACAAACAAACAAACAAACAAACAAACAAACAAACAAACAAACAAACAAACAAACAAACAAACAAACAAACAAACAAACAAACAAACAAACAAACAAACAAACAAACAAACAAACAAACAAACAAACAAACAAACAAACAAACAAACAAACAAACAAACAAACAAACAAACAAACAAACAAACAAACAAACAAACAAACAAACAAACAAACAAACAAACAAACAAACAAACAAACAAACAAACAAACAAACAAACAAACAAACAAACAAATACTATATGGATTTAGGTAAAATAATTGTAGGTGGTAGAGCCACGCTGAAGCTATCACTGATTATGAATGGGTCGGCTCGCTCTCGCACCACTCTCTCGCAGAAAACCGACGTGAAGTAACAGTGCTTGCATTGTTGCGTTTCGTTCGGTCAGTTAGAGCGCCGGAGGCCCACCTACCCTCCACTTCCCCCTTCCCTTTCTTCCCCTCGCCCGAAACATAGGATGGCAATGCACTTGCGACCCCCTGGTGTTGAAAGTGTCTATGGACGGTGGTGATCGCTTAACATCAGGCGAGCCACCTGTTCGTTTGCCTATAACGACATAAAAAAAAGTTTTTAAGTAAATCACTATTTTTCAGGTAATTCAAGCCTTATAAATTGATAATTTAAGATATTTATTTATATGTGTGCATATTAATGTAGATGTTGGTATATGCGATTGATAGTGTTGGTACTGTTAATTCTATCAAATGAATGTTGGGGCATCTAACTCTATTACAAGGGTATGGTTTTATGCTATCACTTTGCCATTAGATAGCGATGCAGCATAAAGAGTTCTGTACCGTCCAATTGATCGTCACGAAAATTGGTAGTGTAGAGATTTGGATACGAGGAATATTTACATTAGGGAATATTAGTTGATACTAATATTAGGTACAAACGCGATTGTGAGTTTGTGTATTTGATTAAAAAGCGCGTGCGGGCCGCGGGTAACTGCTAGTACTATATAAGAAGTGACAATAAATAAAAAATGAACAATATATATTGGGTAGTTTTTGCGTGATACGCGCTTACAACTGACTCTGTAATTTTAATCATATATATATACAGAGCACCGGATACCCAACTGCCTTCCCCCCTTCCCACTTCAACACTCCTCCTTCTATATTATATATATATATATATATACTAGCAGGCCCGGCGGACCTTGTCCCGCCTTGATAATAATAAAAATTCAACCGCAGCGCCACCTACCGGGTCCAATTGTGAATCTAAACCGTTCTCGGATCCATTGGAAAATGCACACAAAATTTCATCAAAGTCGATCCAGCCGTTTAGGAGGAGTTCAATGACATACACACGTACAGAATAAATTTATATATAAAGTAGTAAGAAGTACCGGTATTTATAAATAGCCTGCGAACCAAAATCAACAGATGTCAGGTAATTTATATTCGAGGTTGAAGGAAAAACTTTTAAGCCACTAAAAGCTAGTTCTATATAAGTTCACGTAGTCCAGCGTCACCTAGTGATGTATAACAGAAAAATATATAGCACTAGCCTCTACCTGCGACTTCGTCCGCGTATAATAGTTACTTTGAGCCAATGTTAACACATAGCGGAAGCTCTGAAGACGGAAAAACACCCCGATTTTGAAACATTCCTCATTTGTGCTCCGCTTCTATTGGTCTTAACGTGGTGATATATAGCCTATACCGTCCTCGATAGATGAGCTATAAAACACTGAAATAAATAAAAATTCGGACCAGTAGTTCCTGAGATTACCCTCTATAATGTCACAAATTCAAACAAACTTTACCTCGCGTGATACACTCACACAAAATCTTACATCACTGCGACAACACTACGCATGTCACCTCCACACACGTGCACGCATACACGCTTACACATGCAAGTGAAAGGGTTTTATTTTTTTTTCCTTATTAAACAGAAAGAGTATAGAATATTATCCGATACGAAATATATATAAGGGTTGTTGAGGTATGTATGCTTGGTACACATATATGTTTCAACAACTCATATATGTATGAATAGTTATTTTAGCTTAGGTTAGCTTAGATAGGTCGCGAATTGCATGTATCAGGCAACAGCCAAAGCCGTGGTGTGCCGCGCACCCTTGAGCTAGTTGTCAAAATAAAATCGGCTGAGTGAGTGCCTTAAGCGCTTGCCTTAGTAGTCCGGTGAAGCTGTTAAGACCTTGCTTGGTCAATAGCGTAGTCTGTTCGAGAAAAAATAAAAAAAAGGGGGGCACAAACTTTACCTCTTTATAATATTTATATAGATAATTTCCGAGTCTATTAAAGAAACATGGTGTCCTCAAACGGTCACCTATCCTTGTAGCGACCGCACCCGACGTTGTCCTCTACCCGACACAGTGTCTACCGCCACCACTACATTGTCACACAGAAATGTTGTCGATCAGAATTTCAGAGCATACCATAAGAAGACATTTAAATAAAAAACATTAACGTCTTCCGGTCGTCTCTAATCCGAATGTTTCTGTTACAGTCCGAGATATCATTGCCGGGTGTGGATTTACAAGAGGACAATCAGTTATCGATGGATACAAGTGAAAATATGAAGAAGCCTGAGACGACGAGCCACAAACCAAATGGGATAGTAGAAGCGAGCGCTGAGGTATGTATACCCTAAAGACGATAACTATTACATACTAGTTGTGACCGCGACTCCGTCCGCTTGTAACCTAATGTAAATGTAACGGTGACTAATAAAGTCATCTGTATGTAGTATTAAGTCCTTTTGTAATGTTAGCAAGGCCTTAACAGCTTCACCGGACTACTAAGGCGAGCACTCAAGGCACTCGGCCTTGTATTAAGTCCATTTACTTATCTACTTAAGTCGCATCCTCATTAAAATTACAATAACTCTTAATAGATTGAACCGATTTTAATGAAACCAAGAATAAATGTAACTCGAGGATAGGCTTTATGATTGTCTTGGTGAGGTTTTATCGTGAACGCAGTACTTTAGCAGTGATGCGTGTACATACAAACAGACAGACAGACATCTGTAACAATGATTGAAATGTGTTTTATTATTTATTCCTAGAAAACAATGCTTTATTACAGAAATCAAAAAATTACAGACACATTACATTTACATTCTTATGTGTATGTATATATCTATATATGTGTGTGTGTGTGTATATATGTGTGTGTGTGTGTGTGTGTGTATATATGTGTGTGTGTGTGTGTGTGTGTGTATATATGTGTGTGTGTGTGTGTGTGTGTGTGTGTGTGTGTGTATATGTGTATATACAAAATGATGAATAAGATATAAAATTCACTACATGAGAAATTAAGAACCCGCCAAAAAAATAAACCATAACATATACAATTAATTGTGTTGATATTTCAGACTCGAATACAAGCATTAAAAGCGAAGATACGGGAATTGGAGCGGAAACAAAATGGTGGGGCTGAGGTGAGAGAATCTTTTGTTTTTTCTTCCTTCAAAAGGTTATTTTGGTTTGTTCGTATGTAACTCTTGCGAGGACAGTTATAACTCGGAGTTACCTTTACAAATATTGCACTTTTTTTGTTCCATTTCAATAACTCTATAAATTGCCAGAATAGTGCTACAGTTAGATGTTCTCAGAACAATCAGACACAACTTATCTATACTTATATGTTAATACAAGCCTCCGCCCGCGACTTCGTTCGCGTGGAATGGTTACTTTTGGTTAATGCTAATACGCAGCGGAAGCTCTCAAGAGGAAAAAAATCCCAGATTTCGAAACATTCTTCATTGGTGGTACGCTTCTATTGGTCTTAGCGTGATGATATATAGCCTATAACCTTTCTCGATAAATGAGGTATATAACACTGAAAGAATTTTTCAAATCGGACCAGTAGTTCATGAGATTACTCCCTACAACGTCACAAACTCACAAACTTTACCTCTTTATAATATTATATATTATACTAGTGGGCCCGACAGACGTTGTCCTGCCCTCCTTATAAAAAAAAAATCTTTGATCAAAACTAAAAAAAACCTTCCTCGTGAATCACTTTATCTACTGGTGAAAGCGGCATCAAAATCTGTTCGGTAGTTTTTGGGTTTATCGCGAACAGACAGACAGACAGACGCGGCAGGGGACTTTGTTTTATACTATGTAATGATGCTAGTATTATGAAGCTGACGAGTTTGTTTGGTTGGACACACTAATCTCAGGAACTAGTGTTCCGATTTGATAACTTATTTCAGTGTTAGATAGCTCAGTTATCGAGGAGCACTATAGGCTATATATCATCACGCTAAAACCAATAGGAGCCGAACACCAAATGAAGAATGTTTCAAAATCGGGAATTTCTTTAGCGTTAGCCCAAAGTAACTATTTCAGAAGCTACTTTTTAAATATATATAAGATAATACTTTGATAGGTTGCGGAATTGTAATAAAACTAATGCGTTGCTCTGTAAAAAGGGTATTTTAATTTCAATTTCAATGGTTACCTGTAAAAAGGGAAACGACATTTAAAGTTTATTATTCCACTATTAATCGTTTTTATTATAATAGATTTATAAATCTAAATTTTATTATAAACACCACAACACCGTTAGTTGTCGAATCTCAACCACAGAGTACGTTAATAAATAGAGTTCGCACTCGTTCTTTCCAATCAGCGCCTCTATAATATGAATTTCGAACTAACATTGTTGGTTATACATGTACATGTATAGCTGTGTATGTATGCATACAGCGGTACTGCGTAAATCGTATACAAGTTTTTGATCATTTTTATTTGTAATGAATATATTCATCGGAAGGCATATCTAAATCCAAGTATGTATATGCAGGAGTCAATGTTTATAAGTAGATCCGGAGATAGATAAAATTGTTTGTGGGAGACAAGAAAATTTAAGGGAGCACACTCTCGTAACAGATACGTAAACAAAGAGAATGAAAACAAATAGTTCAAAGTTGTCAGTTTGAAATGTCAAAATTAATTGTCGTCCACCATTTTTTGTTATCAAACTTGTCAAAAAAATTATATAACAGTGCCATCTAGAGAGTGGATTGATAACCAAAAATAGACGAGCCTTTTCCATACAAATCCGATTCTGAGAAGTGAAAATAGCGTGATCTCAACAGGACTACTTTTACTATGGTGCTATTATTATGTTACAGCGCCATCTAATAAAATACGTATGTACCTGGCGACTGTTTTAACGACTAACAGCTGTACAAATTAAAGAAATACTATATTTATATACTAGTTTATTTACATATATAAAAACTTACGTTCTGAGTAGTGTTTCATGTACTTAGAACGCGTGCGCACTCACAGAGTTTGAGTCTGGGGCCAATGTATAGGTACCAGATGAGAAAGGTGACTAAAAAAAAGAGCTAATTAAATTTAAATGATTGGTTTTTATATATCGACGGTAGAAAGCGGAATTGTCGTAACTTGAAAATCAAACTTTACACCAGGGCCAAAAAACTATTTCAAAAATTATTATTTTTTTATGTATAGTCTTCGATCAACAATAACTAGATAAAGGGCCACGTATAAAATCAAAGCTAAAAGCTGTCCACGTAAATATATAACTTATGTGCTACACATATTTGTTTTTGCTACATGCTACACTATTTGTTTACTAAGAAAGGGAGAAAAAAAAGTTTTAAAACAGTTTTAAGTTCATCCTAATTACAACTATAACACCTAGTAATAAAGTCACAAATGTTCAAAATATTATCTAATTGAAAGGGACGGAACCCCCGAATACCCACGACCGGGCCCAGTCACGGGTGCTGGGGGGTAGGAGGGGTAGGAGACTAGGGAGAGGGGAAGGGTAGAGGGTGAAGGGAAAGGATCCGGGACGCTGGCGGGCAACACCAAACTGCACGTTTCGCCGAAAGGGAATTTATTCGACAGACTTACAATAGTCCTTATAATTGACGCGAATCGCGGTTACAGCGGTCACTGTACACGGGTACAGGTCGCAGGACAGGCAGGCCAGTAGCCACGGATCAGACCGAAAACGCGGGTTCTTCCTGGCGTAGTAGCGCTTCGATGCGTAGCGACGGCTTGAATCCGATGACTCACGGCGAACGATGAATTTTCCACGATGAAACGATGCACGATGAAATTCCGATGATCTTCTTACGATTGACACTCTGTTGTAGATGGTCTGATTAGCTAAGAACCTGCCACGATTTTACGGGGCCCCCGTCGAGCTTAAGTAGTTCGAGGCTATACCGTAATGAGAGCCGCGGTGGCTCTTACGATTTTTACTTGTTTACATCTTTATTTTTACTATTATTCATCGATATTTTACCAAATATTTTCTTAATTACAATTATAATAATTATGTGTTATATATCAATAGATTCGTCTCGGAAGGCTCGATACAATGCAATAATTAGCTTAATTATACTATAAATACCTAAAAAGTTATACACGAAAAACATATGTTTTTACGACGAAATTCTATTTTCCTATTTTTCACTTTGGCCTTTTTTGGCCTTTTTATATATTTTCATTACTTTTTATTGTTATTTTATATCATTATACATTATTTAACACATAATTTAATAAATAATAAATTCCATAAGTTTTAACATTTTACGTAATACGATACAGAATGTTTACTTTTACAATTTCAAAGATTCTACGTCTATTTCTATTCCTATATATGCTTTTTAGCTTTAAAACAATTAATACAATACAATTATTACGCAATTCCTACTAATTATCATGAAAAACACAAATTAATACAAAAAATTGGGTACACTAGAATTGTCCTCACAGTGCCCTATATGGCGTCAGACCAATATTGGTATGTGCGCGCCAACACACTACCGCATACACAGGCTGGCAACGCACAGGCGACTCCCCTGGTGTTGCTAGTGTCTATGGACGGTGGTGATCACTTAACAACAGGTGACACACATGTTCGTTTGCCTCCTTTTGACATAAAAAAAATGTAAAACATGTTATATATGTAATATGTGGATAAAATATTACCATACCAAATTTTGTCAAAATCCTTTCAGTAGTTTTTGTATGAATCCCGTACAAACGACAAACAGACGGAAAGACAAATATTTAAAAAACTATGGATGTGTTCTGTCATTGATTGGACAAGGCTCTTCAACCACGCACAATAACGGGAAAAAGTACTTTATTCATTGCGTGTTAAGGTTGAATTCACATTAAATGTTGTTTATGTTGTCTTTTCATTTGTGAGGGGAGTAATTTATTACTTTGTCAATGACAGAACACATCCATAGTTTTTTAAATATTTGTCTTTCCGTCTGTTTGTCGTTTGTACGGGATTCATACAAAAACTACTGAAAGGATTTTGACAAAATTTGGTATGGTAATATTTTATCCACATATTACATATATAACATGTTTTACATTTTTTTTATGTCAAAAGGAGGCAAACGAACATGTGTGTCACCTGTTGTTAAGTGATCACCACCGTCCATAGACACTAGCAACACCAGGGGAGTCGCCTGTGCGTTGCCAGCCTGTGTATGCGGTAGGGTAGAGAAAGGGGGAAGGGAGGTGGGCATCCGGCGCTCTCACTGACCAAACGAAACGCAACAAAGCAAGCACTGTTACTTGACGTGGTTGGTAGTACCGCGGGCGAGACGATCCATTCATGCTGAATCTAATAACAGCTACAGGCTGGCTCTACCGCCTTTTAAAATTACACATTCGTACATGTGTTTATATTACTTATAAGAAAACACAAGATTATGATGTCATTTGGTATGATTGAATAGTTTATACACCGTTATAACATATAAGACATGTTTTACATAAATATAACATTCGTTCCCGCGTATAATAGTCTCGATATACAATACAATCCTATGGATTTATAATTGGAATTTCACACTCGAGGACGTAGTCGCGGATACACCTATTATAATATAAAAGTATAAAATAATACTATGGGATAAATAAATCATAGTGGGGTGGCAACCACCACACCCACACTGATCGGGGTACCTAGCCTAGGAAGTGGACTGTATATTTAAAATTGGCTGGAGGCAGATACCCCTGAAAATAAATGCCGAAAGTATGTCTCTTTAAAACCGGGATAAAACGCTCACTTACTTGATATATGTCTTCTCCGCCGCCGTTGCCGTGGTGAGAGCACCAGATTTCCAACACGTACACACACAATGCACAAATATAAATTCCGAGCCGCCGTGTCACTTGTATGGTGAGCGAGTCCGAGTGTAAGCGCGAGTTTCGAACAAGTGCCGCCGAGTAAGTGACCGATCATCCCGATTGTCCGTTGACAAGCAATGTGTCAAAAAAAATAATTAATATAGTGATTTTAGTAAAGTTACATGTATTCCTTTCTATTGCAGGCTAAATGTTTGATTTGTCTCGATCCGTACATCTCACCCGCCGTCTCCATACAGTGCTGGCACGTCTACTGTGAGGTAAGACATACATCCAGTTAATGTATTATGGAATTGTGTATCTTACAAAGAGCTAGAGAATAGTTCTGTCTCCTAAACGTAACTTACATTTATATATAGTACATAGTGTTAGGTGGTAGAGGCACGCTGAAGCCAGTAGTTCACCCGGTGAAGCTGTTAAGACCTTGCGTGGACAATAGCGTAGTCAGTTCGAAAAAAAAAATGACATTGGTTACTGAATCGAGAGCTTACTTAATTAGAGAGGTGGTAGAGCCACGCTGAAGCTCTTACTGGTTTCAGTATGAATGGGTCGGCTCGCCCACGGTACTATAACATATAACATGTTTCTAGGTTATATGCTAAAATGTGACACAATTTCTCTATATATTAAAATCCATGAATAGATTTAAAATTGTTCGGTGTTATTACGAAACGTTAAATACGTATTGAACCCTGGCTTTAGAAAGGTCGCGTATTAAATGCACCGCGGTCGCTGAATGTTCGCCATCTCGCTCTTTTATCTCGCTTTGGTTACGTTAGGTTAGACTTGTGAAAAAAGATAACGCGAACTCGCCTCTGGTGATCGTGGTGCATTTATTAGGAAACTTTTTAAACCAAGTATTTAATACATATTTAACTTTTTTGTAATAACACGGGTTAAGTTTTGTATCGAAATGTAAAAATAATAAAGCAAATTGTCTTTTTTTTTTTTTTTAATAAATCCTACGTGTTCTTGCTCAAAATGCTTACTTTGAAAGATCTCTCGTGAGATTAAGGGATGAGGAGGGTGGTCGAGATAAAAAAAAATACCTAAAAAACGCCTAACGCGAATAAAGGAGGACCCGTGAATTGTACAATAAATAACAGTCTTCATTTTCCAGGTCTGCTGGCTCCAGTCGTTGAAGAGTAAGAAAATCTGCCCGCAGTGCAATGCGATAACAACTGCTCAACATTTGCGCAGGATATATATGTAGTCTCGACACATGTTTGTCTCAGAATTAGAGATTCGGATAAGATTGCTCAACATCTGTACTCGGAATGGGTCATCAGAACTACTCCAGATGGAAATGGGAATGACTTTGTCAGTGACAATGGTTCCGAGTGACGAGGGATCAATACAGTGAAACTAGTGAAGTTATGTTAATTTTAGTGTTCTGTGCTATCAAAATCTCAGTGTTTACCAGTGTAATGTGGCTCGCTGTCATCAAAAGTGGAAAATGGTCTAAAAAAGGTGTAAGCTGTGTTTTTTTTTTTCACATATATCCAGTGTTTTTGCTAGTTGAATGAGTGTGGACGACACGACGAGCCTATAGCCTATATTTTGTTTTGCTATTTCTGATCGCAGTAAAACTTCAGATCGTTAGTTTCGAATTCATGTCAATAGATGCTATATCTGATGATTTTATTACTGAAAAATCCACACTTCTACAAGGGGATGAAAGTCCGGATGAGGTTGATAAGAATTGATTTTTATACATAATAATATATTCGAACCCACGTCAATAGATGCCGTGTCTTAGGTTTCCACTACGAAAAATCCTCATTTCTAAAAGGGGATGAAAGTCCGGATGGGGTTGATAAGAGTTGTAATTGTTCGATATAAGACTATTAGCATTGAACTTTAAGACGTAAAAATGGGTATGTAATTTTTGTAAGGCAAATGGAGAAATAAGACATTTTTTTTTTAATTAGCCCTTGTGTAAATTAAAAAGAATGAAAATAGTATAAAAATGATATGCGAATTTACTTACAAAAGATTTAATAAAATCATAGTCATTAAGGTGTCATGTTAGATTTTATTTTTTGTATGAAAAAGCAAACAGATATGTAGTTTACAGAATTGTAAGTGGTTACTATATCCTACCTGAAAAGAATTGCAATCCCTAGAGTCGAGTTGGAACACTTTAATTTGCTAAAAATTACTTTGATGCCTCACGGTCTCCGATCTGACTGCCTCCGACATGTTACTTTAAAGTTGGTATTATGATAATAAATATCAACGTTTAGCTGAAAATATAATTATTTATTTCTTCACTACATTGTAATCAGCTTTCCTTGTGACTTTAAGGTTGTCGGAATGACAGACAAATGTTTTTTTTTTTAACAATCAACAAGTATATACAAATAGGCCTTTTTGTTTGCTAATATTGTATTATGAATATTTTTGTCATGTTTTAAAAATATGGCTGTATAACAATTACCTTTGCCTTTATTTTTTTGTATAATTAAAAAATATATGATTGACCCTTGAATAATTCACGTGATGAATGAAGTATATTATATACTTGTGTTAATATGATTCATAAATTTTGAGAAATTATGATTAATATGGTTAATTTTTTTTTAAATTTATTATCTGTAACAAATTCGTATACTCTGTGGTTGAAGTATGGTGGAAGTTGTGTAAGTGCAGTATCTGTGTTACAGTAAAATTGTATGTACTGTGGTATGTGGTATTATGGAAAGAGAAATTCGTAGTTTTTTTTAAATACAAGACATGATTATTATATAAGAAATGCCTTCTGTGAAGTTGTACAATAAATAAATATAAAATAGTTATAAATAGTTGTGTAAATAAAATTATTTTTGCGACAGTTTTGTTTTATTTCTAAAATCAATCATGGGAAGCTACTTTTTATTACAGTGACAAGACAATTACTGTTCGGTATTTGTATGTATCTATATTTTGTTACTTGTAATGTCATGTATTCTAACCATTGATATACAGAACCAAAGATACGTACTTAACGTCTCACAGCCGGCATACAAAAATGAGTGCATAATTTAATCAGCTTCAGTAAAAGGATTATAAACGCATTGCGTGTCCAATATAATAATAGTTTTAGAATGTTATTGGGATTACCACGGCTTTGTAGCGCTTCTGGGATGTTTGCTAATGCCAGGGTTGATGATTTTTATCACGCTTTTATTAGCTTCACCTGTATGTATGTATGTAACCGACCTCTTTGAGCTCGATTTTGTCCTACTTTGACCGATCAGATTTAATTCAAACTTTGCACACCTGTCAAAGGTCGATGACAATGCAATAATCCGAAAAAAAAGTTAAAAAAATTAAATGAAAAATAAATAATAGTTTTAAAAAAACACGCTAATTTACACTATTCTTAATACAAATTTATTAAATTTATTTTCTATTTAGTCCTGTGAAGCTGTGAAGACACTGCCGGGTCAATAAAGTAGTCAGTTCGAGAAAAAAAAGAGGTTATTTTCTGTTTTTTAGTTGGATTTTTTTATGAAAGCGTGTTTTTTTAGTATTTTTTTATACTATTATGTATTATGTTCTAATTCGTAAGAGAATAGCATCCTGGGTAGACTTCTCGATAGTCCCAATGAGATAATGAGAACAATGGTAGATATGTACGATAGTCTTATCATGAAGCACTGGATATCAGTTGTTATATAATCATCTTTTCTAACTTTGTATAAAAACATATCTTTATATATAAATTTCTTCTGTGCCTGTGTATGTCACTGAACCTCTTTGCACTGAACTCCTAAACGGCTGGACCGATTTTTATGAAATTTTGTTTGCGTGATCCAGTGGGTCCGAGAATGGTTTAGATTTACAATTGAACCAGGTAGGTGGCGCTGCGGTGGAATTTTAGTTTTTTTTATTATCAAGGCAGGACAACGTCCGCCGAGATCGCTAGTATGAACATAATTACTTAATTTTATTTTTAAACTTACCAGCTATTTATGTATTAGTATATAATTTGTTTTTGTGGACCCTTGTCTGATAAATAAATAATAATCATGGATTATGCATTCATTTAAATTAGTCTCGCGTCGCTTGCGACCTTGTAAAAACAACTTTAAATCATTCGGAAACGTTGAATTTGCAAAATAATAAGTTTATAAAGACTCGCGTCGCTTGCGACATTGTAAAACAACTTGAAATCGTTCGGGTAAGGTTGAAATTGCAAAATCATACGTTTATGACATAAGTATAACTACGTATATATGTATATTGAAGAGTTTTTGTGTTAGTAGTCCGGTGAGGCTGTTAAGACCTTGCTACGTCAATAGCGTAGTCAGTTAAAGAAAAAAGTGAAGTTTTTGCGGTCAATTTTGAGCGTTACTTTTATTCGAGACTGTGTGTCTTGGGTTTTTATATGTCAATGATTTTAATATTACTCTTCTTTTAATCTCTGTATTACAAACACAAAATATTTCTACTGTCAAGCAAATTCTTGAATTACTATTTTTTTGTGAAGACTATGGAGTATAGAGGTAAGCAGAACTAGCTGTGTATAAAACAGTGTCCGTCAAAATGTGTTAAATTAGGGTGTCGCTACAGTAGCAAGGGTTTATTACTGTGCAATTATTTCAACAAGTCTTACTTACAAACTTAAAAATCACTAAACATATTATTTAATGTTAACAAGAATTCTTTAACAATCCATCTTTCCTTACAGCAGTTATTTTAGGTTATATTAGATTATTTCGGAATATCCATGAGATGAAATCGTACAATATAAAACTTTATAAAATACAAGCGGGCCGGGCGGACGTTGTCCTGCCTTGATAATAAAAAAAAAATCTAAAATTCACCGCAGCGCCACCTACCGTGTCCAATTGTGAATCTAAACCATTCTCGGATCCACTCGAACACCCACACAAAATTTCAACAAAATCGGTCCAGCCGTTTAGGAGGAGTTCAGTGACATACACACGCACAGAAGAAATTTATATATATAGTCTATATTTCCAAAATGTAGTAGAATCGGATGGAAATTTCCAAGATTATCTAGGAAGGCAAACATATTCTAATAATAGTGTAAATTCCTCAAACCTTTGCATAGTAATCTATACATATAGTAAGAATGTTAATGTAACATGTCTCTACTTATAGATTTTTGTGAAAAAAATTGTTGCAGGTGTCAAGGAATAAGTGATGAAATAAATTTCAATCATTTTTAGAAATGTTTCTTTGTCTCTCACTTTGTTTGGGTACACGCATCACTACCAAAGTATTGCGTTCATGATAAAAACTCACCATGAAGATTATATATCCATTTTTTTAACGTATGGATATCCCTTATGGATGCACCGCCCTACCGGGGGAAAGAGCGGGTTATGTCCGACTCGCATGTACATCTGCCGCTACAGTTGCGACGATACGAGATCTCTATAGACTTCATCGTACTGCCTCAGCGGGTGGCCCAGCGGTAGAAAACGCCGCCGCCAGGCCCCGTCTTATCAGAAGACAGCCGTGTACACACGGACCGTCTCTTCCGTCCGCCGAACCTGTGCAATCCGAAAAAAATATAAAGCATATCCTAGAGTTCTAGATCTTTGTTTCATTAAAATCGGTCGATTTTATCACTGCGAATTACATGAACTAGGCAACAGCCCAAGCCGAGGTGTGCCGTGCACCCTTGAGCTAGTTATCAAAATTAAATCGGCTAAGTGCCTTAAGCCTTAAGCTTAGTAGTCCGGTGAAGCTGTTAAGGTCTTACTAGGTCAATAGCGTAGTCAGTTCGAAAAAAAAAGATCGACTCTATCAAAGTTAGATTCCTAAGTAAATGGACTTGATACATTTAGATTAATTTATTAATCACTGCTTTGTTTCATAAGGTTGCACGCGGATGAAGTCGCGGGCACAGCTTGTTAGTAATGTAGTCACGTAAAACGTTAGATTTGTCCGACCTGCGTATTTAGCTACTCATAAGAATCTCAGTATACTGATGAATGTTATTTTAAAACTTAATACTTTCACTCAGTTGCTATTTTTTTAAAAGGGAATTCCCGTTTTGTGTATCGAGAAAACTTCATATTCATACCCTCATATTGACAAAATCTCTTACATACTACATATTATTTAAGAAAATTGAGCCGTCACGGGACGCCTGGCAGATGTGAATCATCGAAATTGTTTATATAAGTCACACACCAAGTTATATAAGTCAATTGTCTATTTAAATAGGAACAAGGAAATCACCGCTAGGCGCAGTCGCGGTGTTTTTTTTATATTATTGGAGGCAAACGAACATGTGGGTCACCTGATGTTAAGTGATCACCACCGTTCATAGACTCTTGCAATACAAGGGGAGTCGTAAGTGTGCTGCCAGCCTTTGTTTTGGGGGAGGGGGAGGGCAGGTGGGTTTCTGGTGCTCTCACTCACCGAACGAAACGCAACAATGCAAACACTATTACTTAACGTCGGTTTTTTGTGAGACGGTGATAGAACCCCGAGCGAGCCGGCCGATTCATGCTGACACCAGTAATAGTTTTAGCATGGCTCTACCACCTACAAAGTTTGTGTTTGGCAGCATTTAGCAATGGGAGCTAGGTCGTCGGCGCGTGCCGCGTAACATTAGTAGAACGAGTACCCGACAAAACAATTTTAATCTTATTTGTATACAGATAGGGTTGTAAATGTTTTTGAGTATTTCGTTAATAGTGCAAAGTTCCTGTTTTGCATCGGAACGTTTCGCCACGCCAACAATCAGGTTTAATCTCGCTAATAGATGTTCCACATCAAAAATGTAAACTTCTTTAAATATAAAATCATCACGTTCCTTGCTGATAAGGTAACATTCTGTAGGTGAAATAATTTTTAAAATTGGTTAAGTATATTCTGAGTTTATCAATTACAAAAAAATATTTATATTGTTATAGCATAGGAGTATAATAACGCCTGCCTAAATGATAATGAACACGCGTTGGTACTGGTTGGTACAAATTTCGTTTCAAAATTAGCACCAATAAAACCATAGACAATGAGCGGGAAACAAAAATATTTTTATTCAAATTTATCTGTGGCAAATGAAAAAGTTTTAATAATAATGAAATAAATAAATATGCTATTTCTAATCAAACATATTTCTGGAAAGATCTAGTCATTTGTCTCTGCACTGACGAGAGTCTCCACGCCGTCGCCGCCGTCAGGCTGAAATTATAACAAAACACTAATTAGAGTTGTCTGTATTAATCGATAACTATAAATTCATCCGGGTTTATTAACGTTACAATTAATTATAGTAGTTTATAATATAGTTATATACATAATGATGTATGTAATCGGAGTAATAAATCATGTAAACTTGCGTGAAATATTTTTTAAATATCATAAACACTGCCTATTTCTTTTAATAAATTAAACTTTGTTGTATAATATGGTGGAGTCTGTGAAAAGATTTGTGAATAATATTAGATATTCCTATTTATTTGGTTCTATTGAAATTCTCTGCCACTTCTACGTTAATATCGTTATAATTCAATTCGAATGCCGTAGTCGTTCTTTGCGTAAATAAATACATACATGGACTTAAAGTCATAATCTTTCCTTTCTGGCTTTGACGTAGTCAGGTAAAAAGTATTGAATTACCAAACCCAAGTTAGACTTGTATTATAATTTATTGATTACGATAAGAGATGTAACGGCATTATCACATTGTTTCTTCATATTATGTAAACGAGATGAACGCTATCTATCTCGTTCTACTATGTAACCAAATGACACGAGTTAAAAAGGTATGGCATTATTGCGCGTGGGTTATAATTTTTGTATCAATTTAGTTTTTAAGTCTTTGTTTGTAAAAATAGTAAATGGCAACAGTTCGCTCACGTACTTTAGCGATGAACCACTGAAAAGAGAATTAATAAAACAAAAAAACAGGTTTTGTCATAACTACAAACTATAAAAGCAAAACTTTTGTATTACAGGGAAATATTCTAATAAAAAAATTCAAAAAGCTAACGTGACGCTGTGTTCCTAGGCAGTCCCACATCCAAGTACTGATCGCGGCCGACGTTGCTTAATTTCGGTAATCGAACGAGAAACGGTGTTTCCAACACTCTACCCGACACAGTGTGTACCTCTACCATTTTTCATCGCACAAAAAAGAAGCCGATCAAAATTTCAAAGCCCTCCATAAAGACGATTCAGTTCAAAAGAATGAACAAATAAATACCTGCATGTCAGCAACTGTTAAGGGTGGTTCGTCTTCACGTAAAACAGTTTCACCGTCTAGTTTTTTCAGATTTGGTAAACGTCGCGCTGCTTCGTTCCGCCATGTATCTAACTCGCAAGCATCGTAGAGTGGATTACCGACAAACAATAAATCTTCTAAATGTGGGAGCTCCTGTATGCATGTAACGTTTAATTTAATTTAAGAAGAAAAAAAAGCGTGTCTGTACTTATGTACACGCGTTAGAAGTTATACTTCATTGGCGTAACAAGATAAATATCTTTTCAAAAATTTTTTCTTATCTTTATTCTACGTTTGTAGAAAAAACGACACTAACAATGGAAAAAAGGTATTTAATAGATTGAAAGTTTTAATACAAAGAAACAAAATGTTGACTATAGCTAACTTCAGGGTGTCGGTTTTTCGTGACGGTGTGCGCATGCATGGTAAAAATTTACTCTTATCACTTTTCCCTAACGCGCCAAAAGAATTATAACTTCAATAATGGTTAATAGGTAAAAGAGAAGTTAAGCTTTGTTTTTTTTTCTAAAACTGACTACACTATTGACCTGGCAAGGTCTTTACAACTTCACCGGGCTACTAAGGCGAGCGCTTAAGGCACTCAGCCATTAAGCCTTGTTCGAACTGGGCTAGTAATTTAGTCGAGTACCAGGTAATTTAGTAACTAAACGTAAAGACCCATTTCGTTCTATCTATTTACGCCTCCCACCACGCGTCACTGCTTACTCGTTCATCTGCTAAACAAGTCCGTAAACTATCGTTTCAGTCGAGGTCATTAGCTGGCGCAAAATGTCGTCGTACGTACATTTAGCAAAACACCATTCTTTTGTGTACTGTCCTCGACTGTTGTGTAAACGAGATTTAGGCGGTGGCAAGTATTTTAACTACTAAATTAGTCGGTACTCGACTAAATCGCTAGCCTAGTGCGAACAAGGCTTTAGACGAAGAAGCGTTGTTATGTGTCAAATTTTTTATAAGGTTATTTAAAACTATATAACATCATTAATAATACCTGTAGTTTATTGAATTCACTCCATTCCTTTACCAAGTTATTACTCATGTACAATACCTTCAAGTTACGAAGGACGTTAATTCCTTTCAATTTTTCTATTAAATTGTAAGAAATCCATAGCTCTTCTAAGGTATCGCCAAGGGATTCCTAAAGTTTTTAAAATAATGAGAACTTTATTATTAAGTGTGTAGAAGCCTAGACTGACTTGGAGAGCGTGATAATAAAACTCGGCAGTGCGTAAAATAGACTGTTTATATTTAACTCTATAATTATGGTATATAGGTATAAATACAAGAGACATTTCATCTTTTTGATTGACATATTAGATTTACAATAAACTTAGACGTCAGTCTGCAAAAGGGTGGTACATGGCTGTCTCCTGACAAGGACGGGGCCCGATGGCGGCGTTTCGTGACGCCTCGCCTGGCTAACCGCTAGTGCGGCACTATGAAGTCTATAGAGATCTCGTGCCATCCCAATGCAGCAGTGGGGACTAAACCGTCCGAGTCGGACATAACCCATTCTCTCCCTTGAGTTCGCGTGAACATAAATGTCGACATGAGTGTGGGAAAATTGTAACAATTTAAAAAAAATATCGTGACAAAGATGGTACCATTGACTGCTGTTTCAATCTCACACGTTTGATTATGACTGGGAAATCTTGACTGGAGCAAAAATAAAGTATTATAAATTACTAGAGGACACGGCGGACGTTGTCCAGTCCTGATAATTAAAAAAATATAGACAAATTATATACCTAAATCTTCCTCATGAGTCACTCTACTGGCGAAAGCCGCGTGAAAATTCGTTCATTAGTTTTTGAATATATCGCGAACAGACAGACAGACGCAGTAGGGGACTTTGTTTAATACTATGTAATGATTATTTAAAAAAAAATCGTACTTGTAATTAAATTTATTTTGGATGGCAATACAATTAGCAATCTTACGTAAATATTAATAAATTCAGCGCTCAAAAATAAATTATCTATTATTGTTATTGTTACAAATGTACGTTTATGATATTATTAGGGATTTTGTTTTGCACTAAATGTTACAAAATGTAAATTAACCTATTTAAGAAGTAAGGCATTCACTAGAAAAAAATCAGTAATGACTTTTTCTCCTTTTGTTTTCTTTTTAACTAAGTAGGTGAAGTTGCAATGAATATCTATTTGCTTTTATGTATGTACTAGCTTTTACCCGCAACTTCGTTTGCGACATTGAGGTAGTTATATTAGCTTACAGTAGATCGTCTGTGGATATATTTAATAGTTTTATGAGTCATTTAGTGTAGGCAGGTATTTTATAATATATATAAAAGTATTTTATTTATTTTAAAATTATTCTTTTATAATTAAATTAGAATTATTATGTGCATACTTTATTATATTATTTATGAAAGTAGGAGATATAAATAAATATAGGTCCATATTGTGTATTTTAAAAAAATACCGACGTTTGCCCGCGTTCGGGTTGCCCACTTATCGACTACGTACGTCCCGCACCCCTACCTCATGCACACCGTACACATCCGTGAGCGCACGGCCCGCTAGATAGTCTCCCCCCCACGGCTTCGACAGTTTCAAATCCGATACTTTAAACTCTGAGTAGGATATCGCCAATAATAATTATTAGGAACTAATAACTTAAATACATAATTTCATTTAAATAATGTAGGTAAATACGAAAATTGTTTATATCTACTACATTTGTACCCCTCTTTTACCCCCTTAGGGATTGAATTCAGAATAAGGGATATCGGCAATAATCATTATTAGGAACTTATATCCCAAATACAACATTTTATTGAAATAACATCAGAGAACTTTCATGCTAACTTTGCACCCCCTTGAGGGATGATTTTCGAAAAAATACTTCACACCTATTTCATGACATTCAATGAAGAACCTACATACTGAATTTCATTCCTATAACTTCAAAAACGGCAAAGTTTCATACTAACTTTGCACTCCCATTTTATACCCTTAGAGGTGAATTTTCAAAAATCCTTTCTTAGTGCTCCCCTACGTTATAAAAGGAACCCCTGTGCAAAATTTCAAGTTTATAACCCTTATAGTTTAGGCCCTGCGTTTATATGTCAGTCGTTAAGTCAGTCAGCTTCTCCTTTTATATATATAGATTATAATGAAAATGGTATGATTTGTTGCAACAAGGAAAGTACCAAGGTTCACAAGGATACGTGAACGCAGTACTCGATCCCAAAAAGCTGCAATGAACATTTCTCGCAAAAAGCCGACACGAATATTCGCCCAGTAATGTACCCCAGGTTTTTTTCCATATTATAGGGGGCAAACGGATAGTCGGGTCTCCCGATGGTAAGTGATCATCGCCATCCATAGATACTAGCAACAACAGGGGAGTCGCAAGTACGTTGCCGGTCTTTTAAAGATGGCGGGGGAGGGGAGGGACAGCAGTTAGGGGGAGGGGGTAACGGAAGGTGGGCCTCCGGCGCTCTCACTGACTGAACGAAACGCAACAATGCAAGCACTGTTACTTCACGTCGGTTTTCTGTGTGTCGGGTGGTACTAACCCGGGCGAGTTGACCCATTCATGCTGAAACCAGTAATAGCTTCAGTGTGACTCTACCACCTACAGTACAATAAGTAAACTTTATTATCTATACCATAGTGATCTAGAAACAAACAAGCGCATGTTTTGAAAAGAATATCTTATACGAGAAAAATGTTTTTACAAACACACAGCGCGGCATCACGTGAAATCCACCCAACCACTCTATGCTTAATAGAGATGACTACAAGATTTTTTACTTCAAATACGCTACCGACAAAACGGCCACTAGTATTGCTTTCATTTTTCATTGTATTTTATTTTTACTAACTAATCTTCTAGTAGATTATTACTGCCATTGTCAAGTATATAGGTAATATTACAAGTTTCTTGCTACTATTTCAATGAACTAACAAGATGGTGGCTCTCTTGTTAGAATTTTCCAGGGATTTTTTGTGCCAAGTCAGAATACATATTACGTAATATTACTTCTCATCCCATCACTTGTGTCCAAACAAGAAACTATGTAACGTACCATACCACCAATATTACAAAATATAAAGCCAAATAACACAAGATTATGAATAAAATATAAAAAAACACTACTTAACATGCCTAAATCCCGCCAATAACTTATTTCATTTTTCATGACCCGGTATTATCGTTGTTTTTTATATTTTTTTCTTTCCTTATAAACATGTGTTTCAAATATATTCAACTCTTACCATGCCAGAAAATGATTTAATATAATTTCTTCCTAATGATAGAATACGAAGTTTTTTTAAGCTATTTAAACCTGTGACTTTTTCAATCATATTTGTAGAAAGACTTAATTTCCTGAAACGAAATATCTAATAATAATATCGAATTATTAAAAATGTATAAAAATTACAATTACTGCTTACTCGCAATTGACGAGGCAAGATAGTGAATTTTCCATTTTTTCAATAGGAGGCCACTGAAATATCAAACTGACTTCTGTGGCTGTGGCTGCGTGTTGGCCGGTTTTTTCTTCCCATCTTTTAATTGCCTCTTTTATTGTAGTTGCCTTGGCCATTCAAATAATTTTTATTAAGGGAGAAATAAAATTTTAGAGTTTTCAAAATATCGATAAAACTTTGGTTTCCATAGACAACAAACAGCCTTATAGTCTCATATAAGCAAGGATTTATAAGTTAGTCGAATGATTTATTTATTAATTTTATCAAAATATAAATTATTTTCTTGCATAATTCTGAACATAAAATAGTAGTTTCAAAATAGGTTTTAATATTTAAAAAAAACTTTGGTACATATTAAATATTTTGTTACACCCATCGAATAACAAGGCATCCACTGAAAACGAAATGGCGTCTTATTGTACGTAAAGAGCCACACCTCCGTTATATAATAAGCTTTATTTTCCAAGATGTGTAATGTTTATGAATTATTTTTTTAAATCTATGATTTTTGGGTATGTAGAGCATTTGCTTTTTTTTTAATTTGCACTTTGAGTCCGCGACATTTATTTTTTCATAATCGTTCTTTTTTTTTAATTAAAAAAAAACAAGCGCCTATCTATAGTCAAATGAAAGAAATTTGTGTTTTTGAGGGTGAAGTTTATGATTGTTTTAGGTTTCTTGCATTTTTGTAAATAATAATAAATATTTACATTGTTAATAGCATACCTTGGAATTATTTTAAAAGTGCATATTCATTACCTTATTGACTTTTTCTAAGTCCATCGACGCCATAACCTAGGATTTTCTTTTTTTTATAAAAAGTAATTTTTGACAATTTTACATTCCCGCTATTTAGTTTTTATTTGAATGGATTTATATTTATACATAAATTTATATGAGAAATATTTGACGTTATTATGTATTTTAAAATTACATTAAAAGTCCTTAGAAAGATTAGTTATATTACCCACAATTTATTGACTCTCCTTTTAGGTGTCAATAACTATAGTTTTGAAATAATGTTACATATTTCGTCTTAGATAGTGAACTCTGAGGACTAACTAACTAAGGATGTCGGCGCAACCAGAAAAATATGTCAATGTTGTCCCATTCCCCAAATTAAAGGTGAGTTCCCATATGTCTGTATAAACTGTTCTTTTTTTTAAGGTTTTTCATACTTTTAAGAATTTAGATATTAAACTGAGGTTATTGACAAACAGTATTAGTTGAGTGACTCTGTTTTTGTTTGACTGTTCTTGTGTTTGAAGGGACAGTAAAGCATTAGTAACTCATTAACAGAAGCGAAAGGCTTATTGTGTAGTTAATTTGTACCGTCTATTTAAAATGTATGAAGGGTTTTCTAAAATAATCAATATTTATGTCCAAGGTCAGTACATCATTTGAGTGTATTGAACGTGAAAAGACTGATAATATACAATAACATGTATCAAAAGTCTTATTACTTCTTGCTTGAGCAATGACTGCCTTGTTGATAGTGTGTTCGGACACAACATTAATGGAGATTCAAATTCTTGCAAATAAGTCGGACCTTCCAGTGTAGAAAAGCATTGTGATGAACCAAACCATGGTGGCAGTAATGATAAAGGTTATTCTTCTAACTCCCAAATTATCCGATACGAAATATATATAAGAGTTGTTGAGGTATGTATGCTTGGTACCCATATATGTTTCAACAACCCATATATGTATGAATAGTTAGCTTAGCTTAGGTTAGCTCAGATAGGTCGCGAATTGTATGTATTGAGCAACATCCCAAGCCTAGGTGTGCCGTGCACCCTTGAGCGAGTTGATAATTAATCGGCTGAGTGCCTTTAATGCTCACTTTAGTAGTCTGGTGAAGCTGTTAAGACCTTGCTAGGTCAAAAGCATAAAAAAAAAACTTCTAACTCTTATCCCAGCTAAGTACTGTTGGCACAACATGTCTTCCTTTTCCACTATAGGCTATCAGATGTCATCTTGGTATTCACACTTTTTATTCACGTATCATTTTTAACACAATCCATATGTTATAGGAGACAAACAAACAGACGGGTTACCTGATGTTAAGTGACACCGTCCATAGACACTAGAAAAGAGGAGTTACAGTGCGTTGCCAGCCTGTGTATGGGGGAGTGGTAAGAAAAGGAGAAATGGGAAGGGAAAGGAGGTGGGCCTCCGGTTCTCTCACCGACCGAACGAAATGCAACAATGCAAACACTGTTACTTCACGTCGGTGTTCTGTGGGTCGGGTGGTACTACCCCGGTCGAGCCGACCCATTTATGCTGAAACTAGTTATAGCTACAGTGTGGCTCTACCACCTTTTAAAAAGGAATAGTAGTAGTGTTCAATCAATTCCGAGTGGAAGTCCAAAGTAGCGTCCACTATAATAATTAGTTTTATACACCTTTCCCTTGAGTTTCAACAGCGATTTTAATGTTTATTATGTAATAAGAATATGGTATTTATATTTATTACAGAGAGAGGTACTAGAAGATGATGTTGAAGATATGGTATACTGTAGAATCTGTACAAAAGGTTTTATGAGCCCTTTGGCTCTATCCAACCATGCTAGGATGGAGCATATTGAAGCCTATGCATCGGGAAACCCTAAAACTTGGACCGAAGACCGGCCTATACTGCAGAAATATCACAAGGTATGAGTTTATTCACCTGTCTTTTAATTTTGTCTTTAGCCTCTGTGGAAAATTCTACAATTCCGCCAGTGTCATGTACATTAAGAATAACTCCAAGGATAATACAACAACAAAATATTTGATGTTGATTTTAACCAACCCCAGTTATGTCTAACATAGGAACTAGACTACTCTATTCAGTTCGATAAGGGAAAAAAACAAAACCCTTCCACCATGTGTATATATGTCATATGGTCACGGAAACGGACACTGCAGGTGCAGGAGATGTGCTCTGTGAACATGTGATGTTCAGACCAATGCTAAAGCCATCTATTGGAATAATAATGGAGTTGGTTAGAGATTTTTTTTGTTTCTTTTTACTACACTCCATAAATGAGAGAGAAAATTCTAGAATGGATCGGATGTTGTCTTCTGTTTTCGGATGTCATTTATTTCTTGTTTTTGTTTTAGAGTCATTTAGAGTCTTGATTTTAATTTTCAGCTAGTACCGAACTCGAAATTGCACATCGACGAGAATAAAGTGAAGATTAAAACAGAAGAGATACTATCGTCTCTAGAACCCACTAGTATAATGAGTCTCGCATCAAATGATGTTAGCTATATAATTATAAAGTCTGAAGATGGACCTGTCTCTAAAAGGAAGAGAATTGAGAAGACTGGCGACGTTAAAGTTAGAGTTATTGAAAAGAAGTCAAGGAAAGAGTTGCAGGCTATAGCGTAAGTTTCTTTTTATCTATTTTAATACTCACTTTCTCTCCCAACTTCGCTCAATGACAAATTACACTTGTTAGGCATTGGTCTCGGGTTTCTTGAATGAAACAACTTACAGACTTTTGAACTTTCAGTAAACTGTATTGCTTTTCATAATTTACATAATCTTATTAACTACCGGTGACAAACTGACAAACGTCTTTGTCCCTGTTTATATTTATATATTTATCCTTATAACTAGTAATCCATGGGCGCCGTAATTGGGACACCCTTTAACCATATATTACTATTTTATATAACACATTTTACTCGATATTTTCTGCTTTCCGTCCAATATTATTTATTAGTAATAATAATGAATGGCGGTTAAATTCAAATTAAATTACATACATCAAATTCTAGTACAAGTCCATTGTTATTCATAAAAATATTAATACTGACATAGAAATATGGTAGCTCATCTGTCCTTAACTACACTAGTTAAGTAAAGATCCAAGTTTGGACCAGCCATATTTCTTTGTTTTATTTTCTAATCACATGACACTGGAGGAGCTGTGCACTTCGCGCAAGTCGCCATTTACTAAAAGAAGAAAAAATTAGTGTGGATTCTACATCTAAACCTTGGGAAAGTATCCTCTCTCCTTTCAAGTGTATGAAAAATTTAATTACACACCCTTGAGTAGCTAATACATCAAAGCCTAATAAACAAATAAACTCACATTCGTCTTTATGATATTAGTAGAAAGCTGTCTTTGACTGGTGGAATATAGATCAGATATCCATAGAATCGAACCTCGGTTTGTACCAAGAATTATTCGAAATTCGCTTACATTTACTAATGTTAAATTGGCAGCACAATCAGGAGACTGAAGAAAAATATCGTGAGAAAACCAGAATACCTGAGGAATATTGTTGTAGTACTACTGTAGGAATTGACAATTTCCTCAGTAATACAGTGATACTAAACTGGAATCGATTGCCTGACGAAATAGTATCTGCTAATTCTGTACATGGTTTTAAATACCGACTCAACAACTGGCTTCGAACTAATAAATCAGTTTTTTTTATGTCATTGGAGACAAAGGAACTGTTGGGTCACATGATGTTAAATTATCACCACCGTCCATAGACTAGCACTAGCAACACCATCAGCAGTTGTTAAAGTATTTTGGGATGCAGGGGTCCGTTCGAATGCCTCCGTCCGTCGACGACAATGGGCGGGGACGGTGTCTGCCACCAGATATTCTTCTCGTGCTGCGAGTACTCGGTTCACTACCGGGACGAGCATACACGAAGGCGTAAGGGGCTCCGGTGTCAGGTCTGTGAGAAACCACTCATCTGCATCGGGGAGGACATTGCTCCATACAGTTGTGAGGTTATTATACTTTTAATATAACTGCTGAACGCAAAAAAAAAGTTGACTATGATGTGGATGGATATAGGAGTAGAGAAAGAGGCAAAAATAAAAAAATCCCATTATCCCTAGACCCATTGATAGTGTTCAGTACGACGCATTTGGACATTTCCCTGAATCCACTGAAAACTAAGTCCATTGTAGGTTTTGCAAAGCAAGTAGAACATAAGTGTATTCCATCAAGTGCAATTTACATTTATGTTTCACAACTGGACAAAATAAAAGGAATTGCTTTCGTGAATTTCATACCGAATAGTGAACCTATTTGGTACGTGTTTGGCCTAGTTGACGTGAAATTTGAAGTTCAGGCAAATACAGCTCGTTCAAATGGACACTTTCGTTTTGCCCGTTGTCAGAAATTTACTAACGTGTAACACACTAGGTTGATTTGTTGTTATTGGACGGATATTATGTAAGTTTGTGAAGAATAAAAGCAAAATATATGACGAAGTGTTTTGTTTATATCTTGGTAGTGTCATACCTATAGTGCACATAGGAGTGTAGGTAATTTGTCGTGTAATTGGCAACGTCATACATAGGTTTTCGCGAAAGCTATAAACACTGGGATTTTTTTTATGATCCCTTAAGAAGACCATTAAACGAGAAAAATCGAAAAAAATACATATTTCAGAAAAAAATAAATCTTTGCCAGTTAAAGGGTTAAAGTACTAGCTTTTGCCGGCGACTTCACTTGGTATAGTTACTTTGGGCTAAGATGGGATAGCATGGAATATTAATTCTATGAAGATATCTGTACGTGATCCTTACGATTCCAGACGTGCGGTCAGGGTTTCCAGACGGGCGAGGAGTTGGCACAGCACAGTGCGACTGCCCATGTGAAGTTGAAGCCGTTCCAATGTAATATATGTCAGAAGAGATTCACTCAGCAGGTGAGTATGATTTTCCTTTCAATTTACATAAGAAAGGTTCCAAGTAAAAAAATTTTAGAGTGTGTGTAGTTCACACACGTTAGAAGTGAAACTTAGTATTTTGATTAATTTTTAAGAAAATGAAGTGAATAAATCTATGGTTGTGGTAAACATTAGTTTTCCGCATTATTTTGTAATCTAGATATATAAAAATCCAGTGTTATGATGTTTGTCCACAATGAATTCCGAAACTACTCAACGGATCTTCATATAAGTTGGCATTTATGTATAATTTGGTCCAACTTGAGACATAGGATAACTTGTAGTTCGATTAATGACCTCAATATTTCTTTAATTACAAATTAAATGATTGTCAATGTTGGGTATTGTTATATGTTGTAAGTTTCATCAGTCTCTAACAGATGGCGCTTTAAAGTAGTTTGTTAACAGAAAACTATACCGAACTATGAACTAGACCGACTGTTATAGATATCTCATAGATGGCGGGATGTTTTAATTTTCATAATACAACATATAATATCTCAGCCACAATTACCCGTGGCGGCTTCAGCTAGTATTATAATATATACTAGCGGACCCGGAAGAAGTTGTCCCGCCCTGATTAAATTCCTTGACATATTATATATCAAAATCTTCCTCATGAATCGCTTTATTTATTAGTGAAAACCGCATGAAAATCCGTTCAGTAATTGAGTTTTATCGCTAACAGACGGGCAGAAAGAGGCGGTATGGCACTTTGTTTTATACTACGTATTAATTGATGATTTTAATAGTACACAACACAAAATAACGTGAAGAAACATTCACGCAGGCCGGCATGACAGCGGCGACCGGCGATGGATAGTGTGTCACTCGGTGGTCGCCATTGTTTTTGGACTGTACTGTGCTTACCATCAGGCATAGTGCAGTCACTTTGTCATGCTAAAATAATAAAATCATTTAAAAGTGCACGATGGTCATATATTTTTGTGGTGCCAAACGAACAGGTGGGTTACCTGATGTTAAGTGAACACCACCGTCCATGGACACTAACAACACCAGAGGAGTCGCAAGAGCGTTGCCACCCTTTGGGGGAAGGGTTAGGGGAGGGAAAGGAAGAGGACAGAGAAGGGGAGGTGGGCCTCCGACGCTCTCACTGACCGTACGAAACGCAATAATGCAAGCACTGTTACTTCACGTCGGTTTTCTATGAGAGGGTGGTACTACCCCGGACGAGCCGACCCATTCATGCTGAAACCAGTAATAGTTTATTTTTAGTTCATTAAGGATTTCCGCAAAGCAACGCCTTCTTCAATCAAATATCAAGATTGTAATATATAATATTTGATTTCAGGGCGGAGTACTGCAACATATGAGAATGCACACCGGCGATAGACCGTTTCCCTGCACGTTCTGCCCTAAATCCTTCACACAGAAGTCCGGCCTGGACCAGCACCTTCGGATCCACACGAAGGTCAAACCGTACCGCTGTGTAGTATGCTCGAAAAGCTTCTGTCAGTCGGTGCACCTGAAACAGCATATGCGGACCCACACGAACGTGGCACCCTTCCAGTGTGGCATATGCGACAAGAGGTTCAAACAGAGCAGCCATTTAAACTACCATTTGAAGAACCACAACCCGGCTAGCATGACCGAGGAGCAGAAGGCGAAGTATGCGGAACTCATCGGCATGATTGCGAATGATGTGGTTGAAATTGAAATAGATCAGAGCCAATCGACGGAGACGGATTCCATGGTGGTGGAACAGCAGGATGTTCCGAACAGCAGCGATACATTTGGGCAAGAATCTTGGGGTGTTAGCAATAATTGCTGATGTGGACTTAATATTACCGATTTGGATGTGAATAATTTCTCCGAGTTGATGATATTCAGCCCAGTAGTTATGTGCGTAGATATGTGAGAGAAGAAATGGTTTAATATCGGCTTCAAACAACAAATCTAGATTGTATACCAAGCATAATCTCTACCAAGTGAAAGGTTAAATACTGGCAGTACTCTAGGATATAATACTTCATGGCCACATATAGCGTATAAAATTATAATATCAAAACAAATATTAATAAATAACAAAGAGAACCTTAGTTAAAATTTGTTCTAAGACTTTATATAAACACAAACGTAATAAACATAGGTGCAATGACCGGTGCCGAAAGCTGCAAGGGGCGACCCGGAGTCAATAACCTTCGATAATAAAACGGACAATAAACCCTTTTCTTTTGTTTCTGACGTTCCCACGTTCAATTTCAAGTGAAAGTGCAATCACTCTGTCATTGACCGCAGTAACGCCTGCCGGGTCCAATTGTGAATTTAAACTGTTTCTGAATTCACCTGAACACAATTTTTTTTTATCGAAGACTATTCAGCCGTTTAGAAGGAGTTCGATCATATGTACACAAGCAGAAGAATTATATTATTATATATATAATTAATTATATATAAAGATAAATTAAATTAAAATTTTGTTGTTTCTTCGGAAATGGCTGTACTGAATTTCGTAGAAAACAAACAGTAATATTAAAATTTATCTCACGTAAAAACCCATACTATCTACAATAGAATAATAACAGAGAAGCGGATATGTAAATGGACACGTGTCACTGAAGCCTCATTTACCAGTACGAAACTATTGCTGAATGTCATGAGATAGATTGCAATATAATATATAACTAAAAAAAAAAACGAAATTAGAGTTTGGTGGCAAAAGTGCAATAGAATATAAAAAAAAGGGATTGATCTTAGTTAAAACACATTCTCTGTGAGCTAAAAATCTAATTCCACGAGAATGATATCTTGTAAACCAGCTAGTATAACCTATGTACTATTAGCCCCTATAGAGTTAATCGGAAGATTTTGGTATAACGTAAGTCATGAGATAGATTGCAATATAATATATAACTAAAAAAAAAAAACGAAATTAGAGTTTGGTGGCAAAAGTGCAATAGAATATAAAAAAAAGGGATTGATCTTAGTTAAAACACATTCTCTGTGAGCTAAAAATCTAATTCCACGAGAATGATATCTTGTAAACCAGCTAGTATAACCTATGTACTATTAGCCCCTATAGAGTTAATCGGAAGATTTTGGTATAACGTAATATACACAGTAAAATAATGACAATTGTAAGGTTCTCTAGAACGGTTATTATGTATACGCCAGTGTTATGGATTGGATTACCCAGCACAGATTTTCCCTCTGGCATATGACTGAAGGCTCTTCAAAAAGAGACTGAAACTCTCTTCAAAGTCTGAAACACACCAGTGATGCCCTTGGTGTTGCAACACAACAGTGGTGCCCTTGGTGTTGCAATACAACAGTGATGGCCTTGGTGTTGCAACACAACAGTGGTGCCCTTGGTGTTGCAACACAACAGTGATGGCCTTGGTGATGCAACACAACAGTGATGGACTTGGTGTTGCAACGCAACAGTGATGACCTTGGTGTTGCAACACAACAGTAATGCCCTTGATGTTGCAACACAACAGTGATGGCCCTTGATGTTGCAACAAAACAGTGATGCCCTTGGTGTTGCAACACAACAGTGATGCCCTTGGTGTTGCAACACAACAGTGATGCCCTTGGTGTTGCAATACAACAGTGATGCCGTAACCGATCATACACAACAGTGATGCCCTTGGTGTTGCAACACAACAGTGATGCCCTTGGTGTTGCAACACAACAGTGATGCCCTTGGTGTTGCAACACAACAATGATGCCCTTGGTGTTGCAGTTATCCACCATTACAGTAACCGATCATCGTCATTTAGCCATTTCTCTCGTTATTCTGCTCAGCGGAACAAGTGTTTGCGTGTGTTTTGTTAAGTGATTTTGAGTCATTCCAGTGGTGATGATGATTTTTTATCGCAAGTGAAGTGAGATCTAAGATATCTAACGTTGCTTCTAGTTTTGACATTATTAAGTCGTGTTTATTCAGTGTTGTGACTGGTGGAGTATTGATTCAATGTTTGCGGGTTCGTACCACAGGAAGTACAGCCTTCATCAGTCTTTTTGTCCGTTCTAAGCTAAGCTAAGCCCTAAGTTCTACCTTGGGAATTATACAGTCAGTTCATCGTTATTAAATTGTAAGAGACCCACTACAGGGTCATAGCCCTCTTCCCGAAGGAAGATATGGAAATAATCACCGCACCAGTATTTATTAGCGATTTCAAACTCTGAGAAATCCACAGTTCTTCGTTGTTCCCACGTACGGTGATACCACAAGAACATTCCTCAGGTTTGTATTAGTAAATGTATGCGAAATCAGAGAACTTCCTCAGTACATGCCAGGGTAGGAAGCTGCGGGCATTGGATTGATATTCCACCTGTGAAACCACTAGACCACACCACGGCTTAAGCCAATAATACATAACAAAGTTGAAATATAGTATATAGGAATATAAAAATTGGCATTTATTTATCCTTAAGTAATCTCGATGTTATATGTTATATATCTTAATATTATAAAGCTGGATTTGTTTGTTTGTTTGGTTGAACGCGTTAATCTCAGGAATTACTGGTCCGATTTGAAAAATTCTTTCAGTGTTAGATAGTAATTTATCGAGAAAGGCTATAACGGTGCTACGTTGAAGTTATTAATAGTTTCAGCATGAATGGGTCGGCTCGTCCGGGGTAGTACCACCCGACCCACAGAAAACCGACGTGAAGTAAGAGTGCAAGCATTGTTGCGTTTCGTTCCGTCAGTGAGAGCGCCGGAAGCCCACCTCCCCTCCCCTTCCCCCTTCCTTTACTCCACCTCACCCCCAAGACAGGTTGGCAACGCACTTGCGACTCCCCTGGTGTTGCAAGTGTCTATGGACGGTGGTGATCACTTAACATCAGGTGACCCACCTGTTCGTTTACCTCCTATAATATAAAAAAAAGCTCTATATCTAGCTAAGACCAATAGGAGCGGAACACCAATGAAGTATGTGTCGAAATCGTGTTTTTCTCCTTTTGAGAGGTTCCGCTGCGTTAGCCCAAAGTAACTACTCAACGCGGACGAGGTCGCGGGTAGAACCTAGTATAATATATTATGAATTTATACGATAATTGATGTTCTGCGTAACTACATATAAAACTATAACTGAACGTACAGCTCAAACTACTGAGGCTAGGAACGTAAAACTTTGCATGCATGCTAGTGCATTTATAGTGTAGGTGAGCACTGAGGAACTCATGGAAGAAATCTTGGAAATTCATCCCCTGAGGGATGAGGGAAAAAGGGGATGAAAATTTGTATGAAAAACTGTCATTGTGCCTATAATCAGCCAGCTAATTATCCCTTCTAAGAAAGAATATTTATTGTAGCAAATACATGGAAGGTATAATATTGAGAAAAAAAAAGAGTTTCAAATATATGTATAACAAAAGAAATCAAATGTTACAACGTTTTAAAATTATTCCATGGTGTGGGTACAATGACGCACAATTCAGCATGTGTTGGTTGCCATATGTTCAAGTGACCCCAGCGTTGATTTTCAGTTGTGGCCATGTCCTTTTAACACTATGATAATATACACTCATGTTTATATACACATATCTATGTATATGAAATAGGTAAGTCATCATTACATAGTATAAAACAAAGTCCCCTACCGCGTCTGTCTGTCTGTCTGTCTGTTCGCGATAAACTCAAAAACTACCGAACGGATTTTCATGCGGCTTTCACCGGTGGATAGAGTGATTAACGAGAAACGTTTTAGTATACAATTTGTCATGGTTTTTTCATAATCAGGGCGGGACAATGTCTGCCCGGCCCGCTAGTATGAATTAAAGAAAAAAAAAGTTAATGCTTGTATATATATAGATACAAAATAAACAATTGAAAACGATTATCTTAAGGAATATGTGTGCAAAGCTGCGGGAAATTGCTATAGTCTGTCCGCAACCGTTGTTTCCCGCCACTGGTATGCTCACGGCGTGAAGGGGGCGAAACTGACTGTCTATGTCAGACGTACATGAGATAAAATATCTAAAGATGGGTCGTTCGTTATCTCGACATAAGAAGACTGGCATTTTCAAAGTGGCCGAATATTTTAAGGATGGAAAAGCAAATAAAGTTTAAAAAAATATATATTTCACATATTTTATATTTCCAAGAATTAAAGATTTATTTCATTTATATCGGTTCTCTCTTTAAGATTAAAAATCATATTCGACGAAAACAGGGATTGAATATAATTATACTCGTAAATATACAGTTTCAAAAGATCGTGCTTAGAAATCGTAAGATCTGTCTGACACTAGGAATCTCATGCGAGTTGATGCTCTTTCCTTCCCACTCCCCACCTCCCCGCGCATACCTAAGGCGCGGTACAGCGGTTGCTGTCAGACTAGTGCACTATACCAAGGTCATCATTAGTGTTACATGACAGCTGCTCTCAGTTTCGATTAGCTACTAAGTATCGAACAGCCAAACTTAAAAAGAGAATAGATACGATTTTTTTTTGTATATAATTGATAAAAAAAACAGGTTGTGTCGTAAAGATACACGATAGAAGCGAATCTTTTGTATTTCACAGAAACATATTAGTTGAAAAAATGCAACAACATATGGCCACACGTAATGTTGCTTTACTTTGGTGATCGTTCGAGGTCCGGTGTTTTCGACACTACACGACACACAGTTTACACCCACCACTGCATCGTCACACATAAATATTGCGGATCACAATTTCAAAGCCCTCCCGCAAGAAGTTTTATATTCACCCCCATAAAAAAGTCATCCCCCAGCACAGTGACTTGGTTTGTCGTTTTTCAAGATTAGTTAGTATATATCTAGCGGGAAAGAGGCTTGCAGAGCGGCATGACAACAGCGACTTGATGGGACTTAGTCAATGGTCATTGATTTTGAATTGTATTTAATTAACATCAGACAAAGTGCAGTCACTTTGTCGTGTTTAGCAGAAATGAAAATATGAATGAAAAGTAGAAATATTTTTAAAGATAATAAATATAGTAATTAAATTATATTATCTGATAGTTTTTTTATATTTTTTATATAGTCTTCTCCGATACATTTTTTTATGGTTATCTGTACATACAATAAGAATGTAAATCTGTATCTGTCTTTTTCGATTTTCGTAAAAAATAATGTTGCAGGTGTCTAGAAATAAGTAATATAATACATTTCAATCATTTTTAGAAATGTCTATATGTCTGTTTATATGAACCCGCATTACTGCTAAAGTACTGTGTTCGCAATAAAACCTCATAAGAAAATCATAAAGCATATCCCCGGGAGTAACTTAGTCTTTGTTTCTTTAAAATCGGTCCACTCTATCAAAAGTTATTGTAATTTTAATGGCGCCGCGACTTTCGTATGAGAGAAAAGTAGATAAGCGAATGGACTGAATACGTTCAGATGACTTTATCAGTCATTGTTTTGGACATCAGGTTCCACGTGGACGAAGTCGCGGGCACAGTTAGTAATACAAATTGGTCTTGTATTTTATAAATGTATTTTATTCAGAAAAATGAATTATTGGAGTTTTATTTATTTCATATATCAAATGTACATAACCGAGTAGAAAAGAAATATCGATGTAATTCGTTTATGTTTAATTTTGTAAATAAAATTGATGAGTTTACTTGTGACTTTATTATTTCTCACAATAATCTGTGGAATTTGAGGTTTTTTTTAAACTTTATTTTTGGCAACCAATCTTTTAGATTATTACTGGCATTGTCGAGTAGTTAATAGTATTACAAGTTCTTCTTCCATTCCACCTTTCGCAACCAGTCTTCAAGTAGACTATTACTGCCATTGTCAAGTGAGTATCGATATTACAAGTTTCTTGATATAATTTCAATGAACTAACAAGATAGTCGCCATCTTGTTAGAACTTTCCATGGAGTTTTTGTCGCATCTCTGAATTCATTGTCCGTGGTATTATTTTCCATTCACTTATGTCCAATAAACAAACTATATTACATAAAACACCATCAATTTTACACAATATAGAGTGAAGGGGTGTCGAATAACATCTAAGACTCGAGACACCCAAGCCAACCTCACCTACACGTGGTGCACCCTGCTGAATAACGAACGAGGCAATGGCGATAGCGGGGTGGTAGGGTTCTGCAGCCTCACTGGGTCGTAACCACCATGTATATGGCGAAAAAGCCCGTCATAGTAATTCGCTTCTGCGGGTCGCGTTTCGAGATCAGCCTGTGCATATCCAGCTCTTTGCTGGCCGGCATAATAGCGGCGACTGACGATGGATAGTATGTCATTCGGTGGTCGCCATTGTTTTTAGATTGTGCTTACCATCAGGCACAGTGCAGTCATTTTACCGTGCTACAATAATAAAAAAATTAAAACGCGGCCTTGTTGACGGTTGAACCTGATGTCGATTGACACTTTTGGTATGTAACTGTAAAATATAATTAATGACCATAATGAATAATATTTAATGATGAATTACTTCTATCAGTGATCAAGTAATAACTGTTGATGCATTATTTACGGAACAAATAGATACTTTATAAGCTGACGATTTTATTTGCTTGAACTCGCTAAACTTAGGAATTACTGGTCCGATTTAATACATTTTAAAAAAGAGCGTGTGGAGCCGAGGTTACCTGCTAGTTAATAATAATTTAAATTAAGTGATGTTTATTGGTCTTATTATCAACAACAGTTATGAATTCTTATCAAAATATATAGCACTCAGTACTAACCGAATCAAAGTCATGATTTCATCACAAGTACAAATGTTTAACGCCCGACGAAGTGGGCACGGGTCAGGTAGTTGTTAATATATATATGTTATAGCTAAAATATTTACTTAAGTTATTTCTCTTCGCGATAGTGATATCCGGTAGCAACACCCTCGGTTTAGTTTACAAAATCTAAAGCAGACAAAAAACGACATGGTTTTATATATATAGATTACATTATATCTATCTATCTTCTTCTATCTATACTATAATAAAGTGTAGCAAGGCCAAATCTGTATATTAAATATTCTTTGAAAATTTTAATCGGGGTAGACTTTGTTATCGACATAGAAGCCCAAACTAACCCTTATAAAATTTTTGTCTGTCTGTTCCTGTGAACTGAATCACTCTGAAAGCACTGAACCGATTTTAACGAAACTTAGCACAGTGATAACTAATATTACAAGATTACATTTAGGAAACTTTTTGTCTCATAAAACGCAAGGGATTCTCCAGGGTCTGCCTGTTTGTCTATCCCTTTGAACACGTATCACTCTGAAAGTACTCAACCAATTTTGACGAAATTTGGCACAGTGATAACTAATATTACAAGATTACATCTAAGATACGTTTTGTCTCATAAAAGTCAAAAATTTGTAGTTAATGAAATTCTTGACGAATTTTGGTAAATTTTCTTTATGCTATATATAGCAGACAGATTAGGTAAAAATTTAAGTTATATTTCCCTAAGCTATTTAAAAAAAAATGATCTCTGGGTTCCGAACGGTCGAACCAAAAAAAAATCCAGTACGTTATAACTGCACTACGGCTACATGACATTTATATGCGTAATTATCTACCACATATGAAAAATTTGTGTAAACGAAACTGTCACTTATATGTTGTTACATTTATTTTATTGTATAAAAAAATGTTTGCTAAACAAAGGTGACAAGATTTTTTCCTAAAATATAAACCTGGATAATAGTTACATTGCATCGTAGAAGATGAATCTCAATTAGAGTTCTATCAGTACGTGTGTTGTTTCGATATTTAATAAAATTAGTTTTCTAAATATTGTTGAGTCTTGAAGTAGTTGGGTTCAGGTTTGTGAATCTACGATTAAAATAATCAGTTGAGGTGTTTGCAGTTACCATATATATTATTTTGTATTTATACTAACATTATAAAGAGAGGTAAAGTTTTGTTTTCGGGGAATCCATGGTACTACTGATCACATTTTAAAAACTCTTTCACTGTTAGAAAGGTATATTATCCCAAGTTCAATAGGTCTGTGAAAAAGGTGGTTCATGCGTCAAATCTATATTATAATAAAACTGTAGCAGGGTGAAATCTGTACATTAAATATTTTTTGAAAATTTTGATGGGGGTAGGCTTTGTTGTCGATATAGAAGCCAAAAATAACCCTTTTAAAATTTTTGTCTATCTGTCTGTCTGTCTGTCTGTCTGTCCCTGTGAACGCGCATCACTCTGAAAGTACTGAACAGATTTTGACGAAACTTGGCACAGTGATAACTAATGTTACGAGATTACATTTAGGATATTTTTTTTCTCATAAAACGCAAGGGATTCTCCAGGATCACGGACGAAAGTAAAAAAAATGTAGTTCATGATATTCTTGACGAATTTTGGTAAATTTTCTTTGTGCTATATATAGCAGACAGATTAGCTAAAAAATTAAGCTATATTTCCATATGCTACTTTAAAAAAAAATACCAAAAAAAAACGACCACCGTGATTCGAACCGTCGGCTCCGTCGAAACATATAAAGCCCCGTACGTTACAACTGAGCTACGCCTACATGACATTTCTGTACGTAATTATCGACCACGTATGAAACATTTATGTAGACGAAACTGTCACTTATGTTGTTACATTTATTTCATTGTATAAAAAAATGTTTGCTAAACAAAGGTGACAAGATTTATTTATTTATCTATACTATAATAAAACTGTAACAAAGCCAAATCTGTACATTACAAGGTTACATTTAGGATACTTTTTGACCCATAAAACGCAAGGGGTTCTCCAGGATAACGAAAGAAAAGAAATTAGTTAATGTAACTAGACTTTTTTGCGACACCTTAGTATAAGAGCCAGCAACGTTGGAAGAACGAGAATTTGAGAAAAGTTGGTTCTTTAATATGAAGATATATTATGCCCTTCCAAACACGATTCAGGATACCTGGTAGCCGGTTAACGTTGTATTTTTTAATGCGAATTACACCTTTACAGATCAACATTTTGATTTATAAATAATTTAAGGAACATTTTTTGTCAGTAACTTTTATAAGTTTAACGTTTATACGTTATTAAAAACATGAATTTTTCACTGCCAGACAATTTTGTTATTGACAATAATGTGCCTGGTGATATTCTTTATAAACAAAATAATTCATTTCAAACCATTTTATTTTTTCCCTTGCAAAGAACATATTTCATTTTGTTAACCAGGCTCTTCCACAATTATGGCTATCTTTATTATACAGCCAGTGTTGCGCTAAGCTAGAGTTATAACTAAGTTATTCTATACATAGGTTTTGGTAGGGGGTAGAGCCACGCTGAAGCTATTACTGGTTTCAGGATGAATGGGTCGGCTCGCCCGGGGTAGTACCACCCTCTAACAAAAAGCCGACGGGAAGTAACAATGCTTGCATTAGTGCGTTTCGTTCGATTAGTGAGAGCACCGGAGAGGCCCACCTCTCTTCCCCTTCCTCCTCTCCCCTTCCGCTTCCTCCCCCTCCAACACAGGTTGGCAAGGCACTTACGACTCTCCTGGTGTTGCAAGTGTCTATGGACGGTAGTTATTACTTAACACCAGGTGACCCACCTGTCCGTTTGCCTCCTATGACATAAAAAAATACATTATATTTTTAATTTACCCTTTTTTATGTTGAAATAAAATAATATTAAAAAAAAGTGTGTGTGTGTACTTATGTACACGCATTAGAAGTTATACTTCTTTGGCGTAACAAGTAAAAATCTTTTCAAAAATTTTATCTTGCGCCTTATTCTACGTTTGTAGAAAAAACGACACTAACAATAAAAAAAAGGTATTTAATACAATGAAAGTTTTAATATAAAGAAATACAAACAACAAATACAAAGAAACAAAATGTTGACTATAGCTAACTTCAGGGTGTCGGTTTTTCGTGACGGTGTGTGCGCGCAACGTAAAAATTTACTCTCATCATTTTTTTGTTACGGTGTGCGCGTTCATCGTAAAAATTTACTCTCATCATTTTTCCCTAACGCGCCAAAAGAAATATAACTTCAATAAAATTACAGATATCTTAACATGGTTTGAACATACTTCTTTATTTACAAAAAATTGCATCGGGCACATTATTGTTAATATCAAAAATGTCTGGCAATAATAAATTCACGTTTTAGTAGCGTTTAAAAGTTAGTGAAAAACAAAACATTCTAAAATTATATAAAGTTCAATATTTTTGCCTGTAAAGGTTTACCGGCAGCCAATTCGCTGTCGAAACCGTTGCCTAGCTCTTAGACAAATAGTCACAGGCAAGTGACAGATGACACATGTTGCTCATATCTTTTTAATATTTATGTTTTTCTTTAATACAATGTAGTGTGAAAAAGTTTTAATACAAGTTGAAAATAGTTATGATGTCATTCAGTGTTTAATTTATCATTATTTATTTTATGAATATATTTTAACGTTTAAATTACAATTTAACTCTATCAACTTGATATTTTATAATGTAAACTATACTGAGCGTATAGTAAACGCCTACAAAAAAGGGAAAGGAACTACGTTCCAACTGGAGGTCCATGGACCTCTCAAGCTTTTTTTACATTACTGCCAATATACGTAGGTTAGTTTTTATTTTAATTGAACCCGGTAGATGATGTTACGAACGGGTTGTAGGCTTATTGGGACAGAAGTTACTGGGACAACGTACTGGGAAGACATTTATCGGCAATATATGTAGGTTATTTGTTATCTTAATTGGACCTGGTAGGTGATGCTGCGAACGGGTTCAAAGCATATTTTAAAATATTTCTCACATACCAACTGGGTATATGTTTGAGTGAGTCCCTGGATAGTTGGGATTCACAATTTGAAACAGTAGGTATCGCTGCAATCGGGTTTTGAGATGTATTTAGATTTTTCGCGTTTAAAAGTACAATCGAAACCGGTAATAACCGATTTGGTGCAGACGAAGTCGCACGGGTCAGCTAGTGTATAATAAATTTGACAAAATTAAGATTGAATGCAGATTTCCCGTATACTTTACAAATTCTTATAAAACAAACAACTAAAATAAAATGGAAATTTAATGTAGATAAAGTTTAATTTTTACAGTATGTTAAGTGATGAAGTTACAAGGGGTACTGGGAAGACATTTATCGGCAATATATGTAAGTTAGTTTTGATCTTCATTAGAAACTTCTAGGTAATGCTGCGAACAGGTTCTAGGCATATTTTAAAATATTTCTCACATACCAACTGGGTATATGTTTGAGTGAGTCCCTGGATATTTTGGATTCACAATTGGAAGTGCTAGATGTCGCTGCAATCGGGTTTTAGGTTTTTTAAGATTATTTACGTTGAAAAATACAATTGAAACCTGTAGTAACCGCTTTGGTGCAGACGAAGTTGCACGGGTCAGCTAGTTTATAGATAAAGTCGTGATGATCTAGTGTTTTGACTGGTGGAATATCGTTTCTATGTCCGCAGGTTCGAACCCCCGGCATGTACCAACGATTTTTCTGAATTTGTGTACATTTTACTAATTTAAATTGGTAACACAATCGGCTGACGGTGAAGAAGAACATAGTGAAGATACCTGAACCTGAGAAATGTTTTTGTAGTACTACTGTATGTGGGGAAAAACATAGAACTGTGGATTTCTCAGAGTTTGAAATCGCCAATACGTCGTAGTCTGGCGTGGTGATTATACCATACTTACCTTTGGGAAGAGGCAGTTTTTGTGTCTTACAGGTTGATAATGATGATATTTATAAATTAGCACAGGTTTATAATTATTACACTAATCACGTATAGTGTCGATGCAGTCAGGAATGGCAATAAACACATCGTAGATACTGTCACTATTTATTTGGCCAGAGCTTCGCCTTACAATACTTGTTAAATAATAAGTGCGTAGATATCACAGACATCTTGCCTTTTAAAGGCCGATCTATGTAAGTCAAAGCGATTACTATTTAAACATAATTCCGAAAAATAATTTAAGTAACACAAAAATAATAAAGTATGAACAAATTAATATTATTTAATCTATACAACAATTTTATATAATTATCCTTATTTATGTATCTCGAATGTGTTTACTAATCTGTTTCGACATGTAGATCAGCGGCATCTAGCCTTTCATGGCCGAATTATGAAGTCAAAGAATATACTATTTATTATTCATAATGATCAAACTAATGATTCAATTCTATATAATGATATTCTTATTTAGGTCTTATTAAAATTATATAATAATAATTATTCTTATTTATGTATCTTTATTATGGTGGCGCTAGTTTCAATGTGTCTCTTAATATGGTAGCGCTAGTATCAATGTATATCTCTAATATGATGGCGCTAGTGTCAATGTATATTTATAATATGGTGGCGCTAATATCAATGTTCCGGTCGTGTTGTAGTATCGTCTCTTGAATGTGATGCAGCGGCAGCGGAGGTGGACGGTAACATAATATATCTGATATGAAGTGTTCAATCTAAATTATAGTTTAATACAACCAACGTGTTTCTATGCATGTTGATAATCGTATCCTTTGTAGGACTTAAAGAATAATTTCTTCCGTGGGTAGGATTGTTCCTTTGCGACGAAAATACCTACGGTGGTGTTCCTCGTATATTAGATAATGCACAGGTTAAGCTTTCGTATAAACTCTTTGTATACACTTTATAAACACGACAATCAAATATAAACTCTATAACGACGTCATACAGGGCATATAATGATCTCCAGATATGAAATATTAAAATGGTAAATGTTATCACCACATATACAGACTTATAAGAATTCTATCATCTCACAACCTTTATATTTTCCAGCTAAAACACCTAAGGATTTTTTCGTCGACGCAAATTATTAATTGGTTTTTTTACTACGCTCTGTAGTGTTAATTAAACGAATATTTCATTTCTAGTTAAAAGTTTAAAGGTTAAATAAACACATTCTACGTTAACAGAAACGGCAAGCTTGTAGTGACATCTATTGAAAGCTTGAAGACCTAAATTTAGGGTGACCTGAGAAAAGGAAATCGGAAGGTATAAGAATAAATGTTATTGTTCTTGTTCATATACACTCTTCAATTCCAAAGATTAACTTTAGATCCAACGTGTACACAAAGAAACGCCGACAGTCAAAGTTTAAGTTGTTAAAGATGTTCTCAGAAACTGTCTTGTTTGACTTTGGTTTCTGTGCGATAACTCCATTAAATGCTGTAAATGAGGAATAAACAACTCTAAACAACAATAAACTTGATTACGTAATTATAGTTTGCAAGTTTGATTAACTTAGATCGTCTATTGACAGAGCTGCAGTTTATTTTAAATTAAGCACAATTTGTATTGCGTTATGCAAACACCTGACAAATAAATACAAATTTAATACCCACATACAGATTATATCAACACTTTTTTTACATAAAAATAGTAATGTTATGATACCTTAACCATGTTTGGAAATGGAATTTGCGGTCTCATATAAGTAGTAGAGATTATTATCACTGTGTTTTTACATTAAAGCACAAAAGGTAAAGTAAAGACTGTGCTTCAAAACTTTTACTTACGGTGACTTATTTGTGAACCTTTCTAGCAGGCGAGGAGGCGGGGAGGGGGATATCCGACGCTCTCACTGGCTAAAAGAAATGCAACAGTGCAAGTACTGTTAATACACGTCGGTATTCTGTGAGAGGGTGCTACTACCCCGGACGAGCCGACTCACTCATGCTGAAACCAATAATAGCTTCAGCGTGCCCCTGCCACCTACAAATATAATTTAAAACCGAGTGCTCATTGCTCATTGAATGTTTTATCCAACCTACACCGTAGAAACGAAATAAAAAAGTATTGTTTGCCAACATAAGCTTAATATAGACTTCTGTCGTTGAAGTTTCATTGAGCCTGGTTAAGATTTTGAATACATAAAAAAATTGAGCCATCACAGGACGCCTGACAGATATAAAATATTGAAATTGGTTTGTATAAGTTATATGTCTAAATTAACAGATGACGACAGGAATCATGTATGGCATAATGAATAGATATAGCATTACCAATTTGTTCCATAAAATAAAGACTATTTATTTTATTACATAAATATTCATTATTATTAAATACAAAAATTCAACTAGGCACAGGCGCGGTGTCTTTGGTGGCATTTATCAAAGGTCGTCGGCGCGTGCCGCGTAACACGAATGTCAGGAGTGGCCGACAAAACGATTTGAATGTTATGTTTATATAGATAGTGTTGCATATGGTGTTGAGTATTTCGTTAATAGTGTAAATTTCGTGTTTCGTGTCGCCAAAAGCCAAAATTAGGTTTACTCGTTCCTATAGATGTTTCACAATCTTTCAATGTTCATGTTTCAATATCTGTAAAATCCTTATTAAGCACTGGTATCCCTGGGTATGTCAAATGAACTGAGGCGCGGGAGGGAGAAGTATTTTTGCTCCGAATTTCCTCGAAACGACAAATAATTTTAATTTGTTTTCCGTCTCTGTCTAGTGTCATTGTCGCCGGCTGGTGCTTTTTTAGTCTAAAAAACTCATTCGTTAACTTTAATGTAATGATGTGAGAAGATATTTCGATAGTTGTTAAAGAGGGCTGTTTTTCATCGATATACCAAGCAGGTAAAACGCGAAGGTCATACTTGTTGACAGTTGTTGATGCAGCTAAAATTAAAATCGTGTATATGTGTGTGTACGAAACGTGCCGTATAACTTCTCAATGTTTGCGTAAACGTCAAAATTCTTGGAATTTAGCTACGAGAATTCGTCGCCAGGCATCGTTCGATAGAGGTATCCTCAAGGGACCCATTCTTAGCCGGACCCGAATAGTTTGCTATACCGATTGGATACTGAAGTGACAGTTTAATACATTTTTTATCTTAATCATTACAATACTCTTTTCTTGTGTGATTATTTAAAAAAATCATGCGTTGAATATTTATGATGGAATTAGTGTGAGCACGGCAAGTGTAAGTACATAGTTTATCATCTAATAAATTGAATAAAAGAATTATATTACCGTCAGCTTCGCTACTGATGTAATTGTGATATTAATCATGCTCTTAAATAAAAAATACGGTGAGTCAAATAACTTTTGTATCGCGTTCCGAGAATAAAAAAGATTTGAGATAAAATCAGTGGCATAAAATTTTAGTTTTTGTAACAAAACCTCGATGAAAAGATAAACAAGTATTGTCATTTACCGCCACATGACAATAAAAATAATGTGGACTATTTCGTAAACTCCTTTGTTTATGGCTATAATAAAAAGTGTTTTTTTTTAAAGTAACCAGCTTAACATACAATTGTGCCAGGAACTCGAAAATTATTGTATAACTGTATATTAAGTTCTAGCCTTTTCAGGTTTGTAGTAATAATTATTTGCTAAATTTTTTGAAATGTTTATTGTTTCACAGAAATTTGATAAAATGAAGCATTTCAAAATTTTATCTGTGTTTATATTATGGCAAACATTACAGAACCAATTGTCTTGCATATTTATCTTTATTATTGCTCCCTTTACCAGGTTGTAAGTGTTTTTCCCACGACTTCAGTGTTTTTATTTTAATTTAGTCAGGGCAAAAACAGTTGTACTCAGAAATACATGTAAGCAATATTGTATAAAAAATAATATAGTTCTTAGAGAAGAATCCGTTCCGCTGCCTATGGATTAAGTATATAAATTATTTATTTTAGGACAGTAAATTAAATCAAATAAATGAATGATAGTTAACTAGTAAGATTAGACTTAATATACAGTATGAAGTTAAAATAAAATTAAATGGAATAAAATAAAGTGGGTTAAAAAGCAACTGATAATCCAAGCATTCAAAACATACCCCAGTGAAAAACTCAATAACAAAATAAGACATAACTCTAGTCCCAAGATAGAATACTGATTTTTTTAAAACAAAGGTAACACAACAAACAAATATATTTGATTAGTGAGTTTATTATGGTGTATATTAAATAGTAAAACTTGATCGAGTAACATTCTTCTCATTGTAAGAGACGGAAAAGATTTTTTTTAGAGGGACCTTGTAATGAAAACAATGACGGTAGTTCATCGAGTGAAGAAACTTTCTTTGAATAGTTTCTAATTGATATTCATATTATTCATTTTCATTATTAAAATGTATATGAAATTTTTATTACGCACCATTGAGATTGTTGCGTAGTGGAGAAGAAAAGTAGTAGGGTGAAGCTTTGAGAGCCAATAAGGTCAGTTGCGTAGTCAGTTCAAAAAATATAAAAAAATATTTTGATTAAATATTTATATTGATCCACTTTACCTGTGTACACAATAACCAAGTTATATCATGTAAAATGTCTTCAACATCACATAATATAATAAATAAAGAAACATTTGGAATTTAAAAGAAGTCACCTCATGTCAGGTTAAAATCTTTCTTATCTATATACCCATTAGTGATAATTCTAGAAGATATGATATGGGGTGTAAGGGGTGTCAAATAACATCTAAGAATTGAGACATCCAAGCCAACCTCACCAGCACGTGGTGCACCCTGCTGAAGAACGAACGAGGCAATGGCGATAGCGGGGTGGTAGGGTTTTACAGCCTGACTGGGTCACAACCACCATGTATATGGCGAAAAAGCCCGTCATAGTGATTCGCTTTTGCGGGTCGCGTTTCGGGATCAGCCTGTGCATATCCAGCTTTTCGCAGGCCGGCATGACAGCGGCGACCGTATGGACAGTATGTACTCGTTGGTCGCCATTGTTTTTGGATTGTACTATGTTTACCATCAGGCATACTGCAGTCACTTTGCCGTGCTACTATAAAAAAAAATAAAAAATGATTTCTTTGGTCATGTTACTATAGTGTAGTTAAGTAATTACAGTCCCTAGTAAATATTCTATATAAAGCTATTTTTTTAAGTACAAAGGATGATATAGCATATTAGCATCTCTATATGATTGGTGTAGGTGTTTCTGAGATTAATACGTAAAGGGTTTTTATATGTTAGGTTTTATTATCTGTGTTTGCCAATTTTATCTATGACAGCCGAATGGCGCCAAATTTTGTACAATTTCTGTCATATTGATTACTAGATAAGGATGAAACTTGACTAAATGCTTATCACAATCACATAATCTTTCTTATCTATCTACCTTTAATCATGTTGGTTATATTGATAATTTATTAAATATATAGGTTATGAGTTTTCCTGTTGTTTTTAGTGTTAAATAACTGAATAAATAAACGTGTCCATTTTATCTTCATTACCCAGGATCTAGTTTGATTCTCTTTAATAATACTGAGTATAGTAAAATTAATTTGAAATAAAATGTATAAGTAGCACCCTAAAAATATTGTTTTTTTGATAACAGTAATCATTGTTAGTAAATAGAATTTGTGTATTTACCTATAAATGTTTATCCTGTTTGATTGTTTTGTTTACTTATTTTAATTATTTATTTAATATTTCTTCCTTATTTGCGATTCTGGTAACAAATCGTCTTTATTCAAGATTATTACTCCTGTTATTAATTGGGTACAATTCTAAACTGTCTTGTAATTAATTCAGTGTTCTAAGATGGTGGTTTTTTTCACCTGTCACCTGATGATAAGTGATCACCACCGTTTATAGACACCAGCAACACCAAGGGAGTCGCAAGTGCGTTGCCAACCTGTCTTGGGGGTGAGGTGGAGTAAAGGAAGGGGGAAGGGGAGGGGAGGTGGGCTTCCGGCGCTCTCACTGACGGAACGAAACGCAACAATGCTTCCACTGTTACTTCATGTCGGTGTTCTATGAAAGGGGTGTACTACCCCGGGCGAGCCGACACATTCGTGCTGAAACTAGTAATAGCTACAGCGTGGCTCTACCACCTTCAGTATTGGTGGTCCTGTTATTAGAACTCTCCAGAGTGTTTTAGAGTGTTTTTGTGACACTTCAAAATTTATCCTTTGTGTTATATTCCCCATATCTGAAACATAATGTCCAAATAGTATTTTACTAGATGCCATAAATATTTTTTGTATTTATTTTGGTCCTATGTTTTGTAAATTTAGTTTCAAGGACATTCATTCAGTATAGACTGCATTGCTGAAATGCCCCAAATGATCATATACACATATCTATATGATAGCATATTGATTCCTTTATGATTTGAATAGCCTTAGGAATAGGTGTTACAGTACTGAATTATATCAGCATATCCACTCTTTTATACATGCAGGCTTCATTCCAATATTTTGTTAAAAGTGAACAAACTACTCATTTAAAAAGTAATAAATTACATGTAATTTATACACATTCCTATCATCATTTCAGGAAAGAAGTGTTAATTGAATCCATCAGAATAGAAAAGGTGAGTTTTTTATAAATTTGTTAGTATATGTCATGACTTAAAGTTGAACTTTAATAATTTTTTGCTAAATTAATCGACTATAAAATAGCATTGATTTTGTGTTTCAGAATCAAGATGTCGCTCTGGACTAGAGCTCAGCAGTTGCCACAGGAGAGCTTGCAAAAGGTAATTATGTTTTATAGTGTACTAAGATTTTTAAACTCAAGAAATTGGCAGTTTGAATTTCCTAACCTCTGGGAATATCAGTCGGATTGGAAAATTGTTTTTGCATTTTATAATCTACTAGCTGACCCGTGCGACTTCGTCTGCACCAAATCGGTTATTACCGGTTTCGATTGTACTTTTAAACGCGAAAAATCTAAATACATCTCAAAACCCGATTGCAGCGATACCTACTGTTTCAAATTGTGAATCCCAACTATCCAGGGACTCACTCAAACATATACCCAGTTGGTATGTGACAAATATTTTAAAATATGCTTTGAACCCGTTCGCAGCATCACCTACCAGGTCCAATTAAGATAACAAATAACCTACATATATTGCCGATAAATGTCTTCCCAGTACGTTGTCCCAGTAACTTCTGTCCCAATAAGCCTACAACCCGTTCGTAACATCATCTACCGGGTTCAATTAAAATAAAAACTAACCTACGTATATTGGCAGTAATGTAAAAAAAGCTTGAGAGGTCCATGGACCTCCAGTTGGAACGTAGTTCCTTTCCCTTTTTTGTAGGCGTTTACTATACGCTCAGTATAGTTTACATTATAAAATATCAAGTTGATAGAGTTACATTGTAATTTAAACGTTAAAATATATTCATAAAATAAATAATGATAAATTAAACACTGAATGACATCATAACTATTTTCAACTTGTATTAAAACTTTTTCACACTACATTGTATTAAAGAAAAACATAAATATTAAAAAGATATGAGCAACATGTGTCATCTGTCACTTGCCTGTGACTATTTGTCTAAGAGCTAGGCAACGGTTTCGACAGCGAATTGGCTGCCGGTAAACCTTTACAGGCAAAAATATTGAACTTTATATAATTTTAGAATGTTTTGTTTTTCACTAACTTTTAAACGCTACTAAAACGTGAATTTATTATTGCCAGACATTTTTGATATTAACAATAATGTGCCCGATGCAATTTTTTGTAAATAAAGAAGTATGTTCAAACCATGTTAAGATATCTGTAATTTTATTGAAGTTATATTTCTTTTGGCGCGTTAGGGAAAAATGATGAGAGTAAATTTTTACGATGAACGCGCACACCGTAACAAAAAAATGATGAGAGTAAATTTTTACGATGAACGCGCACACCGTAACAAAAAAATGATGAGAGTAAATTTTTACGATGAACGCGCACACCGTAACAAAAAAATGATGAGAGTAAATTTTTACGATGAACGCGCACACCGTAACAAAAAAATGATGAGAGTAAATTTTTACGTTGCGCGCACACACCGTCACGAAAAACCGACACCCTGAAGTTAGCTATAGTCAACATTTTGTTTCTTTGTATTTGTTGTTTGTATTTCTTTATATTAAAACTTTCATTGTATTAAATACCTTTTTTTTATTGTTAGTGTCGTTTTTTCTACAAACGTAGAATAAGGCGCAAGATAAAATTTTTGAAAAGATTTTTACTTGTTACGCCAAAGAAGTATAACTTCTAATGCGTGTACATAAGTACACACACACACACACTTTTTTTAATATTATTTTATTTCAACATAAAAAAGGGTAAATTAAAAATATAATGTATTTTTTTATGTCATAGGAGGCAAACGGACAGGTGGGTCACCTGGTGTTAAGTAATAACTACCGTCCATAGACACTTGCAACACCAGGAGAGTCGTAAGTGCCTTGCCAACCTGTGTTGGAGGGGGAGGAAGCGGAAGGGGAGAGGAGGAAGGGGAAGAGAGGTGGGCCTCTCCGGTGCTCTCACTAATCGAACGAAACGCACTAATGCAAGCATTGTTACTTCCCGTCGGCTTTTTGTTAGAGGGTGGTACTACCCCGGGCGAGCCGACCCATTCATCCTGAAACCAGTAATAGCTTCAGCGTGGCTCTACCCCCTACCAAAACCTATGTATAGAATAACTTAGTTATAACTCTAGCTTAGCGCAACACTGGCTGTATAATAAAGATAGCCATAATTATGGAAGAGCCTGGTTAACAAAATGAAATATGTTCTTTGCAAGGGAAAAAATAAAATGGTTTGAAATGAATTATTTTGTTTATAAAGAATATCACCAGGCACATTATTGTCAATAACAAAATTGTCTGGCAGTGAAAAATTCATGTTTTTAATAACGTATAAACGTTAAACTTATAAAAGTTACTGACAAAAAATGTTCCTTAAATTATTTATAAATCAAAATGTTGATCTGTAAAGGTGTAATTCGCATTAAAAAATACAACGTTAACCGGCTACCAGGTATCCTGAATCGTGTTTGGAAGGGCATAATATATCTTCATATTAAAGAACCAACTTTTCTCAAATTCTCGTTCTTCCAACGTTGCTGGCTCTTATACTAAAGTGTCGCAAAAAAGTCTAGTTACATTAACTAATTTCTTTTCTTTCGTTATCCTGGAGAACCCCTTGCGTTTTATGGGTCAAAAAGTATCCTAAATGTAACTTTGTAATGTACAGATTTGGCTTTGTTACAGTTTTATTATAGTATAGATAAATAAATAAATCTTGTCACCTTTGTTTAGCAAACATTTTTTTATACAATGAAATAAATGTAACAACATAAGTGACAGTTTCGTCTACATAAATGTTTTATACGTGGTCGATAATTACGTATATAAATGTCATGTAGGCGTAGCTCAGTTGTAACGTACGGTGCTTTAAATGTTTCGACGGGCCCGACGGTTCGAATCATCTTTGGCATTTTTTTTTGGCATTTTTTTTTAAAGTAGCATATGGAAATATAGCTTAATTTTTTAGCTAATCTGTCTGCTATATATAACACAAAGAAAATTTACCAAAATTCGTCAAGAATATCATGAACTACATTTTTTTTACTTTCGTCCGTTATCCTGGAGAATCCCTTGCGTTTTATAAGATAAAAAGTATCCTAGATGTAACCTTGTGATATTGGTTATAACTGTGCCAAATTTCATCTAAATTGGTTCAGTACTTTCAGAGTGATTCGTGTTCAAAGGTATAGACAAACAGGCAGATCCTGGAGAATCCATTGCGTTTTATGGGACAAAAAGTATCCTAAATGTAATCTCGTAACATTAGTTATTACTGTGCCAAGTTTCATCAAAATCGGTTCAGTACTTTCCGAGTGATGCGCGTTCACAGGGACAGACAGACAGACAGACAAAAATTTTAAAAGGGTTAGTTTTGGCTTCTATATCGATAACAAAGCCTACCCCGATCAAAATTTTCAAAAAATATTTAATGTACAGATTTGACCTTGCTACAGTTTTATTATAATATAGATTAAGGGAAGTTTTAGGTTAGCACACTATGACAATTAGGAGTGGAGTAATTAATAGACAAAACGTATATTAGAGAGTACGCTTAGCTAGAAGGGAAGTAATAGTGCGAGTGAGCCGTGTAGTGTGGCGCGGAATATCGCAGCAGGACAGCGATAAATAAAACATTAACAACAAAAATTAAAAATTGTATTACGGAAATGTTCTTGTAGTGGCACCGTATGTCGGAAAATATAGAACTGAATTTCTTGGTGTTTGAAGTTGTCAATACGTCGTGGGCTGGTGTGGTGTTTATGCCCATACCCTCCTTCGGGAAGAGGCCTATGGTACTGCAGTGGGTCTTTTACTGAAGTGTCATAGATAGTTTTATGATAGATCAAATCGGCAAGCACAGATAATATAATCTAATATATAAAAACCCTTTAGTTGTCTATCCCACAAACACCTGCCCCAATTGTGTATACAGATGGTTATATGTAATATCATCGTTTATATTTAAAAAAAATGTTTTATATACAATATTTATAGTATGATGGATACATCTCGAAAGGCTTGGTAAAAGTAAAATACTACTGGAGTACGAACGTTCGAAATGGTTACAGGTTCGGATGATCTACGTGGATCATTTCCCAATTGAAGTGCGTCATTGTTTGGCGCCATGGATTGAGAGCAGAATATGGTGAGTCGCACAATTAATAGCTTTATTTAACATCTCTTTTACCATTGCAAAATTTCTGCAGATAATGTCACAGGAATTCATTATAATTTAATCGTATGACTAAATGAAGTATCCATCTTTAATTATCGTCGATTGATTGATTACTCTATTTGTGGCTGCGAAGTTCAATTTATGTTAAACAGTGCAGCGGACAAAACATTTGTATTTACTTTAGCGGCACTCGGGGAGCACGTGCAGGGGAATGAGAGGTACAGTCCCTGGCCACATTATTAGACGTACCGTTGTTTTTTTTTTACAAAATAATTGTTTTCGACGAAGTTTATAAACAGTTGTGTTATATTTAAAGGTTGATTAGTATTTATTTAATTAACTTTTATTCAAGAGATGAATTTGAATTGAATTGAAATTTGAATGAATTTATCCATGAAAAGAGAAGTGACTAAAGTGGCGATTACAAACTAAATTCAGCTCCTAGAAAATATTATTCATGTTTGGAATCATCATCCTCAAATGCAGAACACAGTACAGTCTTGCATTGATGGCATGCCGCATGATGGCATCCAGAATTAAAGCTCTCATAGCTCTCAACAAAATATTAAGTTTTCATTACATTTTCTTCATTTTCATTTTGGAGGTAATAAATACATATTTTTCTATAATGACGATGTTTTATTAGTTTTACAGATACTTACGTTATTAATAATATAGTAAATATACATTGTATCTCATAAAAACAATATATCTGTACAGTATCACCTGATAATTAACGTTTTATATAAGATCTTATGGTGCGTCTAATAATATGGCCAGGGACTGTACACTTCCTGTGGACGTGAGTAATATCATCGCCCAGATGAATTTATGAATGGATAAACAAAAAATTGAATGAACTAGTAAACAAAGAATGGTTTATTGAAATCCCAAACTTTTTAATCCTGTGTAGGTTTCTACGTTTTAGCAGAATACCATTTGCCAGTGCAAATAAAACTTGCTATACCAATTGATGTCCAGGGGCTTAACCGATGGAATGTCAATTCGATCTCCGTAAGTTCGAACCTCGTCATGTAACGGCGAATTATTCTTTTATTTGCTGAATTTACTAATTGAAATAGGTGAGGAGACCTAAACCTGAGAAATGTTCTTGGTAGTATCATCATATGTGGGAACAATATAGAACTTGATATCTTTGTTGTGAATACATATTGGTGTGGTTTATACTAGGAGCCACCAGTATACGTATGCTGCTAGTCTAGTGCTAGTGAATTGTAATACTCCTGTCATCAGAAAAACTGTAACCAGTTTATCGATCCAATATAAAATGAAACCGAAGACTCTGTTACGTTGTATTTATTGAATATTGCATTTCAGGGCGGCTGGACCCGAAGATCAGCAGAGGACCTTCGTTAATGACCTGGTCCAGGAGATCCAGACCCACGCCGATCTGATGTTATCGCCGGATATGTTTGTTACCAAAATGAAGCTCCTAGAAGCTGCCAAGAACTTCCATTTACAGTATAGGTGTGTAAGTTATAACTCAATTTGCAGGTCTGAAAGATTTTTTTTATATCCTATTTTTAACAATTGCTATGTGTATGTGTGATTGTAATGTAATGTGTATTTATAATGTAAGGCATTATTGTATTTAGAAATAAAGCCATTTTTTTTTATGAATCAATTGTTTTTACAAGTGATGCCAATTGTGAATTCACGAATGAAGTCGCTTGTGCTTTCCGGAATTAAGTAAATTGTGTGTTAACGATTGAAGCTAGTTTTATTTTCACGATTGAAGCCAATTGTATGTTCAAGCATGAAGCCACTTTTTTTTCTTTTTTTTAATATATTATAGGAGGCAAACGAACAGACGGGTCACCTGATGGTAAGTGATCACCGCCGTCCATAGACATTAGCAACACCCGGGGAGTTGCAAGTGCGTTGCCAGCATGTGTTTGTGGGGAGGGGAAGGGAAGGGGAGGAGGAGATGGGACTCCGGCGCTCTCACTGACCGAACGAAACGCAACAATGCAAACACTGTTACTTCACGTCAGTTTTCTGTGTGTAAGGTGGTACTACTCCGGGCGAGCCGACACATTCATGCTGAAACCAGTAGCTTCAGCGTTGCTCTACCACCATGAAATGTGTTTTTATGATTAAACCGCTTGTGATTTTCATAAGTTAAGTCATTTCTGTGTTCACCAATAAAGCTAGTTGTGTTCGCAGGAGTGAAGCATATTGTGTGATCAAGAACGAAGCCACGTATGTTTTCAGGAATGACGCGACTTGTGTTTTCGTGAATGAAGTCATCTCTTTGTTCATCAATGAAGCCAATTGTGTGTTTAAAAATGAAGCCAGTTGTGTGCTCACGAATGAAGCCAGTTGTGTTTTCACGATTGAAGCCATTTGTGTTTTTACTAGTGAATCCACTTGTATTTTCACGATTTAAGCGAACTGTGTGTTCATTCAATAATTAGCAACACATTCGTAAAGTCGCTAGTGTGTTAGTGAATGCAGCCAGTAGTGTCCTTAGTGTTTGTTTATGGTCGTAATATTCCTGGCAGCCACGCTCCCCACGAGCTGTACGCGTACATGCGGCGTTGCCTGGCTCTCGAGATGGAGGTGATACAGAACGCGATGGGGACGCAGTACGTCGCACAACCGCAAACCGAGAGGAAATACAGCGAGGTGAGTCAATCTTTATATATATATATATATATAGCTTCTGCTCGCGACTTCATCCGCGCGGAGTAGTTACCTTGGATTAGCGCTAACTTTAACCCGCGACTTCGTTTACGTAGAATGTGAATATATTTTTAAAGATAACGTACGCGGACCCCGATTTTGAAACATTTTTCATTGATACTCCGCTTCTATTGGTCTTAGCGTGATGAGATTAGAGTGATGGTATAAAAAATGGCTGGATTTTGATGATTTTTTTATGTGCGTTCAAGTGGCCCCAAGAATGGTTTAGATTCGCGATTGGATTCACACCGGTGACGGGTGACGTAGCACTTGACTTTTAGGATTTAGCGGGCCCGGCGAACGTTATCCCGCCTAGATAATAAAAAAACCTAAACAAATGATATACCTAAACGTTCCTCGTGAATCACTCTACCTACAGATGGATTCAAGAATCGTTTACTTTTAGGATTTTTTTTAAATTATCAAAGCAGGATATAAAAAAACGTTATTTTAATCAGATTTTCTTATTGCCATGATGGTAAAACAATGGTGTATTGTTTTCCAGCTGATCACAGGTCTGCAGACCGTCCGTCAGAAGGTCAGCATGGCTGGAGAGGAGATTAGGAGTTTGCAAGCGAATATCGAGTCTTTCTCACTCCAGTGGCACGAATGCCTCAAGAACAAAGGTGAGTGTTTATCATATACTTCTCTTATGTCAATTTTAACTTTTTTTATTTTATAGGAGGCAAACGAACGGGCGGGTCACGCGGGTCACCTGATGTTAAGTGATCACCACCGTCCATAGACATTTGCAACAACAGGGGAGTCCAGCCTAGTTTGGGAGAAAAGAGAAAGGGAAGTGGGTCTCCGGCGCTCTCACTGACGGAACGAAACGCAACAATGCAAGCACTGTTACTTCACCCTTAAATATATATAGTCTTATTACAAAAACAAAAATCTACATGGGTTTAACACGAATTTTACTAAGCCGTGCCTAAAATGTTAAACCTACTTGAACACATATTTAAAATACTTTATTACAAAAGTGTGTCTAAGCGGTCCGTAGCTAAACATCTGGTTTAAGTTTCTTATGCGTGCACCTCTCAATAACATTCGTTCAATGTCTCATCATTCAAAAACGTTCCATTATATACAGATATTTTGCGAACAATTTCAATTCATGAAAAACGTAGTCTGGTGAAGCTGTGAAGACCCTGCCAGGTCAATAGCGTACTCAGTTTGAGAAAAAAAAAATCAATTCATGAATAATATATTTATTCAGATCTTCATTGATTTTTTTTTTTATGTCACTGGTGGCAAACGAACAGGTGGGTCACCTGATGTTAAGTGATCACCACCGTCCATGGACACTAACAACACCAGAGGAGTTGCAAATACGTTGCCACCCTTTGGGGGAAGGGTTAGGGGAGGGAGAGGGAGAGGAGAGGGGAGGGGAGGTGGGCCTCCGGCGCTCTCACTGACGGAACGAAACGCAACAATGCATACACTGTTACTTCACGTCGGTGTTTCTGTGTGTCGGGTGGTAGTACCGCGGTCGAGCCGACCCATTCATGCTGAAACCAGTAATAGCTTCAGCGTGGCTCTACCACCATTAAGTAATTACCATAAAATGTATTTATTTTAAGTTTAATTGGTTAAATGTCACAACAATTTGTGACATTTTAGTTAAAAGAAAATGACGTAATTATTAAAATAAATAATTTATGAACTTAATATAAATATATATAAATAATAATATAAATATATTACGTCAAAATGCGTGAGGTGGATTTTTTTTTTTTGTCTCGAACTGACTACGCTATTGACCTGGCAGGGTCTTCACAGCTTCACCGGACTACTGCGTGAGGTGGAATAACAGTATAACGTTAGATTAATAAATTGTCAAATATGTCAATTGTCAATAGTGTCATACAGTGGTAGTTATGATTTACTTGCGAATCTCTATAATTGTGTAATTTATTTATTTATTCAAAATTAATTATACCCAGGAAATTCATAATCTATTGCGAAACGTCTTTCGCTGGCAAATAGATATACAATAAATCACAAACAATAAAATAAAAACTGTCACTTTAGACATGTGTTAGAGAATATTTAAATTTAAATACTGTCTATCTCTAAACAAGAGTATCTTACCTCTTTTGTTATCAAACCCTTTTAAAGCAAGTATTAAACATGTATTTGGAGTTTTTGGCGGGATCTCGGTCTGTCATGTAGTGGATTTTATTTTTTATTCATAATCTTGTGTTACTTGACTCTATATTGTGTAAAATTGGTGGTGTTTTATGTAATACAGTTTGTTTATTGTGCATAAGTGAAGTGAATGGAAAATAATACCATGAATTCTGAGACACAAAAACTCCATCGTAAGTTCTAACAAGATGGCCACCATCTTGTTAGTTCATTGAAATTATATCAAGAAACTTGTAATATCGATACTCACTTGACAATGGCAGTAATAATCTAAAAGATTGGTTGCCAAAAATAAAGATAAAAAAAACACGTATTTACTTTTTTTTGTAATAATACGGATAGTGTCTTGTTACTTAACATAACTACTCAAACCATTGTCATTAATTTTGTATACACGTTGTGAGTAATACAACAAAGGATATAGGGTACCAACATTCCACAAAATCTTACATCACTGCGACAACATTACTCATGTCACCTCCACACACGTGCACCCATACTCGCTTACACATGCAAGTGGAAGGGTTTTATCTTTTTTCCCTTATCAAACTGAAATAGTTTAGAATATTATCCGATACGAAATATATATAAGAGTTGTTGAGGTATGTATGCTTGGTACACATATATGTTCCAACAACTCATATATGTATGAATAGTTAGCTTAGGTTAGCATATATAGGTCGCGAATTGCATGTATCACCGCACCCTTGAGCTAGTTGTCACAATAAAATCGGCTGAGTGCCTTAAGCGCTCGCCTTAGTAGTCCGGTGAAGCTGTTAAGACCTTGCTTGGTCAATAGCGTAGTCAGTTCGAAAAAAAAAAAAAAACTAACATTCCAAAAAAGTGCTGGTATAGAGATATGGTATAATATAAATTAACCCTAACAACGCCACGGGTAAAAGGTTCTTGCCTATAATTCAAGAGAGACCGTATTTTCAAGACGTCTATATTTTTAACAACGGTTCACCACAATCACACTTGTAGTTAGCTAAGGATGGATTTGGTATGCTAACTAAGGCTTTAATGTTACAGAAGTGGGATCTTTCGTAAGTTTGCGCGGGTAGTTGACAAATTTTCAATTTAGGGGACATTCAAGTGCTAATGTATGCACTATAAGGTTTGGGATGAAGGGGGATAATTTGCTTATTTTATATGAGATTGGATTTCGTGGGGGATGGCGAGGTATGCTTTGTGTATTCTTTAGAGGTGAGATCGTAAGCATGCGCGGGTAGATGATAAATTTTCAATTCAGGGGTCATTTAAGTTTTATGTAGGTACCGTAGGGTTCTGGGGGCGGAGGAGGGTTTGCTATGATTTGTGTATTTTTCATTATATGGGATTTGGAGAGGGAGATAGTCTGGCGATTACGTTAGTAATATATACTTATGTACTGGTCTTATATACTGATATAATGATATGTGTGTAAAAGGTGTGATGACTGAGATGACATCTGATAGGCGAGCGTGGAAAAGGAAAACATGTTGTGCCGACCCTTCTTAGGTGGGAAAAGGGTAAGAAGATGATGATGATGTGCTGGTCTTATATACCACCATCTACTACTTGACTAGTTTCGGTATAAAAGGAGCAGAGCGAACACCGCTAAGGCAGTACTAAATGTGTCTGAACCTATAATAATTAATTATTGATGTGAAGCATCTATAGGCGAGGCCAAACCTGATTATTAGCATGGTGAGACATGGCGACACAAAACACAAACTTTGCACTATTAACGAAATACTCAAAAACATTTGCAACCCTATCTGTATTAACATAAGATTCAGAATGTTTTATCGGTCACTAGTTGCACCAGTATCATTAGTGGCACACACCGATGACCTAGCGCCCTTTGATAAATGCCGCCAAAAGCACCGCACCAGCGGCTAGTTGAATTTTTGTATTAAAAAAAAAAAGAATATTTATGTAATAAAATAAACATTCATTATTTTATGGAACAAATTTGTAATGCTTCATCTTTCCATTATTCTTTAGCTAATTCCTGTTACAATTCTGCTTAATTTATTTTGGAGTGACTTCATAAATCATCTCTTACAATATGCTATTCCGATGGTGTGACGCTTCATTTATGGAAGATATAGTCATAGAGGTTTTTTTCCCCAGGTCATATGAACTACCTCCAGCAGTCTATGACGAATGAGCGCCGGGACCTGGTCGCCTGCCTCCGCAGTCAGATCGAGGAGACGGAGAGGAAACTAAACGCTCTGGTGAGACACTTACCCATCGCATTCGCTTCATATTTAACATACCAGGCGCCGTGATCTTCAAGGCCATTAGAATGGATGAACAAAGCATCCATATCTTCTTATATACAGTAGAACCTCGATAAGTTTAAAGCCTCTATTACTTGAAATAAGCACCCTCTATGACTTAAACTAATAATTTCAGTATTAGCCCTCAGTTACTTAGAGAAATGTGGCAATGAGCACTGTAACATAAACTGTCTGCCAATGAGTAATTTTGACTGTTTTTTTTTTTATTTTTGTTTTATATAGTAGCACGGCAAAATGACTGCACTGTGCTTGATGGTAAGCACAGTACAATCCAAAAACAATGGCGACCACCGAGTGACACACTATCCATCGCCGGTCGCCGCTGTCATGCCGGCCTGCGAAAAGCTGGATATGCACAGGCTGATCCCGAAACGCGACCCGCAGAAGCGAATCACTATGACGGG
>MU158815.1:922148-976278 GCA_015888305.1 Antheraea pernyi
GGTTTTTACAGCTTCACCGGACTACTAAGGCCGAGCGCTTAGGGCACTCAGCCGATTTTGGTTTTGGGTAACATACACAAGGGTGCACGCACACCTCGGCTTGGGCTGTTTCCTGGAAAAAGACACGTCTGTCCTAGCTAACTATTCTAAGCTATTCATACATATATACATTTGTGAACCATACAATCGAAATTGCAGTATTCACAAATGAATACGTGTATATCGGATTGAAACGAACTTAAACTATTCGATTCAGTTCGATGAGGGGAAAAAAAACAAAACCCTCCCACCATGTGTATATATGTGCACGTGTGTGAGAGAGATGATCTCATATGTGTGTTCAAGTGATGTAGGTGAGTCACTGTATCGCGTAAATAATATCAAGAGGGCTCCGCGCGGGGACGACCTAGGCTCGAGATATTATTGAGAACCGTGAAGTGTGCGGGAGCTAATAGGGATCGATTACAAAAGCGTGGGCGCAACACGCATTTTATAAGATTGAATTTAAATTTACTAACGGTGACGGCACCGAAGTCTAAAAATAGACATAACAAAAATTATTATTATTGTTTGACGGTTATTTTTAGGGGAAGATAGACGTAAATACGCGATTTACTCTATCTTATTTGAGTTATTTATTTTTTAACAGCTGCGCGCGCGAGCCGTTGTAGTGTAGCCGCGATGGCTGGAAATCTATGGAATGCCGTGACGGCACCTAGTAGCGGATTACGAGAGCACTCTTCGTACGCCGAGATCTCCGAGATCTCGTGGAAAATGAGTAGTTGACCTGCGTAGTCAATACTCGATAGGGAAAAGGAGTATGCGGGGTCATCCTGTGAAGGATTAGCCGCCGGAGGTTTGGGAGTGTGCTGGGACGCGGGTTTGGGAGCCCACGGGGCCTGAGGGGCCCGGTAGGGGCGGGGGGGCGCGCTAGTCGCGGGTACGGACGCTGCTGGTGCACGAGACGTGCCCGGCAGGTTCGGGAAGGCCTCTCGAGACATGAGAGGCGGAGGTCGAGGACGGGCGGGGGCAGCGGCCGTCTTAGACGGCGACGCCTGCCTGGGGGATCGAGGGTACTTTGTGCGCGGGGCGCGGGGACATCCGCGATAATTCGCGGTATGGCCCACGCCGCGGCACAGAACACAGCTCGGAGGGTCGGAGGCGTCTTTCGTGCGAGAACACGCCCTAGTGGAGTGGTCGCCGAGGCACTTAACGCACCTGGGTTTCAGGCGACAGTTTCCTGCGGAGTTTGTGCGAGGGCACAGACGTTTTGCGCGGCGGCTCGACTATGACGCCGGAGAGGCCGCAAAGGGATGTAAGATTAAAAATCGCTTTCCCCTGAGGGGTGCGATCGAGGACAACGAGAACCATATCATATGGAGCCCTGGTGCGCGGAAAGCGCATACGATGAACCTCGCGAACAGGAATATTCTGTTCCTTGAGGTCGTCTGAAATGTCGTCAGTCGGGAGTTCTGAGGGGACTCTACGGATCACAACCCGTAGTTTACGCTCCTCTTCGAGAGAGTGCGTGAAATAGCCCCACTGGTTGTCCCGAAGGAAACGAGTGAGATTGCGATGGGCGGTGGACGTGGCTACCTTCACCTGAATACCTACAGCGGTATTCACGGCGGAGGTGTAAGGGATACCTGCCGTTTCCAACAGGCTAGAAATCTCAACCCAAGACGCTTTGTCTTGGATCGTAACGGGGGGCGGTGGGCGGGGCTTCTTGCCCGAAACTGCGGAACCCGCAGCCACGGGCGAGTCGGGTCTAGAGGGCGCTGGTGTCGCCTTTGGCACTTTCGCGCCATCGACGTTTGATTAATATCTCGAGCCTAGGTCGTCCCCGCGCGGAGCCCTCTTGATATTATTTTCGCGATACAGTGACTCACCTACATCACTTGAACAGACATATGAGATCATCTCTCTCACACACGTGCACATATATACACATGGTGGGAGGGTTTTGTTTTTTTTTTCCCTCATCGAACTGAATCGAATAGTTTAAGTTCGTTTCAATCCGATATACACGTATTCATTTGTGAATCATGCAATTTCGATTGTATGGTTCACAAATGTATATATGTATGAATAGCTTAGAATAGTTAGCTAGGACAGACGTGTCTTTTTCCAGGAAACAGCCCAAGCCGAGGTGTGCGTGCACCCTTGTGTATGTTACCCAAAACCAAAATCGGCTGAGTGCCCTAAGCGCTCGGCCTTAGTAGTCCGGTGAAGCTGTAAAGACCTTGCCAGGTCAATAGCATAGTCAGTTCGAAAAAAAAAAAAAAAAAAAATTACTTAAAATATATCATTATTTCATAGGAAGCAAACGAACATGTGGGTCACCTGATGTTAAGTGATCGTCACCGTTCATAGACACTTGAAACGCCTGGGGAGTCGCAAGTGCGTTACCAGCTTTCGTTGGGGGCAGGATGAAAGGAGGGGTGGGTTAGGGATGGTGGTCCTCTGGCATACTCACTGACCAAATGAAACGCAATAATGCGTGCACTGTTACTTCACGTCGGTTTTCTGTGGGTCGGGTGGTAGTACCGCGGGCGAGCCGACCCATTCATGGTGAAACCAGTAATAGCTTCAGCGTGCCTCTACCACCTAAAAATAGTAACATTACTATAATATTTTTTATTGCTACAAACAGCAATACAATACATTACTCAACAGCAGTTTGTAACTTCAATTACTGTTAAATAATGCAACAATATATGTTATTGATCTTTTTTATTTGGCCATTGTTGATATTTATAAGAGAACTAGCGGACCCGGCAGACGTTGTCCCGCCCTGACTATGAAAAAATCCTTGACAAATGATATACTAAAACGTTCCTCATCAATCACTCTATCCACCGGTAAAAACCCCATGAAAATCGGTTCGGTAGTTTTTGAGTTTATCGCGAACAGACAGACAGACAGACGCGGTAGGGGACTTTGTTTTATACTATGTAATGATAAGGTAATACATGTCATAATTCGCAGGTGGTGATAATATCTGAGCAGCAAGCTCAATTGCTGTTGAAGAGCGAGACCCAGGCCGGTAAGGGCAAGCAGCCGGTGGAGTGCGGAGACATACTCAACAACACCGGCACCATGGAGTACCAGCCAACCAGCAGGCAGCTCAGCGTCAGCTTCAGGTACTGACAACTAGTTATTCTACATTCAATTACTTTAAATACCAATCGGGGAAAACTAGAAAAATCTTGCATTTGTTTTCAGCTAACTAGTGATGAAGAAGTGATGATGTCTCGATAGTTTGAGGATATGATGGCTTAGTAGTTTTAGGGAATGAAGACTGAGTTCTTTCAGGGGATGTTGGCTTAGTAGATTGTGTGTATAGGGGCTCAGTAATTTGTGGGGATGGTGGCTCAGTAGTTTGTGGGGATGGTGGCTCAGTAGTTTGTGGGGATGGTGCTCAGTAGTTTGAAGGGATGGTCGCTTAGTAATTTGTGGGGGTGTTGACTCAGTAGTTTGTGGGGATGGTGGCTCAGTAGTTTGTGGGGATGGTGCTCAGTAGTTTGAAGGGATGGTCGCTTAGTAATTTGTGGGGATGTTGACTCAGTAATTTGTGGGGATGGTGGCTCAGTAGTTTGTGGGGATGGTGCTCAGTAGTTTGAAAGGATGGTCGCTTAGTAATTTGTGGGGATGTTGACTCAGTAGTTTGTGGGGATGATGGTTAATAGCAACAGTAACATATAACGCATAAGCACAATTTTTTTTCCTCTACCGAACCATAAGAAGTTTAATTTCAGAACCGGATAACATGTTTTTTTTTCGTTTGGTAGGAATATGCAACTCAGGAAGATCAAACGAGCTGAGAAGAAGGGCACAGAGAGTGTAATGGATGAGAAGCTGACGTTGCTCTTCCAGTCGCAGTTCAACGTCGGTGGCGGAGAACTCGTCTTTCAGGTGAGAATATTGTCTTAGAGTTTTTGGCGGGATCTTAGTCTATTATGTAGTGGATTCTGTAATTTACTCATATTCTTGTGTTATTTGGTTCTATATTTTGTAATATTGATGGTGTTTTAAGTAATGTAGTATAGTTATTGTGCACAGGTGCCGCAAAAACTCCATAGAAAATTCTAATAAGTGGGCCACCATCTTGTCTGTTACGACGCAAATTAATAGATAATATTCCCTGTCTCTCTTAAATATTTTATGGAAGAGCTGTAAGTAAGGACTGAAAGTGTCATAGTTTGCTCAAAACTGGGCTGGTATTTTTTTTTTTTAAATCAAGGCAGGACTGCGGACTAAAGCGAAAATTCAAAACAAAGAAATAACTGTGCACTCTTTTCAATTTTGTGATAAATTATAGTGTAAATTACAATATTCAGAATTAAAAAATGGGAATTATTAACATTAGTTTGGTTTTCTCGTCTATTGGCACTTCGGACAATAATTATATACATTTTTATTCAAAGTATTAATGAATCAAACATATGATGGGCTGCATAAGCTCAGTACAAAATATCAATATAACATGTACACAAGTCGCTATATTACTCGAGTGCATTATGGTCGGTCACGCTAGTAGCACGGTGCTGACGTAACATGACGTGACCTCATAAGTTTACCTCCTGCCAAAAAAGTAACTGGTTTACTCTCCTTAAGTAGTTTTCACTTTAAAAAATTGTTACCGTTATCCAGGTGTGGACTCTATCGTTGCCCGTCGTGGTGATCGTCCACGGGAACCAGGAGCCCCACGGCTGGGCAACCGTCACGTGGGACAACGCCTTCAGCCCCCCGGGGAGGGTGCCATTCGCTGTACCCGATAAGGTATATTAAAGCTAAACTTCTTTGAGCTTCGAATTTCTGATTTGCAAACTTTCTGTGTGACGATGAAGTGTTCGGAGTAAACAGGTTCTTTTTAATAAAAATCTGGCAAAAAAACATGTCCAACCCTCGTATAACACAATATAATGTAACTATAGGTGACGTGGGGTCAATTGGCGGAGACCCTGAGCCTCAAGTTCAGTTCTGCGACTGGTGGCAGCCTCTCCGAGGACAATCTTCGTTTCCTGGCTGAGAAGATATTCAGGTATTTACTGTATACTAACTGGTGACTGCGGATACGTTTTTTTTATATATAATTAGGTCAATATAAAAATAGTTTTAGTGTGAATGGTAAAAATATAGGAAATAATTACTCTGTATTCTATTTATGTTTATGTATCCATTATATATATTTATGTATCTATTACCATTAATGAATCGAAGCTTTTATTTGTCTCGATCCGTCATACTACACCCTTCTTACGTCTACAATCTACAATAATAACAATGATCGATAAACCGTTTAATATATAAAAAAAATAGAAAGAACCTAACATATGAAGAATAAATTTTGTAACTCACATTATAGTGGTTATTTCGACTATTTAAAAAAAACAAAATGGATTATTTAGTCCATATAAACAGTTTACCAGTTTTAAGTTTCATCTTTTAATTTTATTACTACTCAGCCCCTATGAAGAAGCACTATGATAAATGGCTTACATAATACATTGACATATTTTCTATCAGTTAGTACAAATCTCGTTAAAATTGGCTCAGTTAACATTGTAATTCCTCGTCCAGAACCAATCTCCCGATAAATACGATGGAATTGAACGCGATGGCGATCAGCTGGACGCAGTTCTGTAAGGACGCGCTGCCCGAACGGAACTTCACCTTCTGGGAGTGGTTCTACATGGTCGTGAAGGTGACCAGGGACTATCTGAGGGCTCTGTGGTGCGATAGGTGAGTTTTAAAATCATACAACCATATCTTTCATGAAATTTAAAATCATAAGTTAGGCGAAGTTTAAAATAATAAGTATAATTTTTATAAGTGAAATTTAAAAGTATAAGTTCGGTGTGATTTAGAATCATTGGTTCGGTGTGATTTAAAATAATAGGTTCGGTGTAATTTAAAATTCATAGGTTAGGAGTTATTTAAAATCTTAGGTTAAATGAAATTTAAAATTATAGGCTAGGTGAAATTTAAAATTATACGTTGGGTGAAATTTAAAATTATAGGTTAGATGAAATTTAAAATTATAGGCTAGGTGAACTTTAAAATTATACGTTAGGTGAAATTTAAAATTATAGGCTAGGTGAAATTTAAAATTATACGTTAGGTGAAATTTAAAATTATAGGCTAGGTGAAATTTAAAATTATACGTTAGGTGAAATTTAAAATTATAGGTTAGATGAAATTTAAAATTATAGGCTAGGTGAACTTTAAAATTATAGGTTAGATGAAATTTAAAATTATAGGCTAGGTGAACTTTAAAATTATAGGTTAGGTGAAATTTAAAATTATAGTTTATTCTACATATGTCTCGTACTTAGTCGCGTCCTCATTAAAATTACCATAACTTTTGATAGAGTGAACCGATTTTAATGACTGAGTGTTACTCGAGGATAGGCTTTATGATGTATATCGTGACCATGAGATACTGCTTTACCAGTTATGCGTATCCGAACAAACGGACCGACACACAGACATTTCTAAAATGTATCTTATTACATATTCCAAGATACCTGTAACAATATTTTTTTTACAAAATCTAAAAAGTACATACATTTTACATTAACATTCTTATCTATTCTAATATTATAAAGAGGTAAAGTTTGTGAGTTTGTAAGTTTGCGACATTGTAGGGGGTAATCTCAGGAACTATTGGTCCGATTTGAAAAAAATCCTTCAGTGTTATATAGCTCATTTATCGAGGAAGATTATAGGCTATATGTCATCACGCTATGACCAATAGGAGTGGAGCACCAATGAAGAATGTTTCAAAATAGCGTACTTTTTCCTCTTGACAGCTACGCTGCGTGTGAGCGTTAGTCCAAAGTAACTTATTCCACGTGAACGAAGTCGCGGGCAGAGGCTAGTCTTTATATATAAATTTCTTCTGTGCGTGTGTATGTCACTGAACTCCTGCTAAACGGCTGGACCGATTTTGATGAAATTTTGTGTGCGTGTTCCAGTGGATCCGAGAATGGTTTAGATACAATTGGACCCGGTAGGTGGCACTGCGGTTGAATTTTAGATTTTTTAAAATTATCAAGGCAGGACAACGTCCGCCCGGCCCGCTAGTTATATATATATATATGTATGAATGATACTAATTGAGACGTCTTGTTATAGATTGATAATGGGCTTCATCCAGAAGAAACAAGCCGAAGACATGCTGTCTAAATGTCCACCGGGTACATTCCTGATGAGGTTTTCTGACTCGGAGCTCGGTGGGATCACTATAGCATGGACCGGTGGTGAGTATACCATTTACTATTCTTATCATTAGTGGAGTGGTTTCTAGAAGACTTATATGAATATAGGGCTGATATTTTACCGCAAACTAGCTGACGGGGCCACGCGTTGCTGTGGCTCAGTTATCACAATGGAATTAAAACTAAACACCTTACACCTTTTGGTGTGTCGAATAACATATAAGACTGGAGACACCCAAGCCTACCTCACTTGCACGTGGTGAACCCTGCTGAGTAACGAATGAGGCAATGGCGAAAGCGGGTGGTAGGACTCTACAGCCCGACTGGGTCCCAACCACCATATATATGGCGAAAAAGCCCGTCATAGTGATTCGCTTCTGCGGGTCGCGTTTCAGGATCAGCCTGTGTATATCCAGCTGTACGCAGGCCGGCATGACAGCGGCGACCGGCGATGGATAGTGTGCCACTCGGTGGTCGCCATTGTTTTTGGATTGTATTGTGCTTACCATCAGGCGCAGTGCAGTCATTTTGCCGTGCAATAATAAAAAATAATAAACTATGATAAAGTATTTGCGTGACGCCATCTATAACAGTCGGTACTATAGCTTTCTGTCAACAAACTAATTTAAAGCGCCATCTGTTAGAGATTGATGGAAGTTACAATTAACGACAATAATCAACATTGACAATAATTTAATTTGGAATAAAAGAATGCTGAAGGCATTGATTGCAACATAAATTATTTTATCTCTCTAGTCATCAAATTATACAGAGGTGAGGCGGATGTCCCGCCATCTAGTTTAACAATGATAAGTTGTGTCGATAAGGGGTACGATCGATGTACTTTGTCTTTTGATATACTAGCGGTTCCGGCAGACGTTGTCCCGCTCTGATTATAAAAAAAAAATCCTTGACAAATTACATACCAAAACGTACCAAATCACTTTATCCACTGGTGAAAATCGCTTGAAAATCCGTTCAATAGTTTTTGAGTATATCGCGAACAGACAGACAGACAGACGCGGTGGGGGACTTTGTTTTATACTGTGTAATGAAGTGCACTTTTCGCGATACTCTATCAAAATACACGCCCCGCTTGCCATATACCATGCTATATACCATGTGTTTAAACCGCGTTTAGTGTAAGTGTAATAAGGAACTACTTTCCGCTTCTTACACCGTATAATAAACATTAAGTGTTATGTGTGTAAACGATTGGCAGCCGTACCAGGGATTTTACATTGTTGCGTTTCGTTCGGTCAGTGAGAGCGCTGGAAGCCCACCTCCCCTCCACTCTCCTCGTTCTTTTCCCTCTCCCTCCCTTAATCCTTTCCCCCAAAGGGTGGCAACGCACTAGCAACTCCTCTGGTGTTGTTAGTGTCCATGGACGGTGGTGATCACTTAACATCAGGTGACACACCTGTTCGTTTGCCACCTATGACATAAAAAAAGACTAGGTAAGCGAATAAGTGCTGTATACACCCCATATCGATGACATACTATGATATTTTCATAATATAGACAAAGTTAGATTAAAACGCATCCCCGTGTTCAGTCGATATTATGTTCTCGAACCGCTCAGTGAGCACGGCTATTTACACCTGCCTGCCTCACCACTCGTGTTATAGCCATGTTGTTTTTTCTTTTCGTAATAAGACCGATGGTTTTGGTGAGTTGTAGTGAGGTATCCTCCGTTTGTTTTTACCCCACAGAGGGTAACGAGGTGTTCAGCCTGCAGCCGTTCACGTCCCGCGATCTGATGCTGCGGTCCCTCGCGGACCGCGTGTTCGATCTCACGCAGCTGCAGTTCCTGTACCCGAACGTGCCCAAGGATGACGTCTTCTCCAAATACTACACGAAACCTGGTAACTTTATAAGTATTATATAGTAATAGGACAAAAAAAAATGCGGTTAGGGGTTTTTTATTAATGTGTACTATCAAAAGAAAATGCTTCATTGAATATGTAATAGGAAAATATATATGTATATATAAAACATAAGTAAGTAATAAATTATATAAAAAAAATACTAAATAAAAATAATTTTGGATGAAATGTCCACGGGCATTGAAGTTATACAAAACGCTCATTTACAATAGAAGGAAACCGAGAGAGAAAAATACAGGGCATAACGCTTTTTCCTTACGTGACGATTTTTTCTAATCGATTATGACCTCAAGCCGCGTTAAGGAATCCAGATCCAAAAATGTGAAACTTCCTGGTTCACCGGATGTATGCGAGCAAACGAGCGATATGTTAAATTTCGTAATATCCAATTTTAATTTGAAATCTTACAAAAATAAACGATAGATGGCGTTAAAACCGAATTTATTGTTCACCATAAGACGTCTACAACACGTCTGAGAGACATATCAATGGCTGTCCTGAAATGTGTAGAATATTATGTGATGACATTATGTGAGCGTGTCGAGTCAATTGAGACAAGTAGTGTTGTTAATTAGAATACGTGTGAAGGAGATAGCATTCGCGTCTTAACAGCTTCACCGGACTACCAATAGCGTTTGAGGTCATTAGTACCACCCCCGATAAAGTCAATAGCGTGGTATCGCAGGTCAATAGTGGCTCTCGGGTGTGTCGTAGCGGTACCGGACGTAGTCGTTAACACATCTGACATGTTACCCTACTTGTTAACTAGCTTTTGCTCGCGACTTCGTCCGCGTGGAATACTTACATTGGAATAAATAACGTTGACACGTAGCGGAAGCTTTCAAAAGGAAAATAAAAGATTTGGAAATTATGTTCACCGTTGCTCTTATTAATTGGTCTTAGCGTGACGATATTAGCTGGAGAGTTTGTTTGTTTGTTTGGTTGACCGCGTTAATCTCAGGAACTACTGGTCCGATTTGAGCAATTCTTTCAGTGTTAGATAGCTTATTTATCGAGGACGGCTATAGAGCTAAGACCAATAAGAGCGGAGCACTAATGAAGAATGTTTCAAAATGATTTTGTTTTCCCTTTTGAGAGCTTCACGCGGAGGAAGTCCAGGCCAAAAGCTCTAGTGTGGGCATATTTTTCTTGTGGTCGACCGTTTCAGCACCCCTAACGTACATAACACTCGATACGTTCTCGTAATTTCGATACGGTTGCGATACCTCGCCGCTTGAACTTATTGCAGAGAACGAGATGCTGAAAAACGGGTACGTGAAGCCGGTGCTGGTGACGACACTGCCACCTTACATGTCCTCGTCACCCGCGTATGCGCATTCCCCGGACTCGCACCGGAACACGCCGAGCGTTCACAGCAGGTTCGTACCAGTGTTTTTTTTTTAATCCTAAATACCCCCCCCCCCCCTTGAAATTGAGTCGTTGTTTCAAAAAGAGCTAAATCCAATTATCAAATTTGTTTAAATTTTTGAAGTGAGGTGGAGATAGATTTTTGATTCCGCGTCATGACATGCTGGTAAGCGTGACCGATCGTATTGCGTTTGTGCGGTTTGCGTCAGTCTAGCGACGTCTACTATAGCGGCCTCTATATATCTAATATTGGTATTTTGTATTGTTATTGTGCAGTCCGTCATATGTTTTTATTAATTAATGAACTGTATGAAAATGTATATAATTATTGTTTCAAGTGCTAATAGATGTGAAAATATATAATTAATAATTTCAAGTAATAAATTATGAAATTTTAATAATTCACGCTGTAATTAATTTAAAAATTCAAAACAGAACACGATTATTCTATTGTATTGTGCTTTCACTTCTGTAGGCAATCCTTATGGTAGTCGTTTGTTTTTAACGTTTCCAGTTTTTATTTAAAGTTCAAATTTTGCCGTCCATATGGCTTTTGATAGATTGATGGGTTTAAATGTGATATTATGAGATATATTTTTAGGAACACGAATGAGCACGATACATATACGCAGTAAAAAAAGGAAGTGCCAGAAAGATGACAGTAATGACAGTAGTGACATATGACATTGACTAATGTCAATGTTTACAGAGCATGCTACAAACAATCATTCTTGAAGACCTATTTTATTAATATATTATTTTGTTTACCTTCTTTATAGCATTACGTTTACAAAGATAGCTAGCTCTAATAGTTTTTAAGTCTTTTTTTTATGATTTTCATAATAAATGTAGAAAATTGGAAGATCTTGAAAAATAATTTAAAATATTAGGAACTGCTGAATTTGGATTTCACTCATTTTGATGTAACGACACGATTACATTTATACTGGTTTGTACAATTCCTTATTGTCTGACCACATTTCGAAAGATGCTAAAGAAATGTACAAAATTAATGTAATCTATTGTTAAGTGTATTGTCATTGTTATTTAGTTGTATGTTATAGTCGCGCAGGCGACTAAGCCTTCATTAAAAAAAGAGGCAAATATATTGAGCGTACTCAGACTTATCTTATCCTAAGCTCAGTTGAGTTTAATTTGAGCTTAAACTTTGCTGAGTTAGTTACGCTTATGCTTAACTCAGTTTCGATACCGCATCAAGTCTGTAAAATGTATTGAGTTGTGAGGAATAAATTGAATCATGCATGTCGATGGAATATCAGAATAAAGAATGAATGAAGTGGACCAAGAATAAAACAAACAGTGGAAGCTTTCTCAAAGTGGTGTTTAATGGTGGTAGAGCCACGCTGAAAAACTATTATTGGTTTCAGTATGAATGGGTCGGCTCGTCCGGGGGAGTACCACCCTCTCATAGAAAACCGACGTGAAGTAACAGTGCTTGCATTGTTGCGTTTCGTTCGGTCAGTGAGAGCGCCGGAGACCCATCTCCCCTCCCTTCTCCTCTCTCCTCTCCCTTTCCCTCCCCTAACCCTTCGCTCCGAAAGATGGCAACGCACTTGCGACTCCTCTGGGGTTGTTAGTGTCCATGGATGGTGGTGATCACTTAACAGCAGGTGAACCACCTGTTCGTTTGCCACCTATGACATAAAAAAAAAAAAAAGTTTCTACAATAAAAAATCAGCTCAACGAGAATCAAGTGATACTGGTAATTTTAAAAGTGTAGTAATGGTATTGTTGCCTATGTACTTTGTCATTATTTTTATTTATTTGTATAATATCAATGTGTATCGTGGGTGCTCGAATTTGATGAGTTCAATCTAACTCAGCACGAGCTAAGTAAATGCTGTAAATTTGGATTCTGGGCTGAGGCTAAGATAAGTCTGAGTGTGGTCTATAGATTTCACTTCAAATCTCTTACTTGTGATACTCTAGCATTATTTATTTATTTATAATTATGGATAATGCAACAGTATGATGAATAATAATAATAACGATGAACACACTAGACTGAAAACCTAAAGTGCTTTATCACATAGATATAACTTCACTATTAAGAATGTTGAAAAAAAAGTTTTTCCCTAGAATTTTCTAGAAGCAAACGAATAAGGTTTTCAAATGTCGAAAGACAAAAATTAATTACATGTACCCTCACAATGTTTTTCTTCACTGAATAAGGTACGATTTACACATTTTTTTTGTATTAATTTTAGTTTTTTTTTTTTTTAATGTATACGTATATAATTTTTGTATTTTTCTTCCGTAGGTTCATGATTGATTTTTAATTAATTTCTTTTTCGAAGAAGGAAGATTCGATGCAATTTTTTTTCTATATTTAAGTTTTTTTTACATATGATTCTTTTTTTTTTTAATAATCATTAATGTTAATTTATAATAGTCACATCCTGATTTAATTTAGGTTATTTAGTTATTGTTAATTTGTTCTGATTTTACGTTGAAAACTCACGGGTTATGTTTTGACAGTACAAGGAAAGACGTATAAGGCAGAATAAATTCTTTGAAATTAAATAAGTAACTCTGTTTTCATAAGGATTTTAATTCTGGTAATAACCTTTAAGATTAATGAATTTTCTAGAACGATAATTACCGACTTACATGAATTAATACGCACATATGAGTTATATAAATCAGATATAGTAAATAAGGCCCGATGTTATTACAGTTTATTAATAAAGTAAAAAAACTTTGCTCTATGGCCGAACTTAAACCAAACTAATTTTGACAATATTAGAGAAAATAAATGTATTTTCGCATATTTATTTCATTTTAAACCACCTCTAAACAACACTATCTCTCTTCAGTATGAATATGCCAAAATTTTAAACGTCAAAACAATGTTTAGGAAGCTGTGACGTCTCGAGTTATGATTGGTGTTTCTGATCACGTTACAAGAAGAATAGATTATTGATTTTTTATCTAATTTAACAGAATTTTTAACATTTGTATAATGCAAAATATAGAAAGTAAATTTGTCTTTATTATCGTTTAGTATCTACAATTTTATAATTAAAATATTATTTTTTTTGAAACGCCAGTCAAATATAAAGTAGTTTTTTTACTTTTTTAGAACGATATGACGTCATCTGACGCCATGACAGGCGTAAGCGTTTTAGTGACGACATTTAAATATGGGAACATATATTTTATAATGGAAATGTAATATTAAAATTGTGTAATAATTGTTTGTTTGCAATATATAGATATATAAGTGTCTACATTTCTGTCTGTAGATTTTGTGATTACATTTTTCTCGAAGTGGTAACTTTTTTCTCGGTGTCTCTATGGATATTCGTCGAGTTTTCAACTGTGAATAAGAAACTAATGATGCGTGTTTCACTTTTTTAGCTGCGGTACTACGATTCTGCAACTGTAAATTAATGGAAAAAAAATATTAGTAAATAAAATGAAAATAATAATAGCGTTAGAATAAGTTTAGGAATTTTTATTATATAATTTAGTTTTTAGTTCTAAGGTGCAATATTGTTCACGCTTTTTGCGTCTCGCCTAGTGTTTGTTAGGCAATCGGTTCTGTGGATATTATCGTTATGGGTGTTTTTTTTTTAACAAATTAATGCTGGAAGCCAAATTTGATGGTTTTTTTTTCTCGAACTGACTACGCTATTGACCCGGCAGGGTCTACACAGCTTCACCGGACTACCATATTTGATGGATAAATTTTTAACTACAGGGCAGCAGTTAGCCAAATGATTGTTAGATATTGTGTTTTAGGTTTTCTTTATTCACACCTTTCAACTGAAGTCCTTTTTTCGATACTGAAGAATATATAGATACATGTGACTTTTTTTAGAAATTAAAGAACGGTTTACTATTTTGTTTGGTTGAGTTTTTGACTTTTGCTGAAAGGATTATGGTATTTTTTTTTATGGCAAAACGCCTTGTTGCCACACTCCTCGATTCCACAGAGCCGACTGTCTAAATTGTTTTTGGGGTCGTGTATTTTTTATTAAATATCGATTTTTGATTCTAAACGTCACAAAGTTATTGGTCGCGCGTGGTAAATGATTTTTACTTTAAGTGCCCATAGTTTGGCACAGAAATTTCTGATCAGTATTATATTGTAATTGGTGGATGAAATTTTTTTTTACTTTCCAAAAAGTATTCCCTTAAGCATTTATATGTCGCCGGGTTGAGGAATCAGTTTTTGTCCTTATCGGTGTTATTAAACGAGTTAAATACGTATTGAACCCTGGCTTTAAAAGGGTCTCATATTAAATGCACCGCGCTCGCTGAATGTTCGTCATCTTGCTCTTTTGTCTCGGTTAGGTTAGGTTAGACTTGTGAAAAAGGATAACGCGAACTTGCCTCGGGCGAGCGCGGTGCATTTATTAGGAAACTTTTTTAAACCAAGTATTTAATACGTATCTAACTTTTTCTAATAACACGGTATAGGTTTTATTTGTGATTTACAGTAACGGAAATAAATAAAAAAGCATATATATATAATGCGCATTATGTATTTAAGAAAGTCTAAAATATATAATCAGTGTTGCCGTTCAATAAATGAAAAATTGTTTATTCAATGTAGGTCGGGGAATTCCCCGGTTTCAGGGGCTTCCCTTCCTTTGTGTCGAATGCAAAGTTGTCCTAAGAAATGGAAAATTTTAAAAAATTACTTTACTTTTGAGGTAATTTCGTATAAATATGTATATTATTTTGTTGTTTCAATTAACTACAGAAACTCATTCCTCAGCTCGATTTAAGTTAGTTTTAAGTTTTCTACGTTATATTTCTTTATTATTACAGTATTCTATATAATTAATAGAGATTCGGGGGACGTGTTTTTTGTGATTCGATATTTTAAAAAGTTAAATAAAGCCGGCTTTATACGGTATCGGTTTCACCGTTTCGCGACCTAGTAACTCTATAGGTGACCGCCTTGAAGACTACGCCGTCCCTCGACAACATTTCTCATATATAAGTCTGAGATTATCAATTCGTATTATTCACATATCAGTTCGTTAAGCTTACAGGACGCTCTAAGTTTCAAGTTTGTTTGGTTTTGACATCTGTCAAAACTGACACATCAGTGTTTGACGTATCCTATTTTGACAGATTCGGTTTTATGAAATACTTGAAATATGCCATTATAACAGGGTACACATACGGACGTTTGACAAGGTATTTCTATTCTATGAACGTGGATCAAATTTTATAGTCTCAAAGTAGTTTTTTTAAATATTTAAATAGTAGTTTTTTATCTACAATGTTGTTTGTGATTTATCTCCTTTTATGGTATTTTCTGATGAAACGATTTTTTCTATTTATCTAATCGAAACAATTTTATATGGAATATTTCCATTCTCTATTATGTTTCTATTACATTATTATATGTGTATATATTACTATATATACATACCTGTATTTATTAATAGCGATCTTATACAAATTGGGGCCACAGAATTGCATTTTTTAAATTAACAGGGCTTAATACGGCGCACGTTTTTATCGTTCATTCGAGAATAGTTTTTTTTTGTAGCACGACACAGTGACTGCACTGTGTCTGATAGTGAAACTCGGTTTAGTACAAAAATAACGAAGATACGATACGCGAAAAACTAAGAGTCACCGGCAGATTTATCGCTATGTATGTGGTAGTCGCGGCCGAGTGTTGTAGAGATGACTTAGTTGATAACGTAGGTTCGAATCCTTGCAACTGAAGTCGGTGCGCGCGGTGACAGTAAACATCACGATAAGACGATGGTAGGGCTTTTTTTATGTCATAGGTGGCAAACGAACAGGTGGGCCACCTGATGTTAAGTGATCACCACCGTCCATGGACACTAACAACACCAGAGGAGTCGCAAGTGCGTTGCCACCCTTTGGGGGAAGGGTTAGGGGAGGGAGAGGGAGAGGAGGGCCTAAGGCGCTCTCACTGACCGAACGAAACGCAACAATGCGTGCACTGTTACTTCACGTGTGTGTTTCTATGTGTCGGGTGGTAGTACCGCGGGCGAGCCGACCCATTCGTGCTGAAACCAGTAATAGTTTCTCAAAGTACGAAATATCTGACGCCAAGCATTTGTTGGTGTGTTGCTGCAGTTACACTCGAGAGCCAGTTCCTCTCTCTGTGGGTTAGCGTGTTAACAATCTTAGACCATACCGTCATTTAACATCAGATCAGATTGTGACCGAATCATAAGGTAATAATAAGGTGGTAGAGCCACGCTGTAGCTATTAGTAGTTTCAGCATGAATGGGTCGGCTCGCCCGGGTTAGCACCACCCTTTCACACAAAACCGACGTCAAGTAACAGTGCTTGCAGGCCAAGCCCATCTGCCTTCTGCTTTTCCCTTCCCCCTACCCCTCCCCCATACACAGGATGGCAGCGCACTTGCGACTGCCCTGGTGTTGCAAGTGTCTATGGGCGGTGGTGATCACTTAACATCAGGTGACCCACCTGCTCGTTTTCCTGCTTTTGATGTGTGTATAAAAGAGAACTTGGATGGCAAGAAAAAATGGAATAAAATTATACAAGTTGATATGCTCTTGTTTTTTTGTTTTGATGTGATAACGTCTTATAAATCGATTCCGTCCGGCTGCGTGCACTGCACGCGCAACGTTCACGTTCCGCCTGAGCCGAGCGTGCAAGCGAGAGCGCGGAACAAGCGATAGAGAGGCGCGATCGGCCTAAGCGTTCGGCTTGTATAGCATTTATCTATATATAGAACTAGTCTCTGCCCGCGACTTCGTCCGTAGTAATAGTAGGGTCCGTAGGGTAATAGTAATTTTGGGTTAACGCCAACACGCAGCGGAAGCTCTCAAGACGAAAAATCCCCGATTTTGTAACATTCTTCATTGGCGCTCCGCTCCTATTGGTCTTAGCGTGATGATATATAGCCTATAGCCTTCCTCGATAAATGAGATATATAACACTGAATGATTTTTTTCAAATCGGACCAGGAGTTCCCGAGATTACCCCCTACAACTCACAAACTCACAACGTCACAAACTTTACCTCTTTATAATATTAGTATAGATAATTCAAAAAAACTATGCAAGTTTCCATCAATGTTTTGTTATCACGTGATCACGTAAAATTATCGTCCGTAAACCGACTTTACAGGTAACCAATTTTTTAAAGTGGGATTTTGGGTTTGTCCAAAACTAACTTTTCCTGCGACTCTGTCCGAGTATTTCTTTATCATATTTAGATTGAAATATACCTTTCACACGGTCTCAAACTAACTCTAAAGGTACCAGACAAAGACACTTCGTTATTTATAGTTTAGGCTATTTTATTATCGGTTGAATGTAATCTCAAAACGTGATATAAAAATGAATGTTAATGAGTGCTTTCAATAGATTTTCAAAATCGAACGTAAAGGTTCGCTAAGCTTAATTGATTAGTTGGAATAAGACGTGCGTCGTGTATTAGATAGTAATATCACTTTAAAACATTTGATAAGAAGGGACAATCCATAAATTACGTCACACGGTAAAGGGCAGGGCAGAAATCGGCTCAGACTCGCGTTACGTTTATAATTTCGAGGTATCATAAATTTCAACTATAACGGAAATCTACAATATTGAATACTAGCTACTGCCCGTGGCTTCGTCGGCGTGGAATGGATACTTTGGTGTAACGCTAAAAAAAACAATTTTGAAACATTCTTCATTGGTGATCAGCCCTTATTCTTGGATGTCTTTTTCGATAAATGAGCTATCTAACACTGAAAAAATTTTTCAAATGGGACCAGTAGTTCCTGAGATTAGTGCGTTATCTCAAACAAACTCTTCAGCTTTTAATATTATTAGTATAGATTTCAAAATTACTTTATAAAGAAATAAGTAAAAATACAAAGCGAACTTTTTGTAACGTCGTAAATTTTATAAAACAAAGTCCTCTGCCATGTCTACGAATTTTGATGCGGTTTTCACCAGTATATAAAGTGAATCATGAGGAAGGTTTAGGTGTATAATTTGTCCAGTTTTTTTTATTATCATGGCGGGATAACGTCCACCGGGGCCGCTAAAGTCACTATAACGTAGAACTTACTTTAATTTGGTTAGTTTACATTTAAATCCATACATTCTTACACTCTAAATAGATCAAAAGCTATTCTCGTTACGTTATGTTGACTTTGCAAAATATGTGACGTCATACCAAGTGTGAAATAAACGTATAGTTACGAGTATGTGTGGTAAGAAGGAAGGTCCCAAAAATCGTATGATGTAATTTATGGCGGGCCCAAATAACAATTTCAATTACAAAACTATAATTAAAGAAAGTTAAATACTTGACCATCGTTAACCTTATTAGATCTCCCTTATTTGCATAAAAAAATCGTATAAAAAAAATCCAAAAGAAATAAGATGATTAGGTTATAATTTTTCTCAGTATTTTTAATAAGTTAGGTTAATTAATTTTATCTGTGACTGATATTTGCCACTATGCTAACGATATATATATTATAGTTCTGTCAATCAATTATCGATCATAAATGTATTTTATAGATTCATATTATATTTATTAGCAGCGCCTCTAGTGGATAAATAAAGGAATTAATATCTATATTACGGATATTGGAACTTGTTTGTTTGAGAATAATTAAAATTTACTATATGTTATGAAAGCGTTATTTGGGCATTTTGATAAACCGGAATACTATTAGTAATTGAAATGAGTCGTTATATTTTAAAATGAGTTAAATCCAATTGTTATCGTTAATATAACATGTTTAATTTTTTAACATTTTCAGGTTAAGTCATATTCCTCCTTCTAAAAGTTACATCACTTTTTGTTTACTTGCGTATTCGTTCAAATCTCAACAACGACTATAGTTACGACGAATTATCCGTAGGTGTGACTAGCCCAACTGTCTGAGCGAGTATGCCCATCATCTAGTCATCGGTCGCCTTTTAAGGCATCAATATACATAAACAGCCGATACCTAAAACTAACTTCAACCAATAGCGTTTGTGGTCATTAGTAAAACCCCCGATATAGTCAATAGCGCGGTATCTCAGGTCAATAGTGGCTCTCTCGATATGTATATTGCTTAAATTAATATAATAAACCTAACAATAACGTTTTTAGTTTTTTTTTTAATCATCTTATTTTACAAGTACAAAATTTGAAGATCTTGAAAAATAACGTAAAGTATTATAAACGGCTGAAATGGGGGTTTAGCTTATTTTGAAATCTAACGACTCATCGTCAAACTATCATACTATGATTTAATATGAGTGGGTAGTAGATATTTAGAACTTTATTATCCGTAACAAATTGGTCGTGGAAAACTGTTGAAAGATATACAATATCATCTAGTTGCTTAACATACAGGAGAGTTGAAAACTCAGAGACGTTTTCTACGTATCTTCAAAACCGTGACCTGTTTTTAAAATGGGTGCTGTATCTTAAACGATGTTTAAGTTTCTCTTCTCCATAGTTGTTAAAGGATTTAATTAAAAATGTCAATTTCTACTTTAAAAAAAACTTTTCATATAGGATATTTAAAAAATAATAACTATATAATTATTTGCATATCGATGGTCAAACACACACAAAAATTAGTATAAATTGTGTGATTCGTATTGGTTTAGAGTGATATATATAATTTTTCTCATCTTATTTTGTATTATCAAAGTGATTAATGAGAGAAAGTAGTAAAAAAAAATTGTGATTTCTTTCCTTTTTTTTTCGTAAGATTTTTTTTTGTATAATTTTGGTGCTAATTCTTTATATGTAAGTACATTTTCGAACATGACATACGTGTAGTTATTTAGGTGTTCCAAGGTGATTTGTATCACACGAGTCCTTGGGAGACGCTCCCAGATAAATTTGGTAAACGACATAATGCACGCGAATAAAAAAGAATTACATATCTTAATTTCGAATAATAACTCGTGTGATACGGACATAATTATATAATTATTGTTAAAACTAAGATAAGTATTAAATGTACGTCAATTATCAGTTAACTAATTGTTATAATAACTGTATATAAGATAGGCAGGGGAGAGGCTAATTGAATAACGTGCGAAGTTTGTCAAACTCACGTTAGTCGACTAGCCTTCTTAGTGTCGATATGTTTTTTATTAACACTGCATAGGAATTTGCAAACAACTGCATATATTAACATATCTTTGCGTTTAATTTTACAAATCCTGTGTTAAATTTAGATAATACTACGTTATATTTTGCAATTACTGTGTTAAATTTACCTTAGAAGCATTGAAACATACAAATACTTCATTAAATTACATAATAATTGTTTTAGAATCTATATGTAGATTATTGTAAAAATAACTTACATTTTGCAGTCTTGATATATACTAGTACAGTTTCGGTAAAAAATATTTACCCCTGATAAATACTGCTGCAGTTTCGGTAAAACTTATGCAGTACTGATAAATACAGCTGCAGTTTAGGTAAAAATTATTCAGTCCTGATAAATACAGCTGCAGTTTAGGTAACAATTATTCAATCCTGATAAATACTGCTGCAGTTTAGGTAAAAATGACTCGCTCTTGATAAATACTATTGCAGTTTAGCGATTCCGTTGCAGTGTTATTAAACAGCGTACTTATTGTTCTCATTGGCCGTTATATTAAAATATAGTTTATGAAATTACGAATTTAATGTCGGTAGAAAAAAAGAAATTGGAAAATTATGTGCATATTTTATATGGATGTGGCTATTAATAATATAGGTTATTTAGTAGTAGATAATAATAAAATAAATATTGGCACAATAGAGGGCTCACGTACTGTGAAAATTTTTATTCCATTGAAAATATTTATTCTTTCGTGTATACATTTTTTGTAGTACATCGTCTTAGCATCGTTTCATTAACCATTCTCTTTTCAAAAGGGTCTAGTATAATCTGTAAACTGTGTAAATGGGGTTTTGAATCAAAGTTTTGGTATTGGAAGTTTTATAGATGCACAGATCTAATAAAGATATAGTTTGGTAACTTGCCAATCGATTGATTCCCCTTTATTCTGTTCTATATTACAAAATATTGAAAGAAATATATATTTTAGGGGTTTAAAAGGAGTATTTTTATTTTGTCCTGTTTGTTTCCTATTTTTTTTTAGTGAGTGAGCCCGTCCTTATTTTTAATGGCGGCGATGAACTCGAAGATTAAAAAATGCTTTTTGATGGTTAAAAACACTGATTCAATATATATCTTATTGTTGTATGTCGAATATTATCAAATTATATTTAGCGTAGTTCATTGCCGCTAGTATACTATTGTCACTGTGCGCGCGGTTACGAGACACGTGTTTGGGATACATTCATAAGATTGTTGTATTAACAAGCGCTATTGCGATGGTTCGGCAACGTCTCCAATGAAGATCAACTTTCGCTTCCTAGCTGTTAACAATGCGACGTTGCCGCACTTAACAACATAACTTATCAACAGAGAAGATCTTGTATAAATCGATTGTGATTTTCTTTAATAAATATTATTAGAATCTAGCACTAGTCGATGTGGATACTTGCGATTATTAAAGACATTGTAAAAAAAACATATCACTATTGGATTGTAACTAAAATAGCTAAACATTTAACGTAAAGATATGAAATTGTTTTCGATAAGTGTACAATTCTTGCTGATAAGTACACAGTTGTTTCTGATAATTCTACTATTGTATTAGATAAGTTTCTTTTTCTGATAAGTATCCGTAAATAATAGTGCCGAATGTGATAAAATTGAGTTTTACGTAATCTATTTGAATTATTGTAACCCGCGCATAGTCTCACCGACTCTTTTATATGAAAACATCTCTTAATGTAACTGTATTGGTTATTTATAAAATTAATTATATACGTGACATAAAGATATATATGTAAATATTTTGTTTATTTTGTGAAATATTTCGTCTCTTGTCATGCCTCTCGTAGAGTCTATAGTTTGCGTAAACAAGAATAAAGAAGCTTTCGTTGTGAACGTATCGTGTTCTTATGACGCGGGTTATAGGGTTTGATACTCACGCTGTGCAATTTTGTTTTCTTCATTATAGCAATTACCTATGTAGACAATTTTGCCAGTGTCAAATGTGATTCTATGTCAGTTCGTGTGTTGTCAAAGCGATCAAGGGACTCTGTTTAATAAATACCGATGTAACTTAAAAAAACTATTAGAAACGTTTGAAAGTTTGTAAGTAAAGTCATGCTAATATAGACTCTATGGACGCTGACTAAGACGATTTGTTTCCAATAAAAAAAAAACCCTACGCGAAAATGCAACACAGACGGTCGTATATTTAAATATTTTTGTCTGATATATTTTTTTTACACACCATAGATAAGAATTTTAGTTTTGTTTTTTAATTTTTCTATTATGCTAGTTATTTTGTTGTTGTCTGTGCTGCCTTTTTGGCGACGGTTCTGAGTTGTGTCGTTTTTTCTTTTTTTATATTTTTTTTAACGACCGTCGATAGTGTTTTAGACTAATGTGTTGCATTTTCTCTTTCTTTCCCGATATCCCTTGGACGGCTGTGGGTGGACATCGATACGGATTTTAAAACAAACGTATACACTCTAACTCATCCATTCCTTATTCTTTTTCTCTCTCATACACACACAAAACATTCAAAACTGATTCATATTTGACTGTGGGCATCAACATCAAATTTAAAACAAACACATACACTCTTACTTCTTCATTTATTATGTTTTTTCTCTGTTACACACACACACGCACACATTGAAATTGATACATATTTGTTCGTGGACATCAATATACAATTCAACACAAACACACACTCAAACAATTTCATTTTTATCTCTTTCTTTCTCATACATACACATGAATACTAACATTAAAAACTGACATATACTGTCGGATGGGCGTCGATTTGAAATGTAATACAAACTCAAATACACTATAATTACTATTAATTCTTATCTTCTCTTCTTCTCTCATACATACATTAATTCATACAAACATTGTCATTGATTTAAACAAACAATAAAAATCTAAAACTGATTTTTTAAAATGTAATCGTAAAATATACTACATACAAAACACACACATACAATGCGAACACATGAAAACCAAAATATAATATATGAAAAACGACGTGCAAACGTTTGGAAACGAAAAAAAATTGGCAAAACAGCTACTTCAGCGCTGCGACGCCCGCACAGACCGACAGCTTCATGGACAGCGAACTGTTTGAGCAGATACGTGCCTTCGAGCCGGACGGACTTGATGACTTTGATATTTACAGCAATATGAGTATGAAGTAGGTAAGTGAATAAATAAGACTATCGGTATCTTTTTAACTAACACTTATAAGCTATTGATTTAATGTAAAGTCAAAATATACGTTACTCAATTTAGGCTGTGAGAAGGCGCTTATGAATGTCAAAACTAGCACCGGTTTGGGCAAGAACCTTAGAGAAGAACCGGCAACAAACTCGATGTGATTTATCTATATTATATATTTTTACAAATCATAAATAGTTACATTCGTTTTTAGTGGATGCACAGAGAGGGGCGTCATTTCCAGACGTCACCGTCGTTCACATTTTGATCCACCCCATAATAGACGTTGAAACGATCTTGACATGGTTCTTTAACTCACTATCCGGCAAATCGCTATTGTGCTTTGGAACTTTGTTGACTTTGAACCTATGTGTCATGTCTGTGTTATCCATACTTTTAAGAGTCTTCGATCAAACTTTAACTAACTTTCTCTCTGTTGTTTATTAGTACTGGTTTTGATATTATTATTTTATATGTAAAATGTGACCATTTCACCCCGTATATAGGAAACATGTTCTGTTCCCTTGTGATGGAAAAAATAGCTCTTAGTATATTAAAGCGAGCGAAACCGCAGGCTAAAACTAGTCATACATATATCCAACGAACACTCGTTTGATGTGCATTAAGTGTATCTTTTTTTTCTTTTACAGATGACCGTAATATATTTAGCAATATATTTTCATTATCACAGATACTTTACGATTTAGAAACAACACAAAATGAAAACGTTATTATATATAATATATGTATTAAAAAAAGAAAGTATATTTTGTTTACCATCGAAAATGATTAAAATGGTTTTTGGCAAGAGTTTCAATTTTTTTTAAATAATTTTAATTTAGCGATAGGTACTTAAGGGGTTATGTTTTTAGACAATTTTGAAGGTCAGTTTATATTGTTCTTCCTTTAGTTTTTTTTTTGAAGTTCCCATTGGTCGGATATTGATTGTCGTTCTGTGGCAAACTCCTCCAATATTGAATTAATTAAGGTCTACTTTATTGTAATTGTAATGAACTTCAAGATTGTCGTCAGGGATTCATCGCAATGTATTTTTATATTTAAATGTGCCATAGGTAGGAAACAATCACAGAAGAGGTTTAAAAAGATGGCATTTTGGTATGATAAGGTTTATCGTTAAACAGGAAGGCTCTATGTGTAGAAATTTCTCCAACGTTTAAAGCTATTCCACGTACATTAAGTTCAGGCAAATCTCCTATATTAATATAAAATTTCCTGGAATAAAGACATAAGTACCTGGAATAAAGGCATATGTGAAAATATAAAAAATTGTGAGTTGTCGCGGGACGCTTCACAAATATGCAACATCGTAATTATTTTGTGCAGGTAATAACCATACTAGTATAATTTACTACAGGGAATAAATACGGCATAATCAAAAATATATTTTTTTTTTTAACAAAAAGTAATTTATGTAATAAACATTTATATTAATTAAATACAAAATTTAAAATCATATAGCGCGGCGACATATTCTTTGTCGACGCGTTGCCACGCCAAATGTCGGTCTGATACGCCGTTATAAATGTTTCACATAAAAAACAAGCTTTTCGCTGCGGCTTTATTCAGACTAATTTTTAAATTCAAAAAAACACAGTTATTCCATTGTTTTGAGTTTTCTTATTTCTTATACATCGGCTTTTTTATGCCAGCACAACAAGAGCGCCAATCAGTGAATGTTTTTCGATGAATAAGGGTATAACGCTCATTATTAAGATTCTCTGAAAGTATACTGGATCGAATAAAAATAATATATAAATAGAACTCCTTTTAACTTATGGTTGCTACTTATAAGTGATTTTTAGAACTTCCGATTCACATGTATGCCACTTTTTACGCTGCCGTAAGAGAGCATTTTCACTTATCACTTTATTCCAGGTAATGCACGAATTCATAATTTTGTGTTTCGATATGTAAATTGTAGATTTTTATGATCTAAAATGCCATCTTTTATGTACAGATGAGTAATTATTTTGACTAATCACATTATATATAATCTATGATTACTGTGACAGTGGCAGAACTTGTTTTCTGAGAACAGAATAAAAAAGGCTTTTTCAGCAAACGGCATACAAAATTTCAGCAAAAATAATATTATAACCAGCCACAGGCGATGTAATTTGAAATATGTTTAGTCAAAGTAATATCCGGTATGTATTCAGCGGCCATTTTTAATTAGTGTCGTGTATTCGAGTGTAAAACTTATTAATTTTTCGCGGTTGGAATCGATCGCGTCCGTTTATTTTTATTCATCGTAGTGTAGCTTTTATTTCTAAATGTTATTTTTTAATATATGTTATGAATATTATGTATTTCAATGTGATCTATAACGTAGTGATGCATACACACTAGTGATTTGGGATTACGAATTCTGTAATAAATATTAGGCAACATGACCGAAAGTAATTTTTTTTTCTCGAACTTACTACGCTATTGACCTGGCAAGGTATAAACATCTTCACCGGACTACACCGAAGGTAAATATATAAAAAGCTTACGTGCACGGCGGACGTTGTCCTGACGTGGTAATAAAAAAAATCCTAAGATTCAACCGCAGCGCCACCTGCCGGGTCCAGTTGTGAATCTAAACAATTCTTGAATCCACCTAAAAACTCACAAAAAAAAATCATCAAAATATGTCCAGCCGGACTTCGGTCACATACACACAGACAGAATAATTATATATATATATATATATATATAGAGATAATACATATGGTGTATATTGCAGTTGTTAATAAAAAACTCCACAAAAAATAAAACCCTCTTCAGAGAAATCTACTCAAATAAAAAATGTACCAAAACCTTCTTGACCATAGTTAGAGGTACCTTTTTTATTCACATGGGGAAATCTTTTATGGATACGCCATCCTCCAGGGTTATGTCCGACTCGCACGGACTAAAACTCCACGGTGTACCGACAGACCGTAATTGTTGGGGCGGCAATGGATCGTACTCGCTACACTACCTTGTAGAGCCGCCCCGACGGTCGGAAGATGACCGCCGGACTCCTACCTATAGAGAGGCAGACTGGGTACACACCAGCTGCCACCCCTCGCCCGCCGAACCTGTGCAATGAGGAGGTGGAAGGAGATTAGTTGATAACGTGTTCGGGCACCGTGTCTTTGGACGTAGATTCGAATCCTAGCATCCGAACTGGAGACCGCGGTAAAAGGAAACCTTATGAAACGATAGCATAGCGGTAAGGTTTTTTCAAAGTTCCACTAGCTACCACCCTCGAGTTCAAACTCTGTCGCTAAGCACCTGATGTGTTCCGGCAACTGCATTTGAGTCTCAGTCCTCATTATGTGTAGCGTGTTTTTCTCATTTATTTTTCTCATTTAACATGAGATAAGACTATGCTTCAACTCTAAAGCCTATAATAAAGTTATTCACATACTAGCTAGCAATGGTGGTAGAGCTACGCTGAAACTATTACTGGTTTCAGCATGAATGGGTCGGCTCGCCCGAGGTAGTACCACCCTCTCATAGAAAACCGATGTGAAGTAACAGTGCTTGCATTGTTGCGTTTCGTTCGGTCAGTGAGAGCGCCAGAGGCCCACCTGCCTTCCCCTCTTCTCTCCTCCCTCACTCCTTTTCCCCCAAACACAGGCTGGCAACGCACTATCGACACCCCCGGTGTTGTTAGTGTTTGCGACTCCTCTGGTGTTGTTAGTGTCCATGGACGGTGGTGATCACTTGGTGTTGAACAGCAGGTGACCCACCTGATCGTTTGTCACTTGTCAAAAAAAAAACTAGCCACGAGTTAGCAAACAAAATATGGAAAAAGTAAAAAAAAGTGTGTGTCTACTTATGTACACGCGTTAGAAGTTATACTTCTTTGTTTTCAAAATTTTTATCTTTCGCCCTATTCTACGTTTGTAGAAAAAACGATACTAACGATAGAAAAAGGTATTACATTGATAGTTTTAATACAAAGAAATACAAACAACAAATACAAAGAAACAAAATGTTGACTATAGCTAACTTCAGGGTGTCGGTTTTTCGTGACGGTGTGCGCGCGCATCGTAAAAAATTACTCTCAACATTTTTCCCTAACGCACCAAAAGAAGTATAACTTCAATATTTTTTTGTATTATTGATGCATTTGGTGTCACCAAGAGCGGCCATATTTTTTTACCTGTGGTCGAGCCTTTTTTAAATAAGTTGTCGACCACTTAAAAGTTTTGTAATTGATTTGAATTTGCTGCCTGTTTGCTACAATGTCCAAGTTTTAATTATAAAGAATAATGCTCGCTAAATTGCTCAAATTACGTGAGTACTTACAAGAATGCTCATTCCAAGTGATCACGAGTGTGTATGCCCCTTAAATGGTTTGGTGCCATTTTGTTTTGTCAACAGATGTAAAGGTGCCATTTTGTTTTTTTTTTTATAAGAAACATAAGCAATGGACGTTGTGACATATAGAAATATATTAATATTTTTTATATTGTTATTATATATTCAGTATAATAAATGTAAAACAAAAAAAAAAGATCATTTTCATGTTTATAATTGCATTTATTTTGACGGTATTCAAAATTATGTCTATATATTTTTTCGAATGTTTGTTTTTATGGATTACTTTAATGTTTTTTTTACAGTTTGTGTTCAATTTTTATTTTGTGATTTTTTTTATTAGTTTTAGTAAAACTCACACTCATAAGTACCTTGTATATTTAGATTTATTTTGTATTCAAAGCGTGCCATGAACGGGATGGGGGAAAAATAGCGTTTCGCGCGGTATTTCTGAGACGTTACTTCTGAGGCCCTAGTGAAGATGTCTGGTCACGCTATGCCAATAGTCTATTTGTGGTTTGGTTACTATACTTCATTTAATTTAAACAGATTTATTTTCAATCAAAAATTGAGTCACCGGTGCGTAGACGTATATTGAGTCATCAGTACGTAATTGTGTTTTGGATCATTCGTATGTAGTTGGATATTGGGTCACGAATACGTAATTGTGTTTTGGGTCACCTGTACGTAATCATATACTTGGTCACCAGTACGTAGTTGTGTTTTGGGTCATCCGTATGTAGTTGTGTATTGGGTTACCAATACGTAATTGTGTTTTGGATCACCTACACGTAATCATATATTGGGTCACCAGTACGTAGTTGTGTTTTGGGTCACCTACACGTAATCATATATTGGGTCACCAGTACGTAATTGTGTTTTGGGTCATGGGTGATACTTGAAACTTAGGATTCATTACATATTTTATGAATGTCAGGACTACTCTATACTGATTTAAGATCAATGATTTTAAAATCATCGCTGGCTCACATAATTCTGCCAAGCTCAGAGTCTATATAAATCACCTTCGTTTCGCATTGTTTTCGTCGAAGTGTGATAAATGTGGCCTTACGAAAGACCATGGGGTCTATATAGTAAAGTAACTGTAGCGCATTTAAAATTATTAGTGAATTTTTACTGTAATTTTTAAAGGTTCTAATTGTTCTTACTTATTTACTAATGGTTTTGGGACATAATTGCCCGTGGACGCATGGAAAGTGACATAACTAAGTGAAATGGGAGATGAAACTTCTAGAAGGCATTTAGGAAAGTTTTAGGGAATTTTCATCTCTCCAATAATGGTCACAGGAAGATAATGATTCTGGTTATGAGTCTAGATCTAGTTAGCTCGCTTCTGTCAGTGTCCATTAAGTGTCGGCTTACCAGAAGGATGGAAGGCAACCGTTGGTGATATTTATCTTTCGGCGATCACTGTTGTTACATATAACAGTTATAAATTATTTATAACAGCGCTATAATAACTATACTGTTTTAGTAAAGAGGTTAACTAACACTTAGCTGCGGCACGCTTCCGAAACTATACTTTCCTAACACTTTGTAAAATATGAGATTTATAATTATGAAAGGATAGATGTTTTTTTAGGCACGGCGTTTTGTAATTAATTGCTTAAGAGTATGTATTTTAAAATAGTTTGTACTATGTGAGAAATGTATATAACTGGTTATATTCACGTTTAACGTCCGTTTTTGTTGTCGTATATGTGAAATTTGTAAGTAAATATCAACAAATATGCATTCTCGTTATAAAAATATGTAACGAAAAAAATCACGTATCACGTCAGTTACATTATATTAAAATATTTGTTATGTATAACAAGAGCGTTTTGAGGGTTAAAATACTTTATAATTCACAAAATTCTATCGTACTGTTAGGATGGTTCCCTGTAGATTCTTTAAAAAAAAGTGAAAGTCCACTCACGCACATATAATTCACTGAAAAAAATAAGGGACGTCGTCTCAGCGCGAGACTTACAATATGACCGACTGGGACGACTGCTTAGTTATAACTTTTTTTTAAATTACATTGCAATAGCTTTTATATTATTTTACTTACTGCTCAGCATTTAGCACTAATAATATAAGTTCCTAACAGTACGCTGGCAGAACCACGAATAGGAAATATGAAATAAAAATATTTCGGCGACGAGTACTGACAGTTTGTACAATGTCTGCTTGAATTAAACTTATTCTTAATAATAACAATGATATGTTTGAAATTTTTATATAATCCTGAAATAACTTTGTAACGGAGAGAATATTTTACGTGTAAAATATAACAGGTCATGATGATATATCACCGTTGATATAACAGTGATAAAAAATAGCTGTTACTTTATCCGGTAACCGGTGGTTTTATCTATAAAGACAGTGTATCCTACAAAGCGCCTCGTTTCTTCTTAACATATATTATTGTAAAATAACTACAAATAGTCAATAAGAACACAATAAATTATATTGATTATATAATGACAATGAAAACGCAATCGATAAAACATATTTCCTGTTCTTGTGTGATTTTTAAAAGGCTCTAAAAGGGTATTGAGCTTTTTTATTTTAAATTTCCATGTTAAAAATTTTACCGCCATATACTTGAAGCCAAATATATCATGATTTCTTGATTTTAATAAATTTCGATTGCTTCCAGCGTTTAGTGCCTTCTTTTTTCTTTTAATAAAATAACCTATTAATCTGCGTGAAGAAAATAGGAATTGAATTCGTGATTAAATTCTTATTTCAAACTACAACTCAGATAAATCTATATAAGTTTAAGTTTATAACAGTATGACAAAGGTTTTTAACATTTGTCACGAAATTAAAAACTTTTTGGTGAATTGTTAAACACTCTGTGGAGACCAAAAACGGGCGTTTGACGTACGGAGTTGACAGTTTAATGTTTTTAAATCTAGACGTTTTAATCAAGTTAAACGATTCACACATATATGTCTTAAATTGAAATAAATATTATTACTGTTGAATTATGGTTTTATTTCACAAAATCCGTCAAGTTCACATGGTTTCGTTGAATCTAATAAACTATTGCCCAAAATCCGCGTGGAACCTTATGAAAAAAAAACTGATTAACAAAATCATATGAATGTATCAAGTTACTTATTTACTTTACTCTCATACTTAAGTGGCGTCGTCATTATAATTGCAATAACTTTTGATAGAGTGAACCGATTTTAAATAAATAAATACTAAATATTACTTGAGGATATGCTTTATTATGTTATTGAGGTTTTCTCTTGAACACTATACCACAGCAATGTTGCGTGTCCAAACAAAAGAACACAGAAATTTCTAAAAAGTACAGACACCTTAGATTTACATTCTTATTTATAATATACTAGCTGACCCGTGCCCACTTCGTTGTGCGGTAATAGGCATTATCAAGCTACAACTTTTTTCTAGAACTCAATCATATATCTCTCATCATTAGGGTAGCGTTCGTAAGAAACGTTTTCGTTCGACCATTTTTTCTCCGACTCCCCAGATATTACCCCCTACAACCTCACAAACTTTACCTCTTTATGATATTAGTATAGATAATATAATAAAGTTAATAGCTTCTACCCGCGACTTCGTACGCGTGGAATGGTTATTTTGCGCTATGACGTTGCTAAAGTTCTGAAATGGAAAAATACCTCGATTTTGCAACATTCTTTGCTGATCCGCTCCTATGGATCTAAGCGTGATGATGTATATATAGCCTATAACCTCCGATAAATGAGCTATATAACACTGAAATAATTTTCTAAATCGGACCAGTACTTCCTTCGTCTATAACGTCACAAACTTTTCCTATTTATAATAGTATACTCATTATACACATACTATAGATGTATAGTTTATCTGTTGAACTACATCCTACGTTTTATTTTTGATATTTATGCAATTTGTAAAAGTGTAGTTTTGGTGATGATTTCGGCCATAACGACCACTTTGAACCCTAATCTGAGAACCGAAATGGAATCATATAAATTTTAGCTTTTATACTATAGCGTAAGTATAATTATATTTTGACGTGATAAAGTCTTATAAATCGATGACCGCCGGCTGCACGAACGAAAAAGCATGACTCATTGTCACGTTCCGCCTTAGCCGAGCGTGCAAGCGAGAAGTACGGAACAAGCGACAGAGAGGCGCGATCGGCTTCTGACGCATATATATCTCATCCACTCCATGGGGCGATTTGTCCGGGTCGTTATCACGTAAACCGACTTCACAGACAACGAATTTATTTTTTAATTTAGGGGTACCTGGCCGGTGATCGCAACTGTGCTAAGTAACTGGTAGTGAATAGCGTGATGTCTGATGTTATTCCGAAGAAAATATAAAAAAATGAAGTGTATATTCTAAGGAAATTTAGGTACTATTTTATATACCTACCTGTTGTATATATAAATAAATCAGTCGTTATCTGAATCGTGTGTTATTGAAATCACAACATGGGGCAGCGGTGGGATACGAACCCACGCCTCCCTGGTATGCACTCTTACTGACGCACAGACTCGCTACGCACAACTTGAAAAAGAGTTATTGGCTATTGTGTTCGCATGTGAGAGATTTCATCAGTATATTTTCGGTAAAAAAAAATAATAGTTGAAACAAATCATAAGCCGCTTGAAAATATTTTTTTAAAACCTCTAATGTCCGTCCCGGCACGCTTACAACGTATGATGTTTCCTCAACATCTACTACCTACCTGTCTACAGAGCTATGATATTGTGGTGAGTTATGTATCAGGTAAATATATGTATATAGCGAATACATTGTCTCGTGCTCTGCCTGATTTATATAGTGAAGAGCTTCACAAACATGTAGTTTATCAGCTCAAAATGATAGTTAATTCATTACCTATTTCAAACCAGAAACTTACTACAATTAAGAAAGCAACCCAATCAGATGCAATTTTTAAATCTCTATTGTATTATATTAATCATGGATGGCCTAATCACAAATATAATGTTTCTCATGACGTAAAAAGGTATTGGTCTATTAAAGACGACTTGTACGTAATTGACGGAGTACTGTTCATGAATGATTTAGTGATGATATCATCGATGAGAGAACAAATGTGACAGATTATCTATGAAGGTCGTATGGATATAGATCGGTGCAATAGGCGCGCGAGACAAGTCATGTTTGGAACAAATATGTCCCACGATATTGAATGTTATGTGAAACATTGTAAAGTTTGTCAGGAGAGATTAAACGCGCCCGCTAGAGAGCCTATGATGCCGGTTGAGATACCACCGCTTCCATAAGGTAGGGTCGGATCTCTTCGAATTTAGAAAATATATTTTTTTACTTGTAGTGGATTACTATTCTAATTATGTAGAAGTTTGTAAATTAAATAACATTTCTTCCCATTCAGTACTACAGGCTATGAAAGATATATTTTTGCGACACGGGATTCCTACCATACTTACATATGAGCGACAATCGTACCCAGTACAGTAGCTGTGAGTTTAAAACATTCGCTAATGATTGGGAGTTTGGTCATGTGACGTCTTATACTCGTATATAGTGTTAACGTCTACGTCCGGTACCGTGACACACCCGAGAGGCGAGACTACAACGCCACCCGGGGGACCACTATTGACCTGCGATACCGCGCTATTGACTCTATCGGGGTGTTACTACTGACCTCGAACGCTATTGGTGGAAGTTATCGGCTGTTCATTATTCATTCCGGTGTGAGACTACATCGGTGGCATATAAAGGGCAAGATGTCGCTGATCTGGGCGCACTCCTATGTGGAAGTTATTGTAAGGCGAAGCTCTGCCCGATTAAACAGTGACAAGAACCTACGAAGTATTGCCAATCCTGATTGCATCGACCCTATACGTGATTAGTGTAACAATAGATATCCACAAGCGAATGGGAAGAGCGAATGAGCGGTACAGACGATTAAAATGCTTCTAACAAAGGCGATCAGTAGTAATACAGACTTTCAGCTAGCGTTACTGATCAATTACAGAAATACGCCTAGGGACGGTTTAAGCTCTCCTGCACAGCTTCTCATAGGCGCAGGCTTCGTTGTAAACTACCGACTCATCCTAAATTTTTACAGCCAAATCCAGTGAATCCCTCCGAGTATATAAGATTATTAAAAATAAACAAGTTATTTCTAAAAAATATTATGATAAACGTAGTAAGGAATTGAAAAAATTAAATAAGGGTGATAAGGTCATTTGCTTGGATGGTAATCACAGTACTCGTGGTAGGATAGTGCATGGCGCTGAGACTCCAAGGTCCTATTTCTTTCAAAATAACCGTGGCACGTATAGGTGTAATCGCCGGCATTTAATAAAATATGAAACATCAGAAACTGTTCATTCACCATTAAATAAAAATAAACAATGCAGCACGTCCAACAGTGAACAGGCAAAGGTCTAATCAACATACTCTTGTTATTACTTCTCCACCATTTACACGTAGCCGTGCTAAGCTACTTGGTGATTTATAAGTAAGACTAGTAAATATTTATCATTTTCAAAAACTTTTAAACTGTGTTTTATAAGAAAATAAGTAATTACATTTCATAAGAATTGTTATGCATTTATTTTGTAATTATTGATATATCTTTATACGGTTATACGGTTTAGTACATAACGAGTATGTTGAGTTTGACAGAATATGCGAATAATAAAAGAATTAGTACAATTGTAAAATAATTAAACATCGCAATAAAACGATTAGCCATCACAATAAGTTAGAATATTAAGAGTAATAAAAAGATTAACCACAATAAATTATTATGAGGGTTTTTATTATAGGGCACATATATGTACTTTTATTAATAAGCGTAGGTGGGGTATATCTAAGTGATGCCATAAATGATCTAACGATGCGGCATCATCTTAAATGCAGCCTGTTTTCGCCAGTGTATAATGAGCATCGAAACTACGCAGTTCGTTGTCTCAATAGTGTAAACGCATCTTTTCTTTTCTTATATTAAAACATAGAGTTTAAAAAAAATTCTGTTTTTCTACTTTTCACCAGTAATGTTGCAAAAAAACCCCTTTATTTTTCCCTAGTAACAAAATAATTGAAGTAATTTAACAGAGTATCTTATAAGATGGTATAAAGTTATAATTGTTTCCATATGTTTGTTACTGTTTAATAAATGTAAGGGTAATCTTATTAAGGGGAAGATATTGTATACATTAGTTTTTAAGGGGAAGATGTTGTATATGTAGGTATATATAAATAAATCAGTCGTTATCTGAATCGTATGTTATTGACATCACAACAATACCTTTACCACCCGTTACCTGCCCAAGGAACCATAAACTCCAGACTCCATAGTCCCTGATCATTCTTACCTGTGTTGGGCACATGCACAGAGACACTCTCAGCTTTTATAAAATAACGAAGGTCTGACAGCCGCGGGCTCTTGGTCTAATATAACATATTTCCTAAACAGCTGTGGGTCTTTTTTAAAAATCGATTGTTTTCTTCTATTCTATTTTTGGCAACCAGTCCTCTAGTAGACTATTACTGCCATTGTCAAGTGGGTATCGATATTACAAGTTTCTCGATATAATTACAATGAACTAACAAGATGGTGGCCATCTTGTTATAACTTTCCTGGGAGTTTTTGTGGCAAGTCAGAATCCATGCTCCGTGGCTCCATTTCCGATCCACTTCACTTCTGCACAATAACCGAACTATATTACGCAATACACCACCAACATTACACAATATAGAGCTAAATAACACAAGGTTATGGATAAAATATAAAGACCAAGGCATTTAAAGATCCCGCCAAAAACTCCAAAAATCTATTGTCATATAACGAAACTTCTTTGTTCTTCTATACACATATATGTATATATTTATCAGTGTTACTATTCATCTAGTGCTTTATTCGTCTACCTCAACTCTTAGTAGTATTACTTTTATCTCTTTTAAAGACATGCCGAAACTATGTTATGTTATCATTAATGTCATGGTGGTAATATGTAGCTTTATTATTTACTTAAGTTTTACGTTTGGGTCACATCTCATCTGATGTTAAATGACCTTGTGCTCTAATATGGTAAACACGATAAACCTAGCTAAGGTCGGCTATCAAGTGTGTGTCGGAATCGAAAGTTTTCCTTCACCGAAAAAATCGTTTCATTGTAGGTATTCTAACTTGGAGCATCGCTCCATGAAAATTAGAAATGTGTTTGTTTGTATGAACACGCATCATTGCGAAATATTACAGTCCTGATATAACCTCAATAAGAAAATCATAACACCTTTCATACAGTAAAAATCCTGTATCATATAAAAACCACATTCATGTAAGCAGAGCCGCAGGCAAAATCTCGTAATAAATAAAACCCACTGTGTATTGTAAGATTTATTGAAATAATTCGTTTAAATTATTATTAAACATTGAATAGTTTAAACAGTGATTACATATGGTACTAATTATAATAATTTCGGAGTATATATTCGTTCTACAATCTATAATAATTATATTTAATACTATCAAAGGTTGAATAGTTCTCTAAAATATAAATATAATTGATAATCCCTGCTATATTGTGCTATTGAAGTTTTGCAAAAAATCACAAAAGGGATTTTGTTGTAATATTAAAAATTATTATTAATCAAGTTCAATATTTATTTATTCCCGCTTAAAACTTAAATTGAAGTATTAACCCTTTGGCTGATTTTTTAAGATTTGAAAATGGCGGATAATGTTTTAAATATCCAGTCAAAAAAATACATTTTATATTACATAATTTGTTTTATTGTTCAAGTTTTTAATTTTTTATAAATATATACGGTTTTTTTGGAAATTTATGCTGGCAACATCTGTTGATCTGTGCCACATGAGGTCTACAATCATTTGTATTGAACTTAAACCCTAATGATTTTCAAAAAATCTAGGGGTTAATGCACTTCAATCACGTGTTACTGAATTTCTAGGCTGAGATTGCCTTAGCATGGATTGATAAAAATTTTAATAAACGCAAGCAGAACCACTGGTTGTCACTAGTATTCGTAGAGTATTAAAATTCATAAATTTCCCAAATTAATACAAAGAGACGTATAATCTTTTATTGAAGTTATTATCAATCGATAACTTAATAAAGCTTAATTAACGAGCTTAGTGACGTAATTGCTCGGGAAGAGGCCGGTCGTGCCTCTTAGTTCACCTGAAAAAAAAAACCAAGAGCTTAGGGAATATCTATAGTAATATTATAAAACTGAAGAGTTTGTTTGCTTGAACGCGCTAATCTCAGAAACCACTGGTCCGATTGGAATAATTCTTTTAGTGTTACATAGCTAATTTATCGAGGAAGGCTATAGGATATATATCATCACGCTAAGGGCAATAAGAGCGGAACACCAATGAAGAACGTTTAAAAATATTTTCACCTTCCACGTAAACGAAGTCGCGGACACAGCTAGTATACAGTCTTTAGCACCCGGTTAATAATCCTGAAGCATGTGGTCATGGCAAAGTGTTCGTAAAATAACATTCTGAAATAGGAGGTTCCATAATATCCCTCTAACAGTATTTCTAATTTTTCACAAAGTCTGATGAATTTTAAACTCTTCTTATTAGATAAATTGAAAGAAAAAATTTTTAAACCACAAGCCCCGTCCTTCACTACCTGCGATTACTTTTTTTAACTTACACATCGATATGAAATTATTTTTTCTTGTCAAAGGATTCATTTTTAGGATGCTAATTTTAAACTGTTGGTTTTATTTTACACATCTTTTATATTCTAGATATTTTTTATGTTACGTGAGATGTATGAAAACATTAAATCCTCAATCCCCCTAAACCTCTATTCCCAATTCCTCATTATCCCCAATTACTTAGTTCCAAAAGTTTTACATTTTAAAAGTATGCGATAGAATACAATATTACAAAAACGTGCTATAAATTTTATATTCCTCCCCCAAACTCCCAATATCTCCTCCAGACCCCCAATTCCTCCTCCAAACCCCCCATACGTCCCCAAAATTCTCAATAACTACTTCAAAACCCGCTATACGTCCCCAAAACTTCCTCCAGAACCCCCAATTAATTTCCCAAACAACTCCCAATTCCTCCTCATAATCCCTAGCTCGCGTAATACTAGAAACCCCCATTATTACTTAAATTTAACTCATTTTACTCTTATTTCGGGGTCATTAGAGTTCCTCCCTAACACCCTGGCCTCTTTTAAGTAATTGTAGTAGTTTTATAAAACCCCTTAAGATCTCTTTGACCAATTGTCCGACCAACGTAAAGTCCATTTAGTTGGACATTGGATGGGTTGGTGGAGGGAACACTCACCTTGCCACCAGGCCGGGTCCTGGCTCCGGTCCGTTACGGATATAATGTCGTCCTTTTCAAAACTCAGCTCGTCTGCGTTCTGAGCCGTGTATGGGTACAGAGCGATCACCTGGGAACGCAAATTGCTAACCTCAATTGTCAAATAACGAAATTAGGAGAGGAGATACTTTAATTTATTAGGTGTAGATATTTAGGGGGGAATCATTTAATTTATTGGGTGTACATATTTTGTGGGGAAATCGTTTAATTTATTGGGTGCATATATTTTGTGGAAAAATCGTTTAATTTGTAGGGTGTAGATATTTAGGGGGGAATCGTTTAATTTATAGGGTGTAGATATTTAGGGGGAATCGTTTAATTTATAGGGTGTAGATATTTAGGGGGGAATTGTTTAACTTACTGGGTGTACATATTTTGTGGGGAAATCGTTTAAATTTATTGGGTGTTGATATTTTGGAGACAATTCTTTATTTATTAGGGACATTTTCAGAAGAGAAGGAGATACGGGACATAAGATGGAAATATCCCGCATTATAGATACCGAAATAAGTACAATTTTCCATTATGTCTACAGGACGCAGTAAGAGTCACCCATACATCAAGCCACACGCTAAGGATATTGGGAGAGAATGTTAATAAAATATGCGACGTCATATAAAGAGAGTTTGGGTCGTACAAACGCGATCAGCTGGGACATGAAGATTTTGGGGAAGAGTAAGAAACAAATGGATTCGTGTGACGTTATTTATGGATGACCCCGTATCGTCATTATTTCGCAATTTGGACAGGACATATTCTAGATTATTTATCAAAATAATTAATTCAAATCAATACAAAATAATAAATTTTCTAATAACAAGCAATACTAAACAATTACATGTTGCGTTGTAGTTCTTAAATGCGAAGATAGATGGCGTTAAAATTACAAAAACGTAACAGCATTACCTCCAATCGAGTCATTAGATAATCCACAACAAAAAATCTATTCCATCTTCATTGAATTAACGACTACCCTTTCTTAAGACAATACGCTACGTCAAATGGCTACATTCTACAACGACCACTTAAAGTCAAATGGAACGTAAATCTGTTCGCCACTTCTAACCATAAATAATACGTTACCTTATCGATGACAGTTTCCGCCGGTAACGTGTCCATCTTGGACAGAACGGGTGTCGTCCTGCCCGACGTACGACCGGATGATTGTAACACCTGTATATATATATATATATATAGTTACTAGTTGACGCGGCCACGAGTTGCTGTGGCTCAGTTATTGAAATAGAAATTCAAAATTATAACGTGGCGCCATCTATAACAATCGGTTTTACAGTTTTCTATCAACAAACTAATTTACAGCGCCATCTAGTCGAGACTGTTGAAACTTACAATTAATAACAATAATCAACATTGACAATAATTTAATTTTTTATTTAAATAATATTGAGGTCGAAATATAAATTATCAAGTTGGACCAAATTATACATAAATGCCAATGTTTCATAAAGGTCGGTTGAGTAATTTCGGAGTTCATCGTGGACAAACATCATGACACTGGATTTATATATATATAAGATATCACAATGTATGCTGGAAGAGAATTTCTTAATTTCTCTGTGTTAAGACAGTTGGAGAGCAAAATATAATTTATTTTCGACAACACCGAGTTACAATAATCGAGTGTTTAAAAAACGGCGTTTTTTTTAGATATGTCATAGGAGGCAAACGAACAGGCGGTTCACCTGATGTTAAGTGATTACCGCCGTTCATAGACACTAGCAACACCAGGGGAGTCGCAAGTGCGCTGTCAGCCCGAGTTTGGGAGGTAGAGGGGAATGAGGGAGGGGGAGGAGGGAGGAAAGAGGAGTGCTCTAAGCAACGTGTACAACTCACTACACTTTCTTTACACAAGAATTTCTTTAAGATTGGTGATATAATAATTCTGCCCTAATGAACCTCAACTACCGTATACTTGGTGTGATAAGTCTCAATGACTAATAGGAATGGGAGATATATGTACCTGACCACTATACACATAGCAAAAAACTGTGAGTCGTCTAGTTTATCGCGTTTAAGGAACAACTGGTATATATACAGTAACCAACAGGGGTCGCAGGTATCGGTGACCCTGTCGCCCTACCACCGTACATAGTGACTCGTTTTTATTTTGCACTGCTTTTAGATCAGCCACCATGTATCCAGTGCAGGATGGCATGACGGCGCCAATCGCTGAAGGATTATGGATCTCTTAATGGTCTAATAAGAACACTTGGTTTTTTAACCCTAACCTAAATAAAGAAACGAAGAAACCTTGACGCTCTACTAACGTAAAAAAATATTGATTAGTCAGTCATAGTGACTCGCTTCTAATTTACCACGTTGGGAAATCGGCCTCTATGTATCCATTGCAGAACGGTATGAAGACAATAATTTCTGTAGCATAGTGGATCTCTCAATGGTCTAATCTCAACTCTTGGCCTTTTAACCTTAACCTAACCCCAAAAAAACGAAAAAAATATTGATATATCCGTCACAATGACTCGCTTTTAATTTACCGCGTTTCGAAATCGGTCTCTATGTACACGAGATTACTGCCTTTATGGCGGCTTCATTTTCATCTTTTATAGCCATTTTTTATAATCCATTGTGGAAGCTCAACCCTTGGCTTTTTTAAACCTAACCTGCCCAAAGATACGACCATACCTTGACGTATGTAGCGGGGAACCACCCGATCTGCTTGTTCCTCCCTTTCGCCTGCAGTTCCCCCTCCCACCAGCCGCTGTCAGCCTTCTTCCTGACAACCAGGAGCTGTCCCTTCTGGAGGGTAAGCTGTTCCGGGCTGCAATTACCCGAAATCTCTTTATACAGCCCGTCTGTTATTCCTTAGCAGTTAGGCGGAACGATTAAATTGTTACTACGTCTTGTTAATCACACCCTTTATAACTACCACAAACATACAAACAGACAAACCGATTTTCTTTGAATAACATACCTGTATCCTGTTTAATAGATATCCGTCACACAATTTGGAAAAATATACCTTGGACAGGACTACAGACTTGGTGATATAGATGGGGGAATAAATACCATGTGAAGGTGGTGGAACATTGTGTAAAGGTGTCTTTAGCAGCTGCCTCTCTCAAACGTACTATTTATTACAATATTTCCTACTTCCTGGACCAATCTTTTGCATGGTGGTAAGGCTTTTTGTAATTCCACTTGGTTAGATACTACCCTATTTATCACCAAATTTGGAATTGGAATAAATACCATTTGATGGTGGTGGAACATTGTGTAAAGGTGTCTTTAGCAGCTGCCTCTATCGACCAGGTATTTATTACATATATACCCTATTTGCAGGTCGATCTCTTGCATGGTCGTAGGACTCTTTCTAAATCCACCTGGCCTAGCTATCACCCTTGATTTGTAAATCTGGCTCCAAGCACCTGTTGGTGTGTTCCGGCACACCCACTTGACAGCCAGTTCTTCTTTAGGTTAATCGTGTTATAAAACATAAAAAAAACCAAGTTCTCGCTTAAGAATATTCTAGAAGACGATAACGGTCAAGTCATACGAGCGTAGTCGAAAAAGCATATCGAAGGGTCAATCTGAAACGTTACATAGCAAATGTCACCCTATCATGTATGCCATGTAGCGGAATATATTTTCAAGGTGGTAGAGCCACGCTGAAGCTATTATTGGTTTCATCATGAATGGTTCGGCTCGCCCGGGGTAGTACCACCCTCTCACAGAAAACCGACGTGAAGTAACAGTGCTTGCATTGTTGCGTTTCGTTCCGTCAGTGAGAGCGCCGGAGACCCACCTCCCCTCCCCTTCCACTTCCCTTCCTCCCCCCCCCCAACACACGTTGGCAACGCACTTGCAACTCCCCTGGTGTTGCAAGTGTCTATGGTCGGTGGTGATCACTTACATCAGGTGACCCACCTGTTCGTTTGTCACCAATAACATTAAAAAAAAAAAATTGTAATATCGGTGGTGTTTTACGTAATATAGTTCGGTTATTGTGCACAAATAAAGTGGATGAGAAATAATACCAGCATGGATTCTGCATTGCCACTTAACTCCATGGAAAGTACTAAAAAGACTGCCACCATCTTGTTAGTTCATTGAAATGATCACAATAAACTTGACCATACCATTACCTACTTGACTACGCCAATAATAACCTACTAAGAGAATGGTTAGCACAAATAAGAGATAGAAATACAGGGGTTCAAATTCGTGCGTATGATTTAAGCTTCGACCCTGCGCTAGTATGAATTGGCCCTAAGTTTATGTGGGGTTTTGGCCTGACCTCGTGGCCGTGTAGTTGGCGATGGCCTGGGCTATCTCGTTCTTCTTCCGCCCCGTGGCGGAGTCCCGGCCCGAGTCCCTCCTGGCGGGAGGGGCGGAGGCCGAGCCGGAGCGCGAGTTCCCCCCCTCGGTTATAGCGGCCACTTCGGACGACACGGGGGTCGAGGACTTTTGCTCCGGCTGAGGGTTATAACCAAACAATCTTTTATATAAACCCTCGTTGACAGAAGCTGAACCCTAAACCCATAGCAGAGGGGTAATGTTTGGGTCTTTCAAACATTGCATGTAGTCATAAATGCCTTAAACTTAGTTGATTGTAGCTGTTGCTGCCCAGTACCAGATCTAGAAGGTTTAAATCGGGGTATATCTACTAAAGGCAGTAATTTCAATGGTAGAAATTCCAAACAGTGAAAGGAGATGATGTGAATGTTAAGTTTTTGAAGTGAAACTAATTTTCCTAGTCCGGAACAAAAATTATGTCAATTTTAAATTATTCCCCAAATTCCAAAGGAAGGTACTTCAGCGCTGCAGGAAACGGCACGTTTTACTATAGCATATTTCTGAATGGGGTTGTCAGTCCTTGGACATTTTTTTTATTCATCTGTATCTATATACACACATCAAAAAAGTCTAAGCAACATGCGTGATATTACAAATTTTACCATTTATATTAATTAATTTCTAAGTATTTACTCAAACAAAGTGCGTAGGTAAGTAAACTTTTTTGTTATTGATGACATACTGGCTGATTGTAAAAAAAAACTTTGATTATGTTTTGTTTTTTCATAAAATTCAAATGACTGCGAATTTGTTTGAATTTAAGTGCGTTTTAATTGCTACGTTTAGCCTTGATTTTATAATTTTACCAACCATTTAAATAAAGTTAGCGACAAAATTGAATTGTTAGATGTATGTCGATGTATGTAGATGTATGTAGATGGTATGTATGGTAGATGTAAGTCCTCAAACTGTGCGAAATCGACTGCCTCGTACGGCCTACGAGCTCGACGCCCAATCAGGTGCCCACCGATACGTCACGGGAATCGCGCTCGTCTATATGAATGGTGTAGAGAACGCATAACATGGACCCAGGAAAAACGGGATAAAATTATGTTTACCAATGAGTCGCGATTCGGGTTTAAGCCTGATACAAGAAGGGTGCGAGTGTATCGTCGGCCCGGAAATACTGAAAGGCTCAGGTGCGTTCAGGAAGTTCATCCATACAGCGGCTCAACAGTTATGTTATTGGCGGGTATTATGAAGAGAAGGCGAAGTGAGCTCGTTTTTGTAAATGGAAACATGAATGCTGAAAATTACATTGAGGATATTCTCAGACCTTATGTCCATTTGCACAAACCTTTGGCTCCGATTTTAGGTTAATGCATGACAATGCGCGTTCACATACAGCTCGGCGAACCAGTGAATACTTTGCAACGGAGAACATCCGGGTATTGCCCTGGCCTGCACAATCGCCAGATCTCAACCCCATCGAGCACGCATGGGACATGCTCCAGAGACGTGTTCTGAAGGACTTGGACGGAGCGACAACAACCCAACAGCTGAAGGATTTGCTACAATTCCATTGGTAGCGAATACCGCAAGATGACATGAACAGTCTCATTAATTCAATGAATAATCGTTGCCGACAAGTTCTGAATAGCAGAGGAGACCATGCATTGTATTAAATTGTTCTATTCTTTCACAATAAATACATTTTCTTTAGAAATTTCATTTTTGTATAAAAGTTTCTTATATATCTTAGTTTCTACAGTATATTCTAATATTGTTCATTTCTGTTATTAAAACAACTTATAAAGACAACAGCTGTTATTTTTACATCATAGAACCCTAAAGATATTATTTTAGTAATAAAATACAACATTATAATGTGAAGAAGCATCTTAAAATTTAAATTAGTACATGTTGCTTAGACTTTTTTGATGAGTGTATATACATTGATAAGTTAATTGCTTTGCTGGTTCTAACAGTAAACTATTTCTTTCTTTCTTTCCACTCCAATTTTCTCTTATACGGAAAGGGAACAATGCCATTAATAAGTTTTTTAAATGTTCGGAACGAAGAGAATGCCAATTTTATATTTTACAAGTTTAAAAGGAAAGGAGTGTATACCAAGTTTTCCCCTTGCACGGAAGGAGAAAAGTACAAATGTCAAGTTCTACCTCTCTCCCCCCCGTTGGGAACGCCGTAAATACCAATGTAATGCCCTACCCCGGGTTCAAAAGAGGAAGAGTGTAAATATCAAGTTTTTACCTAAGTTTGAAAGGGGGAGAGTGTTGTTATTAAATTTCTCCTAAGTCCGGAAGGGGGAGTGTGACAATTACAAGTTTTTACCCCTATTTGGTAATTAAGAATTGTGAATATCAACTTTTCCCCAAGATATTGGCTTGTATACTGGGCTGTTCTTCACTTTGTCTACTGTTCCATTGTTGCGTGACTGTCTTATTCTTGTTCTTCATGTGGTTTTTCTGTGTGATCCTAGATCTTAATTTAGAACTTGTGGAGTTTACCAGTGGTGGGGACGATGTGGGCGCGGGTGTGGGTGTGGGTGCGGGCGCGGGCGCAGGGCTGGGCTCCGGTTGTGGCTCGGGAGCCTCGGGTATTGTTGGCGGTATTGCGGAGCCCTGTTCCATTGCAACTCCTGATGTCGGATCCTTTGTCACGTAATTCGATGGGAATATACCCGTTCTGTTGGAATACAAAAAAGGGGTATTCAGAAGCTTTATAACAAAAAAAAAAACCTAATCCTATAAGATTGCGATTTAGGTTAAGATTATAAATTGGAATTCCCTCCATGGCATTTCGATAGTTGGAAGACTTCTACTCTGCGGTTCTCGCGTGCTATTTATCCACATATGTCGATTCTCTGGAATGAACTCCCAGCGGCGGCGTTTCCGGACCAATATAAATTTGCAAACTTTCAAGAATCTAGCCTACTCCTTTTTCAAAGGCCGGCAACATATCAGTGATTCCCCTCGTGTCACAGTGTCCATGAACAGCGGTGATCGCTTACCATCGGGTGACCCGCATGTTTGTTTGCCACCAATCGTATAAAACACGAAGACATGTTACCTTTTATAAGCCTCCCCTCACAGTTCCCCCTAGAAACTTGGCGTATTACCGTTTTATGCAGTGATGAACTAAGTAAATAAGCGGCAATAGGAGGGCAAAGAAAGGGGAAACTATCGACGTGGAGGCATAATCGTGTGCCGGTTATTTGGACAGATGCTGAATTATCTTGGGTCATGAATCTTTAAGAGTTAAAGATACTGGACGAAGTAACTCATCATATAGACTACATTATTGGTCACAGAGACTTCAAGTGTCTTGGAGAGTCTTTCCTATTCGACCAAAACATCAAATATGACTTTTATCAACATTACAACCTATACATATAAAAAAAATTGAAGTGTCCTTTGTTTGCCCGAGCCAGTCTTCGAAACGGCTGATCCCATTTTGATAGGACTTTTAGAGGCAGATAGATTTTTTTCAAAGCCACATCCAATTGAACATATCATTTCGGTTAACAGACCCCTCTGGATATAAGTAGTAATACTTAAGTCTAACAGAGGTGGACTCGAAAAAGACGATTAGGGTAAGAGGAAGACGAGTTTTATGAGAAGGAACTACCAACTGGTTTGACGATAATGGACAAACCTGATGCCGATACGTCCGGTCCACCAGTCCCCATCCCTGCGTACCACCTCGATCCTCTCACCAGCCTCGAAGGTCAGGTCTCCTGGCTCCGTCGACGTGTAAGGGTAAGCAGCGATGTAAAAGTCACCGCCTTCTGATCTCGGGAAATGTAAAAAATATCAACAACCTCAGTTCATATCACGGGCATTTCAGTTCTGATCACGATGATTGGCAAAGCTAGACACTATGACTGGATTAGTAGCATTGTTATATTTTTTTATGTACACTTTTTTCATCCCTTCCTATACTCAATTATATATATACATAGCTATTGTGCCCGTGTCTTTGTCGTATTTTTTGGTAATTATTACATGCTCGAATATTTAATTGACAATATTCATAATGAACAGTTGAAATATAAAAAAAAAATTCTTTGCAACACCATCTAGCGGCGGGATACAACAGTAGTATATATTACAAAATGTTGTATATATTTTTTATATTGAGAAAAATGGACGGAATGGACCGATTACCAAGAGATGTGGCGTCCTCCAAGTGTTTTTTCTTTTGGTGAAGTTTTTGCCTATACTACACCAGTAGATGGCGCTTCAGCATATTCACTTCTGTACAGTTCGAGTAAGCAACATAAAAGTTAATATCTATCACTCATATAAACAAATCCGGACGAAGCAGCGAGCACAGCCAGTAATATAGCTAGCTAGAGCTATAGAGATATCGTTTGGGATTTAGAAATAAGGTTTCAAGGGAGCTCCCGAATAAATTTCTAGTAAAATCATCTACATTAGGAGATATCAAGTTAAGAAATTGGTAGTTCCCAACTTTATTCATATATTTACATGGGGGTTGTTCACTAGTTATGTAAGGTGTTTTGAGGATTCTTCGATCACTTCTACACCGCCGGTAACATGTCGTGACATTTGTCTTCCACAAACCCCCCACTCCCCGGTTGCCTAATCACGCGCGACATATTTTGAGTATAAATACGTTCAAAAACGTAACTTTCTTCATATTATTATTATATTACACTAGCGAACCAATTAGACGTTGTCCCGCTCTGAAAAAAAAAACTGTGACAAATGTTATGCCTACTGGTGAAAACCACATGAAAATCCGTTGAATAGTTTTGAATTTATCGCGAACAGACATACAGATGTGGCAGAGGACTTTGATTTTATAATATTTAGTGATTAAGATATATCTATACGGCTCGACCGTCTCTTCCTCTCTCCCCCCCCCCCTAAAACCCCTAACATAATTAATGAACTCCCCCTTAACTCACCTCTGCATAAGACAGTAATATATGAAATGTAAGTGAAATTGGGGGGAGACTTATAAATTGCCAACGAATATGATTTTCCAAACGGATGTATTTATTCTTGGTTACTTTTAAGTTAAATGGTCTTATTTTAAATATCTCCCCCTCCCCCCACTTCCCGATTACGTCCATTTGCTTAACCCCTCCGGTGGTAAACTTACCGACTGGGGGCATCGCCCCACCGAGGTCATTCGCTATTTCCGCTTCCGGCACTTCCGCTATGCCTAAAATGGGAAAATGGGGTTTAACGTATCATCACGCTATCCCCTTTAAGGGTTGAGTTGAATTTGATTTTTTTGTGGAAATTTCTTTATGCGTTTTAAACAGTGTGAACAAAAGTGAAACATCACTCTCGAGGTCGGTGACGCATTAAGAAGGAGTGTTTTGTTCCGAAAATAATGTTACTATTTATATTTAGATATCATTAGTGCAGTATTTCAGGTGTGTACATAATATATTGTGCGTATCTATGGGTATATTACTACGATTTATAAATTTGTAACGTGAATTTATGTATTTATAAGTTTTCACTTCTATCGTGTGGTTACAAGCGCACCGTCAAATTTGTTTTCAATATGGGGGGTAGTTGGAAACTGTAGAACGTTTCTAAATCATATGTAAAAACAATCATTCTTATATAGAGAAAGATTATATTCCAAAATTGACTGTATCATATGACAAAATGAGGGCAAATCATGTGACAGTCAAGTATTTTTTTACTGTCTCACGACAAACTGACTGTACCGTAATTGACGGTATAGTGCAATCCAGCAAGCAAAATGTAACCAAAAACACCAACAGATCTAGAATTCATAGTCTGCAGGCCAGTCTGCAAGCCTCGCCGAGGGAAGGATACACATTAGCTGATACCAAATATTAAGTTAATTAATGTAAAATGAAATTGTGTCTATAGGAGTATACTAACATCAGAAGTGGGGTTCGATAACATTTATAGCTCACGAATGATATTTAAATTTAAACGACATTCAGGTGTTTCTTACAAATTACTATTAGTGGATTAATATGTCATCGATATAATAAAACTATGACCTTGAATTCGACATCACATGTAATTAAATGTTACGTTTGCATAAACACGGACTTGACATGTGTGTGATGTCAGAATAATGTCATATAAATGTGACATTCACATGACATACTTGACCTATGTGTGATGTCAGAATAATGTCATATAAATGTGACATTCACATGACATACTTGACCTATGTGTGATGTCAGAATAACGTCATATAAATGTGACATTCACATGACATACTTGACCTCTGTGTGATGTCAGAATAATGTCATATAAATGTGACATTCACATGACATACTTGACCTCTGTGTGATGTAAGAATAATGTCATATTTATAAAAACGTGACATGTGTGTGATCCAAGAGAAAGATCATATTAATGTGACATTTACATAAACGTGACCTATGTGTGTTATCAGAATAAGGGCATACGCTTGCTAGGTAGGTTACCTTCGAGCTGGGTCTTCATTTCGACAGGCTCCAGGGCTTCGGCGACGTAAGCAGACGGTGCGTTTATATCCTCCACGTACGACTCCGGGAACCAGCCTGATTGACCTGGACAGCAATTCATAAGTTTCAGAAGGTGGATATTAGTGTAAATCCATGATGGAGGGACAATCATCATCATCAGAGATCTGTAAGCGACCAACTGCAGGGTCTTAGGCCTCTTCTCGTAGGAAGGTATGGGCATAATGGGCGACAGCACACGACGTATTACCGATATCAAACTCTGAGAAATCCACAAAGTTCTATATTGTTCCCACGTACGGTGATACCACAAGAACATTCCTCAGGTTCAGGTTTCCTTACGATGTTTTCCTTCACCGTCACAGCCGATAATGTTAACAACGTAAATGAGTAATTATACGCGAATTCCCAAACACATTGTTGGTGCATACCCGGAGTTCAAACCTGCGAACATCGAAATTATATTCCACCGGACAAAGCACTCGATAACCACGACATAGTTTATATTTTTTTAAATTTTGAAAGTAACTTTTGCTCTTGGATTCGCTCGTGTAATATAGATTTGACCTATCCCTCGTCAATTGTACTCTTTTCTGGATTAAATATACCCTGTGCGCTTTTCTGTACTCCTGACAATGTTTAAGGGAAATATCACTATAATTGGTCGAGTAGTAGTGGTGTGAAAACGTAAAAAAACTCACTTTTGCATTTAAACTATTATTTAGGAATAAGCAGAGAGTGCAATAAAAAAAAAAAACAATAAATAAAAATGACTAACATTGCATTTACAATATTAGTTACGAATTAGGATAAAATAAAAAAAAAATTGATTAAACATTGTTATAAGTAATATAAAAAAAACAATTAATATAAGCGCTAAAAACAATCCAATAAGAATGTAGACAAAGATAAAAGTAATTTTCCTTAGTACATGAAATATATCTAACATGTACAAATTACAACTTAGTACGTGGATATTGGGCATAGATGGCGTTAAAAACAAATATACGACATATACGACCGCCTTTACCCTTTTTTTTTTTTTTTTTTTTTTTTTTTTTTTTTGGGAATTCCCTATGAGGCAAAGCCGCCCAAGCTTCCAAGGCTTCGGGAATTGTCCGACCGTATGACACCGGTCGAACAGCTCCCGAAGCCACCCCCCTAATTGGCCCAAGGCAAGGCCGAGCACCCGGCCCGGGACCCCATCAGGGCCGGGCGCTCTACGCCGGTTGAGGAGGCGCTCGACCGCCCTCCCCATCTCCTCCTCCGTTATCGGAGGGGGTGGCCCGTCGAGCACCTCCTCGACTGCCTCCCGAGGTGGAGGCATGGGAGGAGCCGGTAGCATCGGAGGGTCGGGGAATAATTCTCCCACGACCCTCGCAACCACCTCCGACCGGAGGGTCTCCGTCGCTGTGGGCGCCCAGGATCGCAGCTTCTTGCGCCCGATCCTGTACGGGCGCCCCCATGGATCCCCCTCCAGCGTCTGGAGTAGCTCCTCCCATGCTGCTTCTTTCGCCCGGCTGATGGCAGCCTGCAGGGTTTTCCTGCACTCCCTGTAGCTGCCATACAGTTGGGCCTCCGCCTCCGGGTCCCGGTGTCGGCGTCGGCGGCTGCGTCCGAACAGCCGCCGGGCCGCTGAGCAGGCCGCTCGGAGATCGGCGATCTCCGGCGACCACCAGTACACCGCCCGTTTGACTGGGCGGTGTACGTTCCGCGGCATCGACGCGTCGCAGACCTCCGTGAGGGCTCCACGGAGGCGGGCTGCGGACGCGTCGACGTCAGCCCCTGTGGGAGGGGGCATGGCCCACGCCTGGACGATGGCCGCCTCTTCCGCTAATTCTCGGTTGAGGCGGCTCATCGCCCAGCAGGGGAACTTCGCGCCCCTCCGGGGGCGGGTGCCAATTCCGGCTTGGGAGGAGGAGACCTCGAACCTGTTATATCGGTGGTCCGATAAGGTTTCCTCCTCCTCAAGCACCCTCCACCCCCGGACACGGCGTGCGACGGACGGGGTGGCGAACGAGACGTCCACCACCGACGTCCCGTTCCATCGCACGCACGTGGGGACGCTCCCCTGGTTGAGGAGGGACAGCCCTAACTCAGCTGCCCACTCCTCGACGGCCATGCCCCGCAGGTCCGTGACTGCCGCTCCCCAGGTCCTCGACTTAGCATTCAAGTCCCCCATGAGGACCACGGGGAGCGGCGACAGCCGTCTGACAGCTCCCTGCAGGGAGCCGAGATACGCCTCGAACTCCCTCAGGGGCTTGTTAGGGGAGAAGTACGCCCCCACAATGGCGTACTCTCCCCAGACGGCCGTCACGAACCCGGCCCCGCTTTCCCTCGCCGCCAGGGACGAACCCCGACCCGCCACGATCGCCACGGAACCGTTCCGATCCCCAGCCCATTGCGGCTGGGAGGGTACGAAGTAAGGCTCCGTGGCGACCGCGAGCCCGATACACCACTCCGCCACTGACTGCACGAGTAAGTCCTGTGCAGCGGCGCAGTGGTTGAGGTTCGCCTGGAGGAAATTGCATATGGACCTATGCATTATTGGTCCATATCAATTTCCTCCCGCCTGGCGGCCACCACCTTGGGAACTATTCCCACTACCGGGAGGTCCCTACCCTTGGTGGTGGGGGGCCTGCAATTTCGGCCCCCCATCACGTGCCCTGAGGGCCTCCCCGCGTCGGCACATATGGCGCAGCGCGCCACCTCCGCTTTGCACTCGGCCGTTTTGTGGCCCGCCGCGCCGCACCGGTAACACCCGTCCCCTCTGCTGGACGAGGAGGGGCACATGGGGCGGGTGTGCCCCAAGCCCATGCACTTATAACACCGCATGGGCTTCTCGTCCAGCAGCTGGACGCGGACGACGCTCCACCCGACCAGGAGCTTGCCGGCCTGGACAAGCTCCCTGGCCGCCACCGCGGGGAGCGTCATATGGACCGCACCAAGGCCCCCCCAATTCCTCCTAATTTCCCCGACCTTGATGTCGTCCACCCTGCAATTGGCCTTCGCCGCCACGACCGTCACGACCTCGAGTGGGGACACCGAATCGTCCAACCCGACGATCCGGATGTCCGCCTTTTTGGTCGGAATGACGACCGTGGCGATTCCGGCCAATGCAACCTTCAGCTCCCGGGCCAGTTCGGCGGCCTTCTCCTTACTCTGACCCGGGAGCTCGATTTTCCGGGCCCCCGTGGCGGTATGCCTCACCCGCACATCCACTATGCCCATGTCGGGCAGGGCCACCTGCTCGCGCGCCTTTACGAGCACCTCTCTGTATCCGACGCCTTTGGCGGCTGCGGCATCTAAGGTCAGTATGACCGCAGCCGACTGGGGGACAGATGGCAATTTAGGCCCCGCCGGTTTTGGTGGGGCCGCTGGAGCCGTCGGGGCGGCGGCTTTCACCGGAGCCTTGGTGGCCTTCTTCTTCCGGGCTACAACGGCCCAGCTGGAGCCGGAAGCCGGCGCCGAAGGAGCCGGTAGTTCGGCCCAGTTAATCCCCAGAGGGGTAACCGGGGCCTGAGGCCCAGGTGCCGGTCTCGCCGGCTTCGCCTGTGGGGCACCCGCTCCACCCTTCTTCTTATCGCCTGCCAACGGGGGGCGGACGGGGCCCTCTGGGAGGAGGCGACTTTCCAGTCCCTCCAGACGCGCGTTCAGCATATTGCCGAACGACGCCTGGAGAGACCGTTCGAGGCGCGAGACGGCCCCGGCGAGGACTTCCTCCCATTGCGAGGGAGACTCCGCTGCCATTGCGGGCGCAGGAGGCGGGGGCATCTGCCTCTTGGTATTTGCCTCCTGCTTCCATGCTAGAACCTCCGCCTTGAGGTCTTCGACCTGCCGGCGGAGGTTCTTGGTGTCCCTCTGGAGTTTTTTAACTTCCAGGGACTCCGTGCGGTCGGCGAGCGCCTCCACCACCTCCTTAAGGGTCCTTGCTGCCCCCTTCAGCACCTTAATACAGGGCCCCGACAGGTTCCCTGACTTCCTGACGGTGTCGAAAATATTCGACACATTGACCCCCGCCAGCGTCTTCAATGTGAAGACGTCCATGTCCTCCACATCCATGAGCTCTGCCTCCGAGCTCGCCGCTGACCCCGCCTTTGAGCCGGCCTTGGAGCCGGCCTTGGAGCCGGCTTTGCCGCCAACTGCCGAGGCAACCACTGAGCCGGTGTCGGAACCCGCCTCCGACTCCGCCGCACTCAGGCTGCCGGCCAAGGCCCGGTCAAACGACCCGTCAGCCTCCCCCATCAATCCGCGACCACCCACGTTGCGGCTGATCCGCCTCGTGGTCCCCCTGTGAGATGTCAGTCACGGTCTAGCCAGGGGGAATATGTAGCATACTATGCTACAGATTGGACCAACTCTTTACAATCACAATAAATCGCTGCCTCCTATGCTCCTATGTCCACCGGTTATTTTACCGCCTCCCGCGCGGCAATCGATCGAACGAGCGGCGTCCACGCACCCTCACCCGCCTACTCGCGGAGATACCTTACTGGAGGCTACACGTATCGCGCGCTCTAAATGTTGTCATCTTTATTTTACGTTATACACACTGTAATTTCTGTTAATAGTTTTATAAAGATTAAAACTTTAATTGTTGGCACGTTATTATTTTAATGTGGGTTGTGTACACCACGCGGCCCACAGACCTGTAAGTGCGAGCGAGACACAGATAAATATGATTTATGATCTAATGCCTCAGTTCATAATGCATCGACTATAATGACGTAAAGGGTAAAGGGAGGGTAAAGGCGGTCGGAGCTCGTCGCGGGCCGCCGTGGTGAATGGTCGTGTTTGCGCTCCGCGCTCTCCGTTCGTCCGTCCGATCCGCTGACGCCTTTACCCTCCCTTTACCCTTTACGTCATTATAGTCGATGCATTATGAACTGAGGCATTAGATCATAAATCATATTTATCTGTGTCTCGCTCGCACTT